>WNYA01000086.1:274204-337172 GCA_019512145.1 Engystomops pustulosus
GGTGTCTCCGTTCTGCCCGATGTCTCCATGCTGCCCCGATGTCTCTGTGTTGCCCCGATGTCTCCGTGCTGCTGTTCCCCCGATGTCTCTGTGCTGCTGTTCCCCCGGTGTCTCCGTGCTGCTGCTCCCCGGTGTCTCCGTGCTGCTGCTCCCCGGTGTCTCTGTGCTGCTCCCCGGTGTCTCTGTGCTGCTCCCCGATGTCTCCGTCCTGCTCACCGTGTTCTTCAATGTGTTCTTCACACATATATATTGTTCTTCACATAGTATTTTGTTCGCACCGTTCCGCGCGTATCTTCCGACAAGTAAGCAGATGTGCCGAACATCTGTAATCTATTCTTCACTGTGTTCTTCACTGTGTTTTTCACTTAAATGATCCTGTGTTCACTGTGTTCACTGTTTTTATTCTATTCTTCATTGTTCTTCACTGTGTTTTTTTAATTAAATGCTCGATCTCGAGCAGGGGAAATACTCGTCCGAGCAACGAGCCGTTTCGAGTACCTTAATACTCGAACGAGCATCAAGCTCGGACGAGTATACTGGCGCATCTCTAGTTAGAACCCATCTAGAGAGTCTGATCAACTCATAAAGAGTGTGCCGGTGTCAGTGTGTGCGCGTCCCTGCAGCGCTGGACGCTCCCATCATTCTCCTTCCCGACAGACAAAAAATCCGACAGCGAAAGATAACGAAGCTTCAGCACTTTTATAACAATCTTTCTGGGAGGCCCAAATTTGTTCTCATGGTGTGATCATCCTGGGGACGGCCTCTGGTTCCTTCTCTCCTGATCTCAGCAAGTCCTGAGGGATGAGGTCATGTAGAAGACGCTGTCAGTGCAGGAGATCTCCATGTCCATGATCTGCCTTACAGCCCGTTATATAACATGGAGGGAGCATCAAGGGGTTAAAGAGCCGGCGCTTATATACAGCCGCTCACAATTGGCCGCCTCCCACTGCCACATATATAATCGTACAGCGGTAGGCAAATGGTTAAACAGGCGTCACCTGATCAAATACCTGGGGTCAGGGATATATTAGACACCGGATAGGGACAATATGGTCATAGATGGTCTTTTCCCACTGGATGGAACCAAATCCAGATCCCAGATGTTCTTCTATCCCGGAATCCTGCGGAAGGGAAATTCCCCAGAACGGAGATCACATGATAATTATGTAAGACCTTTCCATGTTTTGTGCTTGTGAGGACAATAAAGTCCACGTCCCTTGGTGTTTCCTGCCAAAATCATTACAGTTACCAAGTCCCATATTAGACAATCCCTGAATATGGTCCCATTATATGTGTGACCCGGCTGCATCCGTATAGTACGTGTCACTATAACTGGCTGCTGCGGTGACCATGTGTGATGCCTCAGAGATTTGTACAACCCGGTGACTCCTGTCTCATAACAGTCACATTGGGGGTCATTTACAGTTTTCGCGTTTTCCCAACGTGTTACCCGAATATTTCTGATTTGCGCCAATTTTCCCTGTATTGCCCCGGGACGGAAATTGGGCGGCGTGGCCGAACGATAACCCGACGGTTTCGGAAAACCCGCCACATTTAAAAAGAAAAAGTGTGTCGCGGACACGCACTACCTCATCCAGGATGGCTTGGTGAACTCCAGTGCGTTCCGATGTTTCAGCGCAGCAGCGACACCTGGTGGACGGCGGAGGAACTACCTTAGTGAATCCCGGAAGACCCGAATCCACGCAGAGAACGCGCCGCTGGATCGCGAATGGACCGGGTAAGTAAATCTGCCCCATTGTCACATGTCATTTCTCTGTCATAGAGACACAGCAGCCGCTGTTATTGGTTTCTCTATTTGTGTAATTGTTGGACGCAGAAATTTCCTTTTTATCTGGAATATTATTAAAGGTGAAGTTTTGATTTCTATCTCACTGCTGCTTATTTGGGCTATGGGGTCCGTCGGACCTTTCAGAGACAGAATAGACGTCCATCATTATTCCTGATGTTGTGATCAGGATGAAAGTGTAAAATTACAAGTTTCCTCAGAACGGATGCAGGAGATGAATTGTATGTAAAGAAGACAGAACATGGGGTCAGTATATATGCTTTATATGTAGGGGATCATTAATCCTTCTGCTTCATGGAGTTATTTCCCGAGAACCCCAGAGACGCCAATTTTGCAACATTTATTCAATAATCGCTATTCCTTCTTCTCCTCGTCATATTCTTCTTATCCTCGTCTTCTTCCTCTCTTTCCTGTGTAACAAGATGACATAAAGTTAATGATACATTATAGTAATTGTGTCTCTGTAATGCAGGGAGCAGATACAGGAACACAGAAGACAATGAGCCCTGACACTGCACCCCACCAAAGGCCCTACTGTTCCTCATTTACACTAGGGGTACAGGACAACTAGAAGACAGCCCCTCCCTACATCACAGTGCAAAACACAAAAATAAGGATGGAACACAATAGAGAAACAGAGGAGTCGACAAAGCCGGGTCATCAACAGATAGAGCAGCGCAGTACAAAATTCATAGAAACTGCCCCATGTGTAGGATTCTGGTGGAAATATGTATAACATAGACTACAATTGTGGGAGACAGGTCATAGCTTCTACCACTACAGACCCCTAAACCCCCCAGCAGCCTCCTCTTCTTACCCCTGTGGTCTATGTCTATCTATCTGTAGTGTGTCGTCTATCTCCTGGAAAGTCTGGAGGCAGCGCAGTGTTATATATCCTAATAATGGACGGGGCACAGTTTCTGCCACAAAACCTCTTTGGTATCAATGTGGAAATAGCCGGCAGCTCCAAATTCAGTCACAGTCCCGGTGAAAGTTTATTTCTAAGATGTTTTGGTGATTTTCAACCTTCTCAGCAAGCAAAGTCAAATGTTCCTACAAAATATATACAAAGTGCACATGGGTAATATAAAACACATTGGTCCATATTGAATAGATACTTCACTGACAAAGCAGAATTTAATAATCCCCCTAATCTCCTATAGAAGAGCAGGAATATAAGGATGGACTGGGAAGGCAAAATATTGGACTAAGGCAGAACATACAGAACGGACTTTGGGGTAAGAAAAGTCGGGGAAGTTTCCGGGCCGAAGTGCAGCAATGTTCTACATGATCAAGGGACGAAATCTGACATGAGGGCAAGGTATAAGATGAGGAAACGTACGCTGCAGCAGCCTCCCTGCAACATGGACGAAGCTGGACGCAGCTGGACGCCTCCTCCCAAACATGGACGCAGCCTGGACGCCCCTCCTACCAAATGACGCCTGACGCCTCCTCCCTGCAACATGGACGCAGCATGGACGCAGCCTCCCTACAACATGGACGCAGCCTGGACGCAGCCGGACGCCTCTCATGACCATGGAAGCAGCCTGACGCTCTCCCTACAACATGGAGCAGCCTGGACGCCTCTCCATGCAACATGGACGCAGCCGGACGCAGCCTCCCTTACAAGCATGGAAGCACAGCATGGACGCAGCCTGGACGCTTAAGCAACATGGACGCAGCCTGGACGCCTCCCCTGAACATGACGAGCCTGGACGCCTCCTCCCTACAACATGGAGCAGCTCTGGACGCCCTCATCCCTACAACTGGACGCCAGCCTGGACAGCTCCTCCCTGCAACATGGACGCAGCCTGGACGCCTCCTCCCTGACAACATGGACGCAGCCAGTGGACGCAGCCTCCCTACAAAATGTACAGACGGCGTCCATAGGACTTGTCTGTACCATGTATTTGCTATAAGACGTCTATTAGAAATATGGAGAGACAGTAAATTCAGTACTTTTGGGGTCCCTTTTATCTCCACCCATAGGGGTGAGTTCTTGTGAGACATGAAGGGTAAAAGTTGGTGACGGATTGATGTACATTTGTACTTTGCTTGAGAACGGTGAAGGTCACTGAAGCGTCGCCTTGGAAATAAACTTTCCCCCTGGGTATGATAGAATTTGGGGCGCTGATGGCTTTTTCATTTTGATTTCATCTTTTGAGTGAAGGGTATTTTGTGAAAATCGGCCACACAAAGCTGAGTCTAGAGTTGCCAGCAACACAGGGAGCAGATGTGAAAAAAATTTGGTGATTGGAAAACAAGAGCGTTTGTGGACGCTAGTAGCAGCCACATTCACACACAGCACAAACGACATTTAAACACATACAACATACACAATACATACAGAGAAACACAGTGCATACATATAAACACAGAAGACAGACGACACAAACACAAAAGTCAGACAGACAGACCAGACAACAGCAGGAACACAGAGCCAGACAGAAAGAGATCAAAGCGACAGACACAGCCACAGACACAACGCCAGCCCACAGACAACGAGACACACAGAAGAAAGCAAATGAAAGACAGAACACAGACAGAAGAAAGAGACCCACAGAAAGAACGATACACACAGGAAGACAGACAGAGAAACACCAGGAGACAGACATAGACAAGAATAACAGACAGACAATACAGACCGAGAAACAAAGGAAAGACAGAGACACACAGGCATACAGCATCACACAGCAGACAGACAGAAAACAAGACTAGACGAGACACACGGACAGACAGGAGACACACAGAAGGACGACAGAAGACAGACCGACACGACAGAGACACACAGAGCGACAGCAGAGGATCGAGAGGACGGACATACATACACACACGAGGAAACACAGGACACACAAGACAGAGAAACAACAAACAGAGGAAAAATACACACCACACAGAAATGACCATACCCAGACAGAACGGCAAAAGACACACACATACAAGTAACAAACAAAAAGACACCAAAATAAAAACAGACATGAGAACACCCATAATACTGTAAATATACACACTGTACATACAAAACATACAAATACAAACAGCATAATCTACCGACACTAAATACAGATCCACACATAACAGAAAGCATGGAACACTGATCAGCAAACATACACGATAAACCAAAAAGAGACACACAAATGGAAAATACTATATACACACTATACAGACAGAAGAGACCACACCGTCCATGCAAAAATCCAATAAACAATCCATGAAATATACGACAGCTCCAATACATAGAAAAACAGGATATAGACCACACACACACCAAATACAAAAGACAACACATACAATCTGAGAAAGAAACTTAACACAAAAAATACATACAGGCACAGAACAAGACGAAAATACTACATCATAGACCACACTTAATACTGAATACATACTATAACACATCACATAATATACCAATACAACTACACACATGTACACTTACCACAATCACCATAAAGAATCTACACACATACTACATATACATGCAGGTGATGGATGTTATATATCTGTGTGTTATTTCCCTGTGTGCCGGTGTCAGTGTGTGCGCAGTCCCTGCAGCGCTGGACGCTCCCATCATTCTCCTTCCCTGACAGACAAACCATCCGACAGCCAGAAGAATAACGAAGCTTCAGCACTTTTTATAACAATCTTTCCTGGGAGGCCCATAATTTGTTCCTCATGGTGTGATCATCCTGGGGACGGCCTCTGGTTCCTTCTCTCCTGATCTCAGCAAGTCCTGAGGGATGAGGTCATGTAGAAGACGCTGTCAGTGCAGGAGATCTCCATGTCCATGATCTGCCTTACAGCCCATTATATACCATGGAGGGAGCATCAAGGGGTTAAAGAGCCGGCGCTTATATACAGCCGCTCACAATAGGCGAATGATTAAAAAGGCGATCACCTGGCAGGGAGGAGCATGTGAGCGGATGTGATGTCATGTAGGCCCGCCGCCCCACGCTCCACGGAGTCGCGCCGCGTGTGATGCCTGTCTGCGGGGAGATGCTTCTCACTTACCTCCCGATTGTCGGCTGCCACGCGATGCTGAGGGTCTCCCGCTGCCTGTGAAGCCACGAGGCATACGTTACCTGCGATGTCTGCTTCTGTAAGTAATACTGACGACAGGTGAAGATCTAACGGCCTCATCCGGTACAAGTGACAAGCTGGTGGTATACTCCATTGGATATCTTCCTGAAACGAGGAAACCGCAGTTGCTCGTGCGGCGTGAGGAGAGGGCCGCTGACGTCCGTGATAGGTGGTCGGTGGGTCTTTAAACTCCGCTGCATTGGACTCTCCGGCTGAGGACAATAAAGTCCACGTCCCTTGGTGTTTCCTGCCAAAATCATCACCAGTTACCAAGTCCCATATGAGACAATCCCTGAATATGGTCCCATGTATATGTGTGACCCGGCTGCATCCGTATAGTACGTGTCACTATAACTGGCTACTGCGGTGACCATGTGTGATGTGATTTGATTGACATTTAATTCATCATCGATATACATAAATTAATTCAATTGGATGGAAAAAAATAGAGATAATAGATAGAGATAATTTTCCACAATTGTAGTAATATTGTCCCTTAGAAATTAGATTGTTGTTCTTTGATACGACCACCACCGCTGGAGCGATTGCACAATGAATCAAATAGTTAACCCGGTGACTCCTGTCTCATAACAGTCACATTGGGGGTCATTTACTAAGGGCCCGATTCGCGTTTTCCCAACGTGTTACCCGAATATTTCCGATTTGCGCCAATTTTCCCTGTATTGCCCCGGGACGGAAATTGGGCGACATACACACACATACATATACACACATACACACACATACATATACAGACATACACACACATACATATATACACATACATATACACACATACACTCAGCTTTATATATTAGATTATCCCAACAATGTGAACATCCATTTCATGACTTGTGTCATTATATACTATGAGCACTTACTCTTCTTCTTCACCGATGGAAAGGGAGACCAATCCAAGGAAAAGCACAAGGAAAAGGGATTTCTTCAGGAAAGTCATGTCTGATCTGTCAGAAATATTAATGCAGAAATTTATTATTATTAATAATTAGGAAATCTACCACCGGGTTTTCATAATTATGCAAATGACTTTAAAGGTGTTTAAGGGACCTGGAGGCCTTTTTTCCTTAAAAACAAGGGCAAAAGAAGCTTAAAGAAGAGCAGATCCCACCAGAGGGGACGCACACCAGTATGTCAGTGCTGGGTCTACAATCCTTCATCTTAGATTTCATTTAGAGTCTTTACCCTCTGCCTGTCCTGGAATATCCCTGTAATTGATTATTTAGTGATCTATATGTATAATTGTATCTGTATAATATCTGCCCCCTCATAGAACTACCCATGGGATGTACAGATCTGGTGATGGATATAAAGGGCTCAGTCCTTTCCCTTCATGTCTCTTGTGTTAGTAGAATATCCGCTGCTATTGTAGGGTATAAGGGCGTCTAGTAGTTGTCCTGATGTAATGACATCTGTCTCCAGAAGAGATTTTATACACAACATTTACTTTCTTCCTTCCTTTCCTTTATCTTTACTTACAAATAGACAGAAAGCGTTGTGCAAAGGTTTTATATTATGTTTTTAAGGTTGTATTTCACCTGCCATCTCATCGTGCTAATGATATGCACGTGATGTGGAAGGTGAAATACAACCTTAAAAACATAATATAAAACCTTTGCACAACGATGTTGGAAAAGTGGTCTAATAATGGGGGATCAATAATGAAACATTACCACCATTACATTACATTACATCACCACCATGTGGCCTTGGAACTGGAACCCGGACCACTAGGGACGGAGTCTCATCGTACGACAACATCTACAATGATATGAATTTTGCAGATCAACTCACAATGATCACATTGTCGGACATTAATGACCATACTCAAGATAGATTAAATATCACTGCTGATTCATGTACCTTTAATGTCCCCAACCCTGATTTCTATCCTATACAGGTGAGGGTGGATGTGATGGATAGGTTCCAGGAGGTTCTGGAACGAGACCTAAAGGAACTTCATGCCAATAGCTCGCGTGTCCCATCCAACCTTAGCTTTAAACAACGCATGGCATTAAAGTCTTTAAAGGAGGATGACACCAAAGTCATAAAAATGGCAGATAAGGGGGGCACGGTC
This sequence comes from Engystomops pustulosus, assembly GCA_019512145.1. Taxonomy (NCBI): domain Eukaryota; kingdom Metazoa; phylum Chordata; class Amphibia; order Anura; family Leptodactylidae; genus Engystomops; species Engystomops pustulosus. The sequence goes on from WNYA01000086.1 coordinate 282,184, forward strand.
GTTGTGACGGAACGCGACCTTTACAAAACTCAAGTAGAAAACCTACTCAAGGATAGGCAAGCATATCGCATCTTACCGGCAAACCCCACTAAAAAATTCTCACAAGAGATGTTTAACATCATTGACGATGGTGTGGCCTTAAAGGTGCTGACGGATAAACAAGCTGAATTTTTAACCCCTTAGCGCTCTGCGCCGTAGCTGTACTGCGCCGAGTCCCGCGAATAGCGCTCAGCGCAGTACAGCTAGTGCGCAGAGACGATGCCGGTTCAGCGCTGTATAGCAGCCGAACCGGCATCGTTAGCCGCGGGATTTCAACGGTAATCTACCGCTGACATCCCCGGCTAACACCCGCGGTCGGAGTGGGCTCCGATCGCGGGTGTTTAATCCGTTAAATGCCGCGGTCAACGCGACCGTGGCATTTAACATGCCTTCTGGGGGTCTTTACCCCACGATCGCCCCCCCCCGCACTGTTTGCGGGGGGACCGATCGCTGTTTTGACTCCTCTAGGGTCCGATCGGGACCCCAGAGAAGCCTGAATGCATTGCCTTTAAGATGGCGTCTGTGACGTCATCTTAAAGGCAAAGTGTCAGCCTATGCATTTGCATAGGCTGGCACTGCTAATACCCTGCAATACATTAGTATTGCAGAATATTATCAAGAACAAGCAATCAGATGATTGCTTGTTCATATCCCATGGTGGATCATGTAAAAAATGAACAAAATAATGTTTTTCAATAAAAAATTACTTTATAAATCACTAAAAATGCCCATAAGCCCCAAAACATATAAAGAGACATATAACGCTCAAAAAAGTCTAAATCATAACACAAACCATATATAGTATCACCGCGTCCGTAACAATCGATAGAATAAAAATAAATAACGTTTGAACCCATATGATGAAGGCCGTAAAAAAAAAACGCTAAAAACCCGCCAAAAATTATGATTTTTACCTATTATATCCCACTAAAAATGCAATAAAATATGATCAACAAAACATATGTACTCCAGAATGATATTGTTGCAAAGAACAACATGTCCCGCAAAAAACAAGCCATCAACCAGCTCTGTAGCCAAAAACGTAACAATGTTATGCCACTTGGAAGACGGCGATGCAAAAATGATAGATTTTTCCCCACATTAGGGTTTTATTTGGCAAATTTAGTAAAACCTAAGAAAAAATATTCATGTCTGGTATCCCCGTAATCGTATCTACCCATAGAATAAAGATAACAGGATTATTAGGCTATACGGTGAACACGAAAAAAAAAAAGTAAAAAATCCAGTACAGAATTGATGCTTTTCTACTCATGACCTCAAAAAAAGTTCCTAAATTTTCAACAATAGGTGATACCAACCCCAAAATGGTAACACTGGAAAAAGCATCTCGTCCCGCAAAAAAAATGCCGTCACATGGCCCAAATAACGGAAAAGCGAAAATTTTATAGCCTTCAAAAGGGGCCAATGAGGAAACTAAAATCCTGGCAGCTGCAGCGCCCTCCTTCCCTTCTGCACCTCGCTGTGCCCCCATAAAACAAGTCACAGCCACATGTGGGGGGTCGCTGCACTCAGGAGAAATTGTAGAACAAACGCCATTTTGATTCAATTACTATGAAGATCTCAAGGGGTTAACAATCTTTGTAAATGCTGTTTCTGATAGTTTGAGGGGTGCAGATTTGAAAATGGGTTGGTTATATAGGGGGTTTTGTTGCTAAATATGTAAAATTTGATTTCAAACAGTATTTATCCCCAAAATAGTCAATTCCGAAAATACGGAAAATCGCTATTCGATTTGTAGGCCGCGTGACGTCAAAATAAATTATCCAAACATTTCAAAAATTATGAAAATGTAAAGTAGACAAATGGGAAATGTTATTCTGCAAGTTATTTGGGTGGTAAATCGATCTGCCTGAAAACGCGGTGATTTAGAATTTCGAAAATGGCACATTTTTCTAAAAATTCATCATTTTTTTCTTTTTTTTGTAAATAAACGCAAAACTTATCAGCCAAAATTTACCACTAAAATGAAGTACAACATGTGGGGAAAAAACAATCTCAGAATCGCTTTGATAAGTAACAGTGTTCAAAAGTTATTACCATATAAAGAGACGCAAGTCAGAATCCAAAAAATGGGACTGAGCCTTAACCTGCAAACAGGCTGCGTCCTTAAGGGGTTAAAGAATAAAAATCCCATCACACCGATCATGCACGCATTGCCAAAAATACACAAAGGGATTAATCCCCCTCCTATGAGACCCATAATCTCGGGGATAGGTTCCCTCAATGAATGTTTATGCCAATGGCTAGATACATTCCTGCAGCCCCTGGTCATAAGAATACCGGGTTACCTACAGGATACAGGGGATGTGTTAAGGGGTCTTCAGGGGACCACGTGGCAGCCGGACTTCTCTTGGGTTGGGTGCGACGTGGTATCCCTATACACCTCTATACCCCATCATGTGGCCATGCAGGCCTTGGATCTGCATGTAACCAAAATAGTGGATATGGAGATAATTTGCAGTTGCTTCTTAAGGAGGTCACCTGGTATTTGATGACACATAACTTTTTTACATTCAATGATACCTACTATCTCCAAATACAGGGGGTATCAATGGGGTCAAAGTTCTCCCCCTCCCTGGCGAACTTGGTGATGGCGATGTGGGAGGAGGAATATATTTTCTCAACCAAAAACCCCTTCTGTGATGCTGTGCACTGGTACGGCAGATACATTGACGATCTACTACTTGTGTGGGTCGGGGATGTGTCTGCCGTACCAGTGTTCATAGATTTCATTAATGACAATCAATACAATTTAAAATTTACTTTCTCCACAAGTAAGACTTACATGGAATTTCTTGACCTTAAAGGGCACCTACCACCACAAATGTAATACAAGTGAGTAGTGGCAGAGAAACCAATGTATTGCAATTTATCAAATAGCCATGAAGTGACAAAAGTATTTTGCCCAACTCATGCCACTTTAGACAAACACCCAAAAATCATTCTGCGGGTTACCCCGGTTAGGGCAATACCCATAGGAGGCAATAATCTGAGAATGGAGACACGGCAGGGCTCAAAAGGGAATAACATGTTTGGAGCACAGACCTTGTACTTTTTTTTTTCTTTTGGCATATGAAAGATTTGTAGATGCCAATAGGGGCCAGGACCGTAGAAACCCCTAAGAACTGACCCTATTTTGGAAACTACTCCCCTCCCTGAATAATCTAGGGGTATAGTTAGCCTTTTTTAACCCCACAGGTGGACCCTGAAAAGTGCATAATGGATAGTGCATAGTAAAAAATTCCATTATGTCATTTTGTGCCAGCTGCTGCCATGGGAGACAAACACCCTAAAAATCATGATGCATGTTTTCCCGGGTAAAGCATACGGGACAGTAATCTAAAGCTGGGCACATGGCGGGCTTAGAAGGAAGGTGCGGCATGATGTATAAGTTGTGGTCAGGGGTACAACAGGGTACTCTAAAAATCCAGGGATGTATGATAAATTCGGAAGCAATCTTTCATACATAACCCTGGTTTTTCTGGGCATGTCTCACCGTGATGAATGGTGTCCCTCCGAATGCCATTTTTGGAGCACACACTGCAGCTCTTTGTGACCTCCCCTTGCGGCTGTTTGGGGAACTACTCCTGGAAAGTGCTGCCCTGGTACAATAGTGATGTGGCCTCACTTCCAGATGTGCTAGCACTCCCCCTTCCTGGTCTCCAAAAGAAAGTACTTTATTACCACTCCTTGAAATTCCAGGAAGTTCCCCTCTGGCCGGCATATGATGCAGACACATAAGCTTATACAATGACATCTGCATGATGTGCACGGCACGCTTCTTGTACCACACCCTCGACTTCCGCATGGCATTGTACGGCTGAAGTACCTGGTAGACAAGTCCACACCTCCCAGGTATTTGTTATAATCTAAAATACAGTCTGGCTTGGGGTTTCTGTACTGGCACCTCGTACTGGGACAGGGGTGGTGGTGGCTCATGTATGTGTGGTTAATACAAGGACCTCTCTCTTGTCCTTGTACTTAACACACAATACAGAGTCGCTGCATAGTGCCTGCCTTTTGTGCCTTTTAAGTTTTTGCCCAAGAGCAGACTTAGGGAGACCTCTCTGATTTCTGGTACAGTGCCGCATGCCGCAGTATTCTGGAAGTGAGGACATGAACAGGGTGGTGTGGTGTAGAAATTGTCCAGGTAGATGTGGTAGCCTGGTCCAGCAGTGGGTGCACTAATCCCCACACTATCTTCCCTGTAACACCCAGGAAGGGGGGGGGCATTCTGGGGGCACTATAGTGGAGTCCTTCCCTTCATATATCCTAACTTGTATGGTACCCTGATGAACTTTCGCACAGCTATACATTTTCACACCAGACCTTCCTTATTGGGCAGGTACTGGCGGAATTGAAGTCTCCCTTTGAATTGTACCAGGGACCGTCTATGCTCACATGTTTGGCGGGGGTATATGCCTGGGCAAACTTGGCACTAAAATGATCTAATATGGGCCTGACCTTAAAAACCGATCATAACTGGGTCACCTCTGGGTGGGCACTGGTGTGTCAGTGTCGTGCAAAAATTATGGATGGCTTCAAAGCGATCCGGCTCATTGCCATGCGGAACATGGGTGTGTGGTACAGTATGTCTGTGCTCCAGTAGTCCCTGATTGAAGGCTTCTTTACTATCCCCATGAGGAGTATTATGCCCCAATACTTGTGCATCTCTGTGCCAGTGACAGGGGTCCACCTGTAGGGTTGTGCATAAGGAGTGGGGTTTTGGGCAATTGTTTGCAGCGTAGAGATTGTCTGAAATATAAAATATCAGCAGCGCCTCATCAAAAAAAAACTTAAAAAAAGTCCACAGCTTGAGCCCTGTCGTGTCAAGTTAATTCCAGGATGGCCCGTAAGCAGGGACCTGAGGGGTATAATTATCTGGGGCTACCCATGTGGGGTCAGTGAAGCCCCAGACGCTTCTCCTGCAGAAGTCCAGAAACTTCTCGCAGAAGTCCAGGACTTCTCCTGCAAAGTCCAGGAACCCTACGGCGCCTTCTTGGGGGTCCTTCCGTCACGGAAGATGAGCAGGAGGATATGATAAGTAAAAGGGACCATCATCCCACTAGCTGACTCGGTGCAGAGGCAAGCAGTTATATGCCTCCAAACCGGTGTACGTCTTCGAGACATTGCCAACAAAAAAAATATAGAACTAGAAAAATTAGATAATGGCACCAAACTACACGGATAACCGCTAGCAGGCACAACAAAAAAATATTAATGCACACCAAATACACGAAAGCCGCACGATAGCACACAAAAAAAAGATAATGCCCCAACCACAGGACAAGCGCAAGATGGCACCACAACAAAATAATGTGCCTAACTACACGGACAGCCGCCAATAGCCACAAAAAAAAAAAGATAATGCCACCAAACTACACGACAAGCAGCACAGATGCACACACAAAAATATGCGCACTAACGTACACGGAAAAGTCCACCTAGACTCACAGCCCGATGCACACACAAGCCACAACCACGCCACCCCACACCCACCCCGTCCATGCCCGCCCGAAGCACCCATCAACCACAAACTCCAAAGTACACTAGCACGCTCACAACCCTACACAGCCCCAACATCCCGAAACCCCCCCCAAACATCCAGCACACCGCACAGATGGCACACAAAAAAAAAAGAGAATGCGCACCAAACCACACGGACCAGCCGCACAGATGGCACACAAAAATAATGCGCACTAAACTACACGGACAAGCCGCACAGATAGCACCCAAAAAAAGAGAATGCCACACCAAACCACACGACCAGCCGCACAGATGGCACACACAAAAAGTAGCTACGTATGGGTACACCTACGGCGCCTCTGGAAAAAAATATTACCAGGCACCGAAAAAAAACCTATGTGCACCGCGCAAAAGGCGCTACAAATGCACTAGCTTGCCCTAAACAAACTAACTACCTGCTAAGACTGCTAAGATTCTGTGCAGCGCTATTCACACGGCGCACTGAAAGTGCGTCCAGTGCAGAACACGCTAACAAGCGCACTGAAAAGTGGTTGGGCTCAGAAGGGACAGACAGGGAAAAACGGAAGACACTGGGATCACAAGGCGATACACACAGGGGACACACAGGACACAGGAAAAAAACAGATAGGGATGGGAATTGTAGGGAACAATAGGGATCAGATAGGATCGAACACTTTTATAGTGAAAAGTGTATTTTGGTGCACACCAGTAACACTCTCTCCTCTCTCCAGTGATACCAAACCAAAATGTGCCGCTGGAGGAAGAGGAAAGGGCTAAAAGCACGTTTTTTAGCCCAAATCGCTGTAATTGGCCAGTCAGGTTGACTGGCCAACCACGGCGATCGGCGGGCGGGGACCAATTTGATTGGTCGGTGACGGAGACAGGAACTCCTCCTGCCTCTGTCACCCAATTCTCGTCCCGATGTCACCACGTCGCGAGACGTGGTGACAATTCTAAAATCCTATGCGCTCGCGCCGTAGCTGTACTGCGCTGAGCGCTAATCGTCTGAAGCTGCGCAGTACAGCTACGGCGGGAGCGCTAAGGTGTTAAGGTAGTTCCTCCGCCGTCCACAGGTCGGGCGCTGCTCGCGCTGAAGAGCATTGGAACGCACTGCAATACACCGATATCCTGGATGAAGATGAGTGCAGCTCTGCGACACTTTCGGTTTTTAATGCGGCGGTTTTTCCGAATCCGGCGGGTTTTCGTTCAGCCACGCCCCCCGATTTCCGTCACGTGCATTCCAGAGCCGATGCGCCACAATCCGATCGCGTGCGCCAAAATCCCAGGGCAATACAGGGAAAATTGCGCAAATCGGAAATATTCGGGTAACACGTCGGGAAAACGTGAATCGGGGCTTAGTAAATGACCCCCAATGTCTGGCCCAGAGTGACCCCATGTCCCGGTGCTTTTTCATCCAAATGAATAAGACAGAACACGTGTCACTTGCACTCTGCGCCGCCAAACCCTAAAGCAAGGCAAACAGCAAATAATGTGAGCACCTCGTGTATGACCAGACACCTGCAAACACACATGATCTACAGAAGAGGAGACAACACAAATCCTGAAGACACCTGAGGCTCCTCTGCTGCTTTGGGTGTTCTCAGCCTCTGTAATGACAAGGTCACCTGTTCTCCTCCATCTGAAAACCACCGACCCCACCAGCTGCGCCTGTCCACACCACCCCAGAGAAGTTTGCACCGTCTCACCCACAACGTCTAGTCATCAATGGGGGAATTTACAAATTTCTAGCCTATGAAAATCTATCATCCAAGTGGCTGGAGAGGGAGGCTTTAATAATGTTATGGCAGTGGCTGTCACATAATATCAGGACCAAAGTAGGACAACACTGATGTATCAAAAGGCCACATAAAGAGCGAGAGAAAACACATGGAAACACATGTCAATTGCCAAAAAGAAAACTTTATGAGTCATACATAATATGTACCAGACAAACCCAGTGAAAACATTAAAAGGGGTAAAAGAATATGTCCCAAACAACAGTAGGGCGACTGAGACACCTGATAATGTCATGTACTGTATCCACCTGTAGGGATCTACTGTCCGGATCCCTAAGGGCATCTCAAATACTTTACAATGTCAAAAAAAAGTAAAATGTCTGTGCTCCAAACGGCAGTTCTCTATTCTGAGCCCTGCCGTGTGCCCATCCTGTAGATTTGTTGGCACGAATGAAGTATTGTTGTACCGGGAGAACCTGCTTCATTACTTTTGGGGTGTTTGTCTACGGTATTCACCCCGGTTGGGATGAAACATTTGCCACTAAAATGGCACATTGAGAATACAATGCTTTTTTATTCTGCACTATTCACTTTGTTTTACATTTTGCCAAGCATCTTGGAGGAAAATGCTGCAGGAAAAAATTTTGCATGCCGCACCAGCTGTGGATAAAATCATGAAAAACTTTTATTCCAAAAACTTTTAAAATAGCAAAAGTGTACACAAAAAAGAAGAAGCATCCTGATTAGAGATGAGCGAGTATACTCGTCCGAGCTTGATGCTCGTTCGAGTATTAAGGTACTCGAAACGGCTCGTTGCTCGGAGAGTATTTCCCCTGCTCGAGATCGAGCATTTAATTAAAAAAACACAGTGAAGAACAATGAGAATAGAATAAAAACAGTGAACACAGTGAACACAGGATCATTTAAGTGAAAAACACAGTGAGAACACAGTGAAGAATAGATTACAGATGTTCGGCACATCTGCTTACTTGTCGAAGATACGCGCGAACGGTGCGAACAAATACTATGTGAAAACAATATATATGTGTGAAGAACATTGAAGAACAACGGTGAGCAGGACGAGACACCAGGGAGCAGCACAGAGACACGGGGAGCAGCACAGAGACACCGGGGAGCAGCACGGAGACATGGGGCAGCGGCAGCACGAAGACATGGGGCAGCGGCAGCACGAAGACATGGGGCAGCGCAGCACGGAGACATCAGGCAGCGGCACGGGCGGCACGGAGCGGCACGGAGACATCGGGGCACGGAGACATCGGGGCACGGAGACATCGGCACGGAGACCAGCGGGGCACGGAGACTCGGGGCACGGAGGACAGCGGGCACGGAGACAGCTGGGACCGGAGACAGCTGGGCAAGGAGACATCGGGCACGGAAGAGCGGGGCACGAGCGCTGGGCACGGAGACAGCGGGCAAGGAGACATCGGGGCACGGAGAGAGCGGGGCACGGAGACAGCGGGGCACGGAGAAGCGGGGACGGAGACGCGGGCACGGAGGACAGCGGGGCACGAGACATCGGGGCACGGAGACAGCGGGGCACGGAGACAGCTGGGCACGGAGAAGCTGGGCACGGAGCATCGGGGCACGGAGAGGCGGGGCACGGAGAGCTGGGCCGGAAGACATGGGCACGGAGACATCGGGGCACGGAGAGAGCGGGGCACGGAGAAGCGGGCACGGAGAAAGGGGCACGGAGACAGCGGGGCACGGAGACATCGGGGCACGGAGACCGGCAGGACAGCGGGCACGAGACAGCTGGGCACGGAGACATCGGGGCACGAGAGAGCGGGGCACGGAGAGAGCGGGCACGGAGACAGCGGGCACGAGACATCGGGGCACGGAGACATCGGGGCACGAGACAGCGGGCGTGGCAAGGACGAGCTGGGGCAGGGAGGGGACAGACGGAGAGCGGGGCACAGAGAGAGCGGGGCACGGAGACATCGGGGCACGAGACGGGGGCACGAGACGGGGCACGGAGACAGCTGGGACGAGACAGTGGGCACGGAGACAGCGGGCCGGAGACAGGGGGCACGGAGAAGCGGGCACGGAGACAGCGGGGCATGGAGACAGCGTATCTCCCGACAAGTAAGCAGATGTGCCGAACATCTGCATCTATTCTTCACTGTGTTTTTCACTTAAATGATCCTATTCTTCACTGTTCTTCACATCTGCTAACTTGTCGGAGATAATATACGGCGGAACAGAAGAATAGATTGCAGATGTTTGCATACATCTGATCACTTATCAGAAGACATTCTTTTTCAATTAATTAACACATTTTATTCCCGAACCATGGTCCCTTTGAAAAATGCTCGAGTCTCCCATTGACTTCAATGGGGCTCGTTATTCGAGACGAGCACTCGAGCATCTGGAAAAGTTCGTCTCGAATAACGAGCACTCGAGCATTTTAGTGCTCGCTCATCTCTAATCCTGATCGTTGGAGAGTGTGTATACTGACAAATGGCCTACGCGTTTCGGACGTACAGGTCGCCCTTACTCATGGCTGGTTTCTAAGCAAATGAAGCAAGAGTATATATAGTCTCCTTCACCTGCCATCTCATCGTGCTAATGATATGCACGTGATGTGGAAGGTGAAATACAACCTTAAAAACATAATATAAAACCTTTGCACAACGTTGCAGAAAAATACCAACTAATGCAAATTCCTAGTATCGCACACATTATTGAAATGTATATTTTGATTACCGAGGAGGATGGTCACTCACTGGATGGAGCATTGACCGGAGACTAATCCGGAAGTATGTCCTGGGGGCAGAACAGGAAGTATACTCCTGTGTCTCCATAGTAACATGACGCTAGGAGTGTAACAGATATAGCTACATTCTGCGGGATCCGTGAGAATTGAGACGGAACGCAAAACAGATCCTGACAGATAAAGATTTATTATTGAGGACCTTCCGGTACAATTTTGTTCGGGTTATTATGTGAAATATAAGGATGGAAAGAACGGGATATTAATAAATGGATGGTAAATACAGGAGATAACTGGAAAAGAGGGTAGTAGGGAATAAAGTGACTCCCTGTATATGGTATTCCGTATGACAAGAGCATGTATGTTGGAAAGTGGTCTAATAATGGGGGATCAATAATGAAACATTAGTTCCCTTTTAAAATTCATGCCTACTGGGAATCTGGTATTAAGGGCAAAGATCCAATATGCCTCTCGATCCAGAAGCATTTTGTATCTGTCCCCTCCTCGTCGGGGAAGATGTACCTTTCTATGGCAAATGTTTCCAGCGAAGCGACTCCTCCTTGGTGGCATTCAATAAAATGTTGTGCCGCTCCAGAGAGGGATCTCTTCCTGTCAAACTGTTGAAAGGCATTGAGCTTGTTCCAGTTACGTATGTCTCTAAGATGTTTCTAGGAATCTTTGTTTGAAATTCCTGGTGGTACACCCAACATAGAACTTGGTGCAAAGAGTGCATTTGATTATGTATACCACATGATCAGAATTGCAATTTAAAAAATCTTGTATGTCATGTGATGTGTATTTTCAGAGTTGGAGAAGGTTTTTGTGGGCGCAACGTAAGAACAAGTCTTGCATGGGTGCGAGCCACATCTGAAAAAGCCTTGTGGTGTAACCACGTCCGTTTATGTCTATCCCTGGTACCAAAGTGACTTGGAGATATTTATTACCAATTGTAGGTGTTTTTAGCTATGACTAACGCCATTACTTAATAGTCGTGATAGTTTTTCATCACTCTGTAAAATAGGTAGATATTTTAAGAAAATGTTCCTTATATCCGAAAATTGATTAGAATTTGTAATGTCAGACATGGGATGTCTGGACTATTTGTCGGTGGACCTCGATTACTTTTGCGTTTAAGCATGTCTGTTTGGTTTCTGTCAGAAATGGCAGTTTCTGCCCTGCTTAGCATCCAGTTGGGATATTTTCTATTCCTGAGTCTAGTTTTAATCTCAGATACCTCTCGCATATAATCTGCAGTATGACTGCAGTTCCTGCGTGCTCTGTTCATTTCTCCTATGGGGATAGCCTTAATGACATGTGTGGGATGTGCACTATGCGCATGTAGAATGGTGTTTCCTGCAGTTTTTTTGCGGTAAGGTGTGGATATGTTTCCCGATTCATCAGCCTTTAACTTAAAGGCACCTACCACCAAAATCTACCTATAAAGGTAGATGGGTGGTAGGTGGATCAATGGGACGTGAGGATAGCCCTTTTAAGGGCTAATTCTCGCGTCCCCGCACTTTTTGGAAGTTTTATTACCCTAATATGTAAATTTTGTTATGCGGCTACTGGGGCGTGGAGTAGCCGATCTGAGGTTTAACTTACCCCTCCTATCACCATCTGGCGCGAGCTGCTCGTGAGCTGCGCGCCCTCGTCCGACGATCCTGCCGTCTGCGCATGCGCAGAACAGCAGGCCCGTGCCTGCGCAGCCCCGGCCTCGGAGCAGTGACCGCGCAGCGCGGGCCTGCTGTTCTGCGCATGCGCAGATGGCAGGATCGTCGGACGAGGGCGCGCAGCTACGAGCAGCTGCGCGCCGAGATGGTGAGTAGGAGGGGTAAAGTGGTACGGGGCGTGGAGTAGCCGCCTCGTAACCTCAGATGCGGCTACTCCACGCCCCAGTAGCCGCATAACAAAATTTACATATTAGGGTAATAAAACTTTCCAAAAAAGTGCGGGACGCGAGGATTAGCCCTTAAAAGGGCTATCCTCACGTCCCATTGATCCACCTACCCCCGATCTACCTTTATAGTAGATTTGTGAGACCAGGACAGGAAGTATATCTAATGACTGGGTCCGCACCCCTCTCATAGTACCACCCTACCCTACACTTCTGCCCTCTCAAAGCAGGACCCCACCTATTAAATGAACTACAACTACATAAAAACTCTCAGGTTCTAGGTCCCCCCTGCCAAAGGTCATGCCCCCCTTGCTTATGGCTCGGGGGGTTTCCTTGACGCTAGGATGTAACAGATATAGCTACATTCTGGGGATCCGTGAGAATTGAGACGGAACCACGAAACAAGATCCTGACAGATAAAGATTTATTATTGAGGACCTTCCGGTCAATTTGTTCGGGTTATTATGTGAAATATAAGGATGGAAAGAACGGGATATTAATAAATGATGGTAAATACAGGAGATAACTGGAAAAGAGGGTAGTAGGGAATAAAGTGACTCCCTGTATATGGTATTCCGTATGACAAGAGCATGTATGTTGGAAAAGTGGTCTAATAATGGGGGATCAATAATGAAACATTACCACCATTACATTACATTACATCACCACCATGTGGCCTTGGAACTGGAACCCGGACCACTAGGACGAGTTCCTCGTACGACAACATCTACATGATATGAATTTTGCGATCAACTCACAATGATCACATTGTCGGACATTAATGACCATACTCAAGATAGATTAAATATCACTGCTGATTCATGTACCTTTAATGTCCCAACCCTGATTTCTATCCTATACAGGTGAGGGTGGATGTGATGGATGGTTCCAGGAGGTTCTGGAACAGACCTAAAGGAACTTCATGCCAATAGCTCGCGTGTCCCATCCAACCTTAGCTTTAAACAACGCATGGCATTAAGTCTTTAAAGGAGGATGACACCAAAGTCATAAAAATGGCGATAAGGGGGGCACGGTCGTTGTGACGGAACGCGACCTTTACAAAACTCAAGTAGAAAACCTACTCAAGGATAGGCAAGCATATCGCCTTACCGGCAAACCCCACTAAAAAATTCTCACAAGAGATGTTTAACATCATTGAGATGGTGTGGCCTTAAAGGTGCTGACGGATAAACAAGCTGAATTTTACCCCTTAGCGCTCTGCGCCGTAGCTGTACTGCGCCGAGTCCCGCGAATAGCGCTCAGCGCAGTACAGCTACGCGCAGAGACGTGCCGGTTCAGCGCTGTATAGCAGCCGAACCGGCATCGTTAGCCGCGGATTTCAACGGTAATATCTACCGCTGACATCCCGGCTAACACCCGCGGTCGGAGTGGGCTCCGATCGCGGGTGTTTAATCCGTTAAATGCCGCGGTCAACGCGACCGTGCATTTAACATGCCTTCTGGGGGTCTTTACCCCACGATCGCCCCCCCCGCACCGTTTGCGGGGGGACCGATCGTCTGTTTTGACTCTCTAGGGTCCGATCGGGACCCCAGAGAAGCCTGAATGCATTGCTTTAGATGGCGTCTGTGACGTCATCTTAAGGCAAAGTGTCAGCCTATGCATTTGCATAGGCGGCACTGCTAATACCTGCACATACATTAGTATTGCAGAGTTTATCAAGAACAAGCAATCAGATGATTGCTTGTTCATATCCATGCGTGATCATGTAAAAAATGAACAAAATAATGTTTTTCAATAAAAAATTACTTTATAAATCACTAAAATGCCCTAAGCCCCAAAACATATAAGAGACATATAACGCTCAAAAAAGTCTAAATCATAACACAAACCATTATAGTATCACCGCCCGTAACAATCGATAGAATAAAATAAATAACGTTTGAACCCATATGAGAAGGCCGTAAAAAAAAACGCTAAAACCCGCCAAAAATTATGATTTTTACCTATTATATCCCACTAAAAATGCAATAAAATATGTCAACAAAACATATGTATCCAGAATGATATTGTTGCAAAGAACAACATGTCCCGCAAAAAACAACCATCAACCTCTGTAGCCAAAAACGTAACAATGTTATGCCACTTGGAAGACGCGATGCAAAATGATAGATTTTTCCCCACATTAGGGTTTTATTTGGCAAATTTAGTAAAACCTAAGAAAAAATTCATGTTCTGGTATCCCCGTAATCGTACTACCCATAGATAAAGATAACAGGATTATTAGGCTATACGGTGAACACGAAAAAAAAAAAAAAAAATCCAGTACAGAATTGATGCTTTTCTACTCATGACCTCAAAAAAGTCCTAAATTTCAACAATAGGTGATACCAACCCCAAAATGGTAACACTGGAAAAAGCATCTCGTCCCGCAAAAAAATGCCGTCCATGGCCCAAATAACGGAAAAGCGAAATTTTATAGCCTTCAAAAGGGGCCAATGAGGAAACTAAAATCCTGGCACTGCAGCGCCCTCCTTCCCTTCTGCACCTCGCTGTGCCCCCATAAAACAATCACAGCCACATGTGGGGGGTCCTGCACTCGGAGAAATGTAGAACAAACGCCATTTTGATTCAATTACTATGAGATCTCAAGGGGTTAACAATCTTTGTAAATCTGTTCTGATAGTTTGAGGGTGCAGATTTGAAATGGGTTGGTTAATAGGGGGTTTTGTTGCTAAATATGTAAAATTTGATTTCAAACAGTATTTCCCCAAAATAGTCAATTCCGAAAATACGGAAAATCGCTATTCGATTTGTAGGCCGCGTGACGTCAAAATAAATTATCCAAACATTTCAAAAATTATGAAAATGTAAAGTAGACAAATGGGAAAGTTTATCTGCAAGTTATTTGGGTGGTAAATCGATCTGCCTGAAAACGCGGTGATTTAGAATTTCGAAAATGGCACATTTTTCTAAAAATTCATCATTTTTTTCTTTTTTTGTAAATAAACGCAAAACTTATCAGCCAAAATTACCACTAAATGAAGTACAACATGTGGGGAAAAAACAATCTCAGAATCGCTTTGATAAGTAACAGTTGTTCAAAAGTTATTACCATATAAAGAGCGCAAGTCAGAATCCAAAAAATGGGACTGAGCCTTAACCTGCAAACAGGCTGCGTCCTAAGGGGTTAAAGAATAAAATCCCATCCACCGATCTGCACGCATTGCCAAAAATACACAAAGGGATTAATCCCCTCCTATGAGACCCATAATCTCGGGGATAGGTTCCCTCAAGAATGTTTATGCCAATGGCTAGATACATTCCTGCAGCCCCTGTCATAGAATACCGGGTTACCTACAGGATACAGGGGATGTGTTAAGGGGTCTTCAGGGGACCACGTGGCAGCCGGACTTCTCTTGGGTTGGGTGCGACGTGGTATCCCTATACACCTCTATACCCATCATGTGGCCATGCAGGCCTTGGATTGCATGTAACCAAAATAGTGGATATGGAGATAATTGCAGTTGCTTCTTAGGAGGTCACCTGGTATTTGATGACACATAACTTTTTTACATTCAATGATACCTACTATCTCCAAATACAGGGGGTATCAATGGGGTCAAAGTTCTCCCCCTCCCTGGCGAACTTGGTGATGGCGATGTGGGAGGAGGAATATATTTTCTCAACCAAAAACCCCTTCTGTGATGCTGTGCACTGGTACGGCAGATACATTGACGATCTACTACTTGTGTGGGTCGGGGATGTGTCTGCCGTACCAGTGTTCATAGATTTCATTAATGACAATCAATACAATTTAAAATTTACTTTCTCCACAAGTAAGACTTACATGGAATTTCTTGACCTTAAAGGGCACCTACCACCACAAATCTACCTATAAAGGTAGATCGGGTGGTAGGTGGATCAATGGGACGTGAGGATAGCCCTTTTAAGGGCTAATCCTCGCGTCCCGCACTTTTTTGGAAAGTTTATTACCCTAATATGTAAATTTTGTTATGCGGCTACTGGGGCGTGGAGTAGCCGCATCTGAGGTTACGAGGCGGCTACTCCACGCCCCGTACCACTTTACCCCTCCTACTCACCATCTCGGCGCGCAGCTGCTCGTAGCTGCGCGCCCTCGTCCGACGATCCTGCCATCTGCGCATGCGCAGAACAGCAGGCCCGCGCTGCGCGGTCACTGCTCCGAGGCCGGGGCTGCGCAGGCACGGCCTGCTGTTCTGCGCATGCGCAGACGGCAGGATCGTCGGACGAGGGCGCGCAGCTCTACGAGCAGCTCGCGCCAGATGGTGAGTAGGAGGGGTAAGTTAAACCTCAGACGGCTACTCCACGCCCCAGTAGCGCATAACAAATTTACATATTAGGGTAATAAAACTTTCCAAAAAAGTGCGGGGACGCGAGAATTAGCCCTTAAAAGGGCTATCCTCACGTCCCATTGATCCACCTACCACCCGATCTACCTTTATAGGTAGATTTTGGTGGTAGGTGCCTTTAAGTTAAAGGCTGATGAATCGGGAAACATATCCACACCTTACCGCAAAAAAACTGCAGGAAACACCATTCTACATGCGCATAGTGCACATCCCACACATGTCATTAAGGCTATCCCCATAGGAGAAATGAACAGAGCACGCAGGAACTGCAGTCATACTGCAGATTATATGCGAGAGGTATCTGAGATTAAAACTAGACTCAGGAATAGAAATATCCCAACTGGATGCTAAGCAGGGCAGAAACTGCCATTTCTGACAGAAACCAAACAGACATGCTTAAACGCAAAAGTAATCGAGGTCCACCGACAAATAGTCCAGACATCCCATGTCTGACATTACAAATTCTAATCAATTTTCGGATATAAGGAACATTTTCTTAAAATATCTACCTATTTTACAGAGTGATGAAAAACTATCACGACTATTAAGTAATGGCGTTAAGTCATAGCTAAAAAACACCTACAATTGGTAATAAATATCTCCAAGTCACTTTGGTACCAGGGATAGACATAAACGGACGTGGTTACACCACAAGGCTTTTCAGATGTGGCTCGCACCCATGCAAGACTTGTTCTTACGTTGCGCCCACAAAAACCTTCTCCAACTCTGAAAATACACATCACATGACATACAAGATTTTTTAAATTGCAATTCTGATCATGTGGTATACATATCAAATGCACTCTTTGCACCAAGTTCTATGTTGGGTGTACCACCAGGAATTTCAAACAAAGATTCCTAAAACATCTTAGAGACATACGTAACTGGAAACAAGCTCAATGCCTTTCAACAGTTTGACAGGAAGAGATCCCTCTCTGGAGCGGCACAACATTTTATTGAATGCCACCAAGGAGGAGTCGCTTCGCTGGAAACATTTGCCATAGAACAGGTACATCTTCCCCGACGAGGAGGGGACAGATACAAAATGCTTCTGGATCGAGAGGCATATTGGATCTTTGCCCTTAATACCAGATTCCCAGTAGGCATGAATTTTAAAAGGGAACTAATGTTTCATTATTGATCCCCCATTATTAGACCACTTTTCCAACATACATGCTCTTGTCATACGGAATACCATATACAGGGAGTCACTTTATTCCCTACTACCCTCTTTTCCAGTTATCTCCTGTATTTACCATCCATTTATTAATATCCCGTTCTTTCCATCCTTATATTTCACATAATCCCCAACAAAATTGTACCGGAAGGTCCTCAATAATAAATCTTTATCTGTCAGGATCTTGTTTCTGCGTTCCGTCTCAATTCTCACGGATCCCGCAGAATGTAGCTATATCTGTTACACTCCTAGCGTCATGTTACTATGGAGACACAGGAGTATACTTCCTGTTCTGCCCCCAGGACATACTTCCGGATTAGTCTCCGGTCAATGCTCCATCCAAGTGAGTGACCATCCTCCTCGGTAATCAAAATATACATTTCAATAATGTGTGCGATACTAGGAATTTGCATTAGTTGGTATTTTTCTGCAACGTTGTGCAAAGGTTTTATATTATGTTTTTAAGGTTGTATTTCACCTTCCACATCACGTGCATATCATTAGCACGATGAGATGGCAGGTGAAGGAGACTATATATACTCTTGCTTCATTTGCTTAGAAACCAGCCATGAGTAAGGGCGACGTGTACGTCCGAAACGCGTAGGCCATTTGTCAGTATACACACTCTCCAACGATCAGGATTAGAGATGAGCGAGCACTAAAATGCTCGAGTGCTCGTTATTCGAGACGAACTTTTCCAGATGCTCGAGTGCTCGTCTCGAATAACGAGCCCCATTGAAGTCAATGGAGACTCGAGCATTTTCAAGGGACCATGGTTCGGGAATAAAATGTGTTAATTAATTGAAAAAGAATGTCTTCTGATAAGTGATCAGATGTATGCAAACATCTGCAATCTATTCTTCCTGTTCCGCGCGTATATTATCTCCGACAAGTTAGCAGATTGAAGAACAGTGAAGAATAGGATCATTTAAGTGAAAAACACAGTGAAGAATAGATTGCAGATGTTCGGCACATCTGCTTACTTGTCGGGAGATACGCTGTCTCCATGCCCCGCTGTCTCCGTGCCCCGCTTCTCCGTGCCCCGCTGTCTCCGTGCCCAGCTGTCTCCGTGCCCACTGTCTCCGTGCCCAGCTGTCTCCGTGCCCCGCTGTCTCCGTGCCCCGCGTCTCCGTGCCCCGATGTCTCCGTGCCCCGCTCTCTCTGTGCCCGCTCTCTCGTGCCCCCTCTCTCCGTGCCCCTCTCTCCGTGCCCCAGTCTCCGTCCCACGTCTCCGCTCTCCGTGCGCCCGCTGTCTCCGTGCCCCGATGTCTCCGTGCCCCGATGTCTCCGTGCCCCGCTGTCTCCGTGCCCCGCTCTCTCCGTGCCCCGCTCTCTCCGTGCCCCGATGTCTCCGTGCCCAGCTGTCTCGTGCCCCGCTGTCCGTGCCCGAGTCTCCGTGCCCCGATGTCTCCGTGCCCCGCTGTCTCCGTGCCCCTTTCTCCGTGCCCCGCTGTCTCCGTGCCCCGCTCTCTCCGTGCCCCGATGTCTCCGTGCCCACTGTCTTCCGTGCCCAGCTTTCCTCCGTGCCCCGCTCTCTCCGTGCCCCGATGTCTCCGTGCCCAGCTGTCTCCGTGCCCAGCTGTCTCCGTGCCCCGCTGTCTCCGTGCCCCGATGTCTCCGTGCCCGCTGTCCTCCGTGCCCCGCGTCTCCGTGCCCGCTTCCTCCGTGCCCCGCTGTCTCCGTGCCCCGCTCTCTCCGTGCCCCGATGTCTCCTTGCCCAGCTGTCTCCGTGCCCAGCTGTCTCCGTGCCCCGCTCTTCCGTGCCCCGAGTCTCCTGCCCAGCTGTCTCCGGTGCCCAGCTGTCTCCGTGCCCGCTGTCTCCGTGCCCCGAGTCTCCGTGCCCCGCTGTGTCTCCCGTGCCTCGATGTCTCCGTGCCCCGATGTCTCCGTGCCCCGATGTCTCCGTGCCGCTCCGTGCCGCTGCCTGATGTCTCCGTGCTGCGCTGCCCCATGTCTTCGTGCTGCCGCTGCCCCATGTCTTCGTGCTGCCGCTGCCCCATGTCTCCGTGCTGCTCCCCGGTGTCTCTGTGCTGCTCCCCGGTGTCTCTGTGCTGCTCCTCGTTGTCTCTGTCCTGCTCACCGTGTTCTGCAATGTGTTCTTCACACATATATATTGTTCTTCACATAGTATTTTGTTCGCACCGTTCCGCGCGTATCTTCCGACAAGTAAGCAGATGTGCCGAACATCTGTAATCTATTCTTCACTGTGTTCTTCACTGTGTTTTTCACTTAAATGATCCTGTGTTCACTGTGTTCACTGTTTTTATTCTATTCTTCATTGTTCTTCACTGTGTTTTTTTAATTAAATGCTCGATCTCGAGCAGGGGAAATACTCGTCCGAGCAACGAGCCGTTTCGAGTACCTTAATACTCGAACGAGCATCAAGCTCGGACGAGTATACTCGCTCATCTCTAATCAGGATGCTTCGTCTTTTTTTGTGTACACTTTTGCTATTTTAAAAGTTTTTGGAATAAAAGTTTTTCATGATTTTATCCACAGCTGGTGCGGCATGCAAAATTTTTTCCTGCAGCATTTTTCCTCCCAAGATGCTTGGCAAAATGTAAAACAAAGTGAATAGTGCAGAATAAAAAATGCATTGTATTCTCAAATGTGCCATTTTAGTGGCAAATGTTTTCATCCCAACCGGGGTGAATACCGTAGACAAACACCCCAAAAGTAATGAAGCAGGTTCTCCCGGGTACAACAATACTTCATTCGTGCCAACAAATCTACAGGATGGGCACACGGCAGGGCTCAGAATAGAGAACTGCCGTTTGGAGCACAGACATTTTACTTTTTTTTGACATTGTAAAGTATTTGTAGATGCCCTTAGGGATCCGGACAGTAGATCCCTACAGGTGGATGACAGTACATGACATTATCAGGTGTCTCAGTCGCCCTTACTGTTGTTTGGGACATATTCTTTTACCCCTTTTTAATTGTTTTCACTGGGTTTGTCTGGTACATATTATGTATTGACTCAATAAAGTTTTCTTTTTGGCAATTGACATGTGTTTCCATGTGTTTTCTCTCGCTCTTTATGTGGCCTTTTGATACATCAGTGTTGTCCTACTTTGGTCCTGATATTATGTGACAGCCACTGCCATAACATTATTAAAGCTCTCCCTCTCCAGCCACTTGGATGATAGATTTTCATAGGCTAGAAATTTGTAAATTCCCCCATTGATGACTAGACGTTGTGGGTGAGACGGTGCAAACTTCTCTGGGGTGGTGTGGACAGGCGCAGCTGGTGGGGTCGGTGGTTTTCAGATGGAGGAGAAACAGGTGACCTTGTCATTACAGAGGCTGAGACACCCAAAGCAGCAGATGAGCCTCAGGTGTCTTCAGGATTGCTTGTTGTCTCCTCTTCTGTAGATCATGTGGTGTTTGCAGGTGTCTGGTCATACACGAGGTGCTCACATTATTTGCTGTTTGCCTTTGCTTTAGGGTTTGGCGGCGCAGAGTGCAAGTGACACGTGTTCTGTCTTATTCATTTTGGATGAAAAAGCACCGGGACATGGGGTCACTCTGGGCCAGACATTGGGGGTCATTTACTAAGCGCCCGATTCACGTTTTCCCGACGTGTTACCCGAATATTTCCGATTTGCGCAATTTTCCCTGTATTGCCCTGGGATTTTGGCGCACGCGATCGGATTGTGGCGCATCGGCTCTGGAATGCACGTGACGGAAATCGGGGGGCGTGGCTGAACGAAAACCCGCCGGATTCGGAAAAACCGCCGCATTTAAAAACCCGAAAGTGTCGCAGAGCTTGCACTCATCTTCATCCAGGATATGCCGGTGTATTGCAGTGCGTTCCAATGCTCTTCAGCGCAGCAGCGCCACCTGGTGGACGGCGGAGGAACTACCTTAACACCTTAGCGCTCCGCGCCGTAGCTGTACTGCGCAGCTTCAGACGATTAGCGCTCAGCGCAGTACAGCTACGGCGCGAGCGCATAGGATTTTAGAATTGTCACCACGTCTCGCGACGTGGTGACATCGGGACGAGAATTGGGTGACAGAGGCAGGAGGAGTTCCTGTCTCCGTCACCCGACCAATCAAATTGGTCCCGCCCGCCGATCGCCGTGGTTGGCCAGTCAAACCTGACTGGCCAATTACAGCGATTTTGGGCTAAAAAACGTGCTTTTAGCCCTTTCCTCTTCCTCCAGCGGCACCATTTTGGTTTGGTATCACTGGAGAGAGGAGAGAGTGTTACTGTGTGCACCAAAATACACTTTTACACTATAAATAGTGTTCTGATCCTTATCTGATCCCTATTGTTCCCTACAAATTCCCATCCCTATCTGTTTTTTCCTGTGTCCTGTGTGTCCCCTGTGTGATCGCCTTGTGTGATCCCACGTGTCTTCCGTTTTTCCCTGTCTGTCCCTTCTGAGCCCAAACGCACTTTTCAGTGCGCTGTGTTAGCGTTGTTCTGCACTGGACGCACTTTTCAGTGCGCCGTGTGAATAGCGCTGCACAGAATCTTTAGCAGTCTTAGCGGTAGTTAGTTTGTCTTAGGGCAAGCTAGGTGCATTTGTAGCGCCTTTTTGCGCGGTGCACATAGGTTTTTTTTCGGTGCCTGGTAATATTTTTTTCCAGAGCGCCGTAGGTGTACCCATACGTAGCTACTTTTTGTGTGTGCCATCTGTGCGGCTGGTCCGTGTGGTTTGGTGTGCATTCTCTTTTTTTTTGGGTGCTATCTGTGCGGCTTGTCCGTGTAGTTTAGTGCGCATTATTTTTTGTGTGCCATCTGTGCGGCTGGTCCGTGTGGTTTGGTGCGCATTCTCTTTTTTTTTTGTGTGCCATCTGTGCGGCTTGTCCGTGTAGTTTAGTGCGCATTATTTTTGGTGTGTGCTATCTGTGCGGCTTGTCCGTGTAGTTTGGTGCGCATTATCTTTTTTTTTTTGTGTGCTATCTGTGCGGCTTGTCCGTGTAGTTTAGTGCACATTATTTTTTGTGTGTGCCATCTGTGCGGCTTGTCCGTGTGGTTTGGTGTGCATTATCTTTTTTTTTTGTGTGCTATCTGTGCGGCTTGTCCGTGTAGTTTGGTGTGCATTATATATTTTTTTTTGTGTGTGCCTGCTAGACGGTTTATCCGTGTAGTTTGGTGCACATTATCTAATTTTTCTAGTTCTATATTTTTTTTGTGTGCAATGTCTCAGAAGACGTACACCGTGTTGGAGGAATATAACATGCTTGCCTCTGACACCGAGTCAGCTAGTGGGGATGATGGTCCCTTTTACTTATCATCATCCTCCTGCTCATCTTCCAGTGACCTGGAAGGACCCCCAAGAAGGCGCCGTAGGGTTCCTGGGACTTCTGCAGGAGAAGTGCCTGGGACTTCTGCAGGAGAAGTTTCTGGGACTTCTGCAGGAGAAGCGTCTGGGGCTTCCACTGACCCCACATGGGTAGCCCCAGATAATTATACCCCTCAGGTCCCTGACTTTACGGGCCATCCTGGAATTAACTTTGACACGACAGGGCTCAGAGCTGTGGACTTTTTTAAGTTTTTTTTTGATGAGGCGCTGCTGAATATTATTATATTTCAGACAAATCTCTACGCTGCACAACATATTGCCCAAAACCCCACGTCCTTTTATGCACAACCCTACAGGTGGACCCCTGTCACTGCAGCAGAGATGCACAAGTATTGGGGCATAATACTCCTCATGGGGATAGTAAAGAAGCCTTCAATCAGGGACTACTGGAGCACAGACATACTGTACCACACCCCCATGTTCCGCATGGCAATGAGCAGGATGCGCTTTGAAGCCATCCATAAGTTTTTGCACTACACTGACAACACACAGTGCCCACCCAGAGGTGACCCCAGTTATGATCGGTTATTTAAGGTCAGGCCCATATTAGATCATTTTAGTGCCAAGTTTGCCCAGGCATATACCCCCGCCAAACATGTGAGCATAGACGAGTCCCTGGTACAATTCAAAGGGAGACTTCAATTCCGCCAGTACCTGCCCAATAAGAGGGCAAGGTATGGTGTGAAAATGTATAAGCTGTGCGAAAGTTCATCAGGGTACACATACAAGTTTAGGATATATGAAGGGAAGGACTCCACTATAGTGCCCCCAGAATGCCCCCCCTTCCTGGGTGTTACAGGGAAGATAGTGTGGGATTTAGTGCACCCACTGCTGGACCAGGGCTACCACATCTACCTGGACAATTTCTACACCAGCACCACCCTGTTCAAGTGCCTCACTTCCAGAAATACTGCGGCATGCGGCACTGTACGCAGAAATCAGAGAGGTCTCCCTAAGTCGCTGCTTGGGCAAAAACTTAAAAGGCACAAAAGCAGGGCACTATGCAGCGACTCTGTATTGTGTGTTAAGTACAAGGACAAGAGAGAGGTCCTTGTATTAACCACAATACATGAGCACACCACCACCCCTGTCCCAGTACGAGGTGCCAGTACAGAAACCCCCAAGCCAGACTGTATTTTAGATTATAACAAATACATGGGAGGGGTGGACTTGTCTGACCAGGTACTTCAGCCGTACAATGCCATGCGGAAGTCGAGGGTGTGGTACAAGAAGCTGGCCGTGCACATCATGCAGATGGCATTGTATAATGCTTATGTGCTGCATCGATATGCCGGCCAGAGGGGAACTTTCCTGGAATTTCAAGAGGTGGTAATAAAGTACTTTCTTTTTGGAGACCAGGAAGGGGGGAGTGCTAGCACATCTGGAAGTGAGGCCACATCACGTATTGTACCAGGGCAGCACTTTCCAGGAGTAGTTCCCCAAACAGCCAGCAAGGGAAGGTCACAAAAGAGCTGCAGGGTGTGCTCCAAAAATGGCATTCGGAGGGACACCATTCATCACTGTGAGACATGCCCAGAAAAACCAGGGTTATGTATGAAAGATTGCTTCCGAATTTATCATACATCCCTGGATTTTTAGAGTACCCTGTTGTTACCCTGACGCACAACTTATACATCATGCCGCACCTTCCCTTCTAAGCCCTGCCATGTGCCCAGCCTGTAGATTACTGTCCCGTATGCTTTACCCGGGAAAACATGCATCATGATTTTTAGGGTGTTTGTCTCCCATGGCAGCAGCTGGGCACAAAATGACATAATGGATATTTTTTACTATGCACTATCCATTATGCACTTTTTCAGGGGTCCACCTGTGGGGTTAAAAGGCTAACTATACCCCTAGATTAATTCATGGAGGGGAGTAGTTTCCAAAATAGGGTCAGTTCTTAGGGGTTTCTACTGTACTGGCCCCTATTGGCATCTACAAATCTTTCATGATGCCAAAAAGAAAAAAAAAATGTACAATGTCTGTGCTCCAACATGTTATTCCCTTTTGAGCCCTGCCGTGTCTCCATTCTACAGATTATTGCCTCCTATGGGGTATTGCCCTAACCGGGGTAACCCGCAGAATGATTTTTGGGGTGTTTGTCTAAAGTGGCATGAGTTGGGCAAAATACTTTTGTCACTTCAATGGCATATTTGATAAATTGCAATACAATTGTTTCTCTGCACTACTCACTTTGTATTACATTTGAGCCAGCACCTTAGGGGTTAAAATGCTCATACAAGCCTACATACATTCTTTGAGGGGTGCCCTTTCCAAAATGGCTTCACTACTTGGGGTTTCTATTGTACTGGTACCTCGGGGGTACCCCCCATTACCAATCTAGTGAAAACGAAGCTTGAAAACCTAAATTGTGCTTCTTTCTTCCTGACCCCTGCCGTGTGCCCAGCCTGTAAATTATTGGCACATGTGTGGTATTGCTGTACTCAGGACAACCTTTTTTTTGTGTGCTATCTGTGCGGCTTGTCCGTGTAGTTTAGTGCACATTATTTTTTGTGTGTGCCATCTGTGCGGCTTGTCCGTGTAGTTTGGTGTGCATTATATATATTTTTTTTTTGTGTGCCTGCTAGACGGTTTATCCGTGTAGTTTGGTGCACATTATCTAATTTTTCTAGTTCTCTATTTTTTTTGTGTGCAATGTCTCAGAAGACGTACACCGTGTTGGAGGCATATAACATGCTTGCCTCTGACACCGAGTTAGCTAGTGGGGATGATGGTCCCTTTTACCTATCATCATCAGATATAGTTAACGTTTCCATGGCATCCCATGGACCCCCAAGAAGGCGCCATAGGGTTCCAGGGACTTCTGCAGGAGAAGCGTCTGGGACTTCTGCAGGAGAAGTTTCTGGGACTTCTGCAGGAGAAGCGTCTGGGGCTTCCACTGACCCCACATGGGTAGCCCCAGATAATTATACCCCTCAGGTCCCTGACTTTTTGGGCCATCCTGGAATTAACTTTGACACGACAGGGCTCAGAGCAGTGGACTTTTTAAAGTTTTTTTTTGATGAGGCGCTGCTGAATATTATTATATTTCAGACAAATCTCTACGCTGCACAACATATTACCCAAAACCCCACGTCCTTTTATGCACAACCCTACAGGTGGACCCCTGTCACTGCAGCAGAGATGCACAAGTATTGGGGCATAATACTCCTTATGGGGATAGTAAAAAAGCCTTCAATCAGGGACTACTGGAGCTCAGATATACTGTACCACACCCCCATGTTCCGCATGGCAATGAGCAGGATGCGCTTTTAAGCCATCCATAAGTTTTTGCACTACACTGACAACACACAGTGCCCACCCAGAGGTGACCCCAGTTATGATCGGTTATTTAACGTCAGGCCCATATTAGATCATTTTAGTGCCAAGTTTGCCCAGGCATATACCCCCGCCAAACATGTGAGCATAGACGAGTCCCTGGTACAATTCAAAGGGAGACTTCACTTCCGCCAGTACCTGCCCAATAAGAGGGCAAGGTATGGTGTGAAGATGTATAAGCTGTGCGAAAGTTCATCAGGGTACACATACAAGTTCAGGATATATGAAGGGAAGGACTCCACTATAGTGCCCCCAGAATGCCCCCCCTTCCTGGGTGTTACAGGGAAGATAGTGTGGGATTTAGTGCACCCACTGCTGGACCAGGGCTGCCACCTCTACCTGGACAATTTCTACACCAGCACCACCCTGTTCAAGTGCCTCTCTTCCAGAAATACTGCAGCATGCGGCACTGTACGCAGAAATCAGAGAGGTCTCCCTAAGTCGCTGCTTGGGCAAAAACTTAAAAGGCACGAAAGCAGGGCACTATGCAGCGACTCTGTATTGTGTGTTAAGTACAAGGACAAGAGAGAGGTCCTTGTATTAACCACAATACATGAGCACACCACCACCCCTGTCCCAGTACGAGGTGCCAGTACAGAAACCCCCAAGCCAGACTGTATTTTAGATTATAACAAATACATGGGAGGGGTGGACTTGTCTGACCAGGTGCTTCAGCCGTACAATGCCATGCGGAAGTCGAGGGTGTGGTACAAGAAGCTGGCCGTGCACATCATGCAGATGGCATTGTATAATGCTTATGTGCTGCATCTATATGCCGGCCAGAGGGGAACTTTCCTGGAATTTCAAGAGGTGGTAATAAAGTACTTTCTTTTTGGGGACCAGGAAGGGGGGAGTGCTAGCACATCTGGAAGTGAGGCCCCATCACGTATTGTACCAGGGCAGCACTTTCCAGGAGTAGTTCCCCAAACAGCCAGCAAGGGAAGGACACAGAAGAGGTGCAGAGTGTGCTCCAAAAATGGCATTCGGAAGGACACCATTCATCACTGTGAGACATGCCCAGAAAAACCAGGGTTATGTATGAAAGATTGCTTCCGAATTTATCATACATTCCTGGATTTTTAGAGTACCCTGTTGTTACCCTGACGCACAGCTTATACATCATGCCGCATGCCGCACCTTCCCTTCTAAGCCCTGCCATGTGCCCAGCCTGTAGATTACTGTCCCGTATGCTTTACCCGGGAAAACATGCATCATGATTTTTAGGGTGTTTGTCTCCCATGGCAGCAGCTGGGCACAAAATGACATAATGGATATTTTTTACTATGCACTGTCCATTATGCACTTTTTCAGGGGTCCACCTGTGGGGTTAAAATGCTAACTATACCCCTAGATTAATTCATGGAGGGGTGTAGTTTCCAAAATAGGGTCAGTTCTTAGGGGTTTCTACAGTACTGGCCCCTATTGGCATCTACAAATCTTTCATGATGCCAAAAAAAAAAAAAAAAAGTACAATGTCTGTGCTCCAACAAGTTATTCCCTTTTGAGCCCTGCCGTGTCTCCATCCTACAGATTGCCTCCTATGGAGTATTGCCCTAACCGGGGTAACCCGCAGAATGATTTTTGATGTGCTTTTCCCCAGTGGCATGAGTTGGGCAAAATACTTTTGTCACTTCAATGGCATATTTGATAAATTGCAATACAATTGTTTCTCTGCACTACTCACTTTGTGTTACATTTTAGCCAACACCTTAGGGGTTAAAATGCTCATACAAGCCTACATACATTCTTTGAGGGTTGCCCTTTCCAAAATGGGTTCACTACTCGGGGGCTTCTATTGTATTGGTACCTCGGGGGTACCCCCCATTACCAATCTAGTGAAAACGAAGCTTGAAAACCTAAATTGTGCTTCTTTCTTCTTGACCCCTGCCATGTGCCCAGCCTGTAAATTATTGGCACATGTGTGGTATTGCTGTACTCGGGACAACCCGCAGAATGATTTTTGTGGTGTTTGTCTAAAGTGGCATGAGTTGGGCACAGTACACAAGGCACTAAAATGACATTTTTGAGATAAAAACACAATTTTTACTCTGCACCCTTTACTTTGCATTCAATTTTGGCCAGCGTGTTGGGGGTTAAAATGCTCATACAAGCCTACATACTTTCTTTGAGGGGTGCCCTTTCCAAAATGGGTTCACTACTTGGGGGCTTCTATTGTACTGGTACCTCGGGGGTACCCCCCATTACCAATCTAGTGAAAACAAAGCTTGAAAACCTAAATTGTGCTTCTTTCTTCCTGACCCCTGCCGTGTGCCCAGCCTGTAAATTATTGGCACATGTGTGGTATTGCCGTACTCGGGACAACCCGCAGAATGATTTTTGGTGTGTGTGTTTGTCTGAAGTGGATGGGTTGGGCACAGTATATGAGGCACTAAAATGACATTTTTGAGATAAAAACGCAATTTTTACTCTGCACCATTTACTTTGCATTTAATTTTGACCAGCGTGTCGGGGGTTAAAATGCTCACCACAACCACCGATAAATTCTTTGAGGGGTCTAGTTTCCGTAATGGTATCATTTATTGGGGGTTTCTATTGCACTGGCACCTCACGGGCCCTGCCAACATGACATGGCACTCCAAATCCAAACCTGTGAAAACGGAGCTGGAAAATCAAAATTTCACTCCTTCCGTTCTCATCCCTTCTGTGTGCCCAGTCTGTAAATTATTGGCACATGTGTGGTATTGCTGTACTCGGGACAACCCGCAGAATGATTTTTGGGGTGTTTGTCTAAAGTGGCATGGGTTGGGCACAGTATATGTGGCACTAAAATGACATTTTTGAGATAAAAACACAATTTTTACTCTGCACCATTTACTTTGCATTCAATTTTGACCAGCGTGTCGGGGGTTAAAATGCTCACCACAACCACCGATAAATTCTTCGAGGGGTCTAGTTTCCGGAATGGTATAATTTATTGGGGGTTTCTATTGCACTGGCACCTCACGGGCCCTGTCAACATGACATGGCACTCCAAATCCAAACATGTGAAAACGGAGCTGGAAAATCAAAATTTCACTCCTTCCGTTCTCATCCCTTCTGTGTGCCCAGTCTGTAAATTATTGGCACATGTGTGGTATTGCTGTACTCAGGACAACCCGCAGAATGATTTTTGCGGTGTTTGTCTAAAGTGGCATGGGTCGGGCACAGTATATGAGGCACTAAAATGACATTTTTGAGATAAAAACGCAATTTTTACTCTGCATGCACCATTTAATTTGCATTCAATTTTGACCAGCGTGTCGGGGGTTAAAATGCTCACCACAACCACCGATAAATTCTTTGAGGGGGTTTCATTTTAGGTCATTTATGGGGGTTTCTATTGCACTGGCACCTCACGGGCCCTGCCAACATGACATGGCACTCCAAATCCAAACAGTGTGAAAACGGAGCTGGAAAATCAAATTTCATCTCTTCCGTTCTCATCCCTTCTGTGTGCCAGTCTGTAAATTATTGGCACATGTGTGGTATTGCCGTACTCGGGACAACCCGCAGAATGATTTTTGGGGTGTTTGTCTAAAGTGGCAGGGTGGGCACAAGTATTGAGGCACTAAAATGACATTTTTGAGAAAAAACGCAATTTTTACTCTGCACCATTTCTTTGATTTATTTTGACCAGCGTGTCGGGGGTTAAAATGCTCACCACAACACCGATAAATTCTTTGAGGGGTCTAGTTTCCGTAAGTGTATCATTTATTGGGGGTTTCTATTGCACTGGCACCTCACGGGCCCTGCCAACATGACATGGCACTCCAAATCCAAACGTGAAAACGGAGCTGGAAAATCAAAATTTCACTCCTTCCGTTCTCATCCCTTGTGTGCCCAGTCTGTAAATTATTGGCACATGTGTGGTATTGCTGTAATCGGACAACCCGCAGAATGATTTTTGGGGTGTTGTCTAAAGTGGCATGGTTGGGCACAGTATATGAGGCACTAAAATGACATTTTGAGATAAAAACACAATTTTTACTCTGCACCATTTACTTTGCATTCAATTTTGACCAGCGTGTCGTGTTGGGGTTAAAATGCTCACCACAACCACCGATAAATTCTTTGAGGGGTCTGTTTCCGAAATGGTGACATTTTGGGGGGTTTTCTATTGTACTTTACTCAGGGGCTCTTCAATTACAACTGTGGCACCACAAAATATTTGCAGCCAAAATTGGCCTTCCAAATTCCCGTATCGCTAACTCTGTTCTGGACATCGAGGTGCGGGGGAAACAGCAGCTGACATCCACATGTCTGGTATTGCCGTACTCGAGAAGAAGCGGGCAAGAAATTAGGAATATATATTTACCTCAAATTCCTTCTGAATGTATCCTTTTAGGGCTAAATTGGAAAGATTGAAATCAAAAATTGAAATTTCAAAATTTCCACTCCATTTCATATGCTTCCGGAAAAATAATTAAAGGGTTAACAGACTTCTTAAATGCTGATTTGAATAGGTTGAGATGTTAGGTTATAAAATGGTGTTACTTGTGGGGGGTATATAGTACATAACCTTTATAGGGCACTTCCAAACTGAATTGATCACCAAAAAGTTCGCATTTTCAAATTTCAAGAAAATCTGAGAAGTTGCTACTAAAACTTCAAACCTTCTCACATCCATAAAAATAATGGAAACGTAAAACAAATTATGGATATAAAAAGAAGACCAATGGCAAAAGGTTTCTATCAAAAAAAATTTGTGGTATCACTTTTGCTAAAAAATTATAACATTTGAAACTTTGAAAATAGTCATTTTTTTCAAATTTTTCCTAAATTTTTGAATTTTTACCCCCCAAAAAAGGAACGGATCACCGAAATGACACTACTAACATAACTACAATGTCTCACGAGAAAACAATCTCAAAATCACAGAGATATCTTAAAGCGTTGAAAAGTTATTACCACAGAGAAGAGACACTGGTCAAATTCAAAAAAAGTTGCAGAGCCTTAACCTGCAAACAGGCTGCGTCCTTAAGGGGTTAAATTCCTGGGACTTCTGCAGGAGAAGTGCCTGGGACTTCTGCAGGAGAAGCGTCTGGGGCTTCCACTGATCCCACATGGGTAGCCCCAGATAATTATACCCCTCAGGTCCCTGACTTTTTGGGCCATCCTGGAATTAACTTTGACACGACAGGGCTCAGAGCCCTGAGGAGCTGCTGAATATTATTATATTTCAGACAAATCTCTACGCTGCACAACATATTGCCCAAAACCCCACGTCCTTTTATGCACAACCCTACAGGTGGACCCCTGTCACTGCAGCAGAGATGCACAAGTATTGGGGCATAATACTCCTCATGGGGATAGTAAAGAAGCCTTCAATCAGGGACTACTGGAGCACAGATATACTGTACCACACCCCCATGTTCCGCATGGCAATGAGCAGGATGCGCTTTGAAGCCATCCATAAGTTTTTGCACTACATTGACAACACACAGTGCCCACCCAGAGGTGACCCCAGTTATGATCGGTTATTTAAGGTCAGGCCCATATTAGATCATTTTAGTGCCGAGTTTACCCAGGCATATACCCCCGCCAAACATGTGAGCATAGACGAGTCCCTGGTACAATTCAAAGGGAGACTTCAATTCCGCCAGTACCTGCCCAATAAGAGGGCAAGGTATGGTGTGAAAATGTATAAGCTGTGCGAAAGTTCATCAGGGTACACATACAAGTTCAGGGTATATGAAGGGAAGGACTCCACTATAGTGCCCCCAGAATGCCCCCCCTTCCTGGGTGTTACAGGGAAGATAGTGTGGGATTTAGTGCACCCACTGCTGGACCAGGGCTACCACCTCTACCTGGACAATTTCTACACCAGCACCACCCTGTTCAAGTGCCTCACTTCCAGAAATACTGCGGCATGCGGCACTGTACGCAGAAATCACAGAGGTCTCCCTAAGTCGCTGCTTGGGCAAAAACTTAAAAGGCACGAAAGCAGGGCACTATGCAGCGACTCTGTATTGTGTGTTAAGTACAAGGACAAGAGAGAGGTCCTTGTATTAACCACAATACATGAGCACACCACCACCCCTGTCCCAGTACGAGGTGCCAGTACAGAAACCCCCAAGCCAGACTGTATTTTAGATTATAACAAATACATGGGAGGGGTGGACTTGTCTGACCAGGTGCTTCAGCCGTACAATGCCATGCGGAAGTCGAGGGTGTGGTACAAGAAGCTGGCCGTGCACATCATGCAGATGGCATTGTATAATGCTTATGTGCTGCATCGATATGCCGGCCAGAGGGGAACTTTCCTGGAATTTGGTGGTAATAAAGTACTTTCTTTTTGGAGACCAGGAAGGGGGGAGTGCTAGCACATCTGGAAGTGAGGCCACATCACGTATTGTACCAGGGTAGCACTTTCCAGGAGTAGTTCCCCAAGCAGCCAGCAAGGGAAGGTCACAAAAGAGGTGCAGGGTGTGCTCCAAAAATGGCATTCGGAAGGACACCATTCATCACTGTGAGACATGCCCAGAAAAACCAGGGTTATGTATGAAAGATTGTTTCCGAATTTATCATACATCCCGGGATTTTTAGAGTACCCTCTTGTTACCCTGACGCACAGCTTATACATCATGCCGCACCTTCCCTTCTAAGCCCTGCCATGTGCCCAGCCTGTAGATTACTGTCCCGTATGCTTTACCCGGGAAAACATGCATCATGATTTTTAGGTTGTTTGTCTCCAATGGCAGCAGCTGGGCACAAAATGACATAATGGATATTTTTTACTATGCACTATCCATTTTGCACTTTTTCAGGGGTCCACCTGTGGGGTTAAAATGCTAACTATACCCCTAGATTAATTCATGGAGGGGTGTAGTTTCCAAAATAGGGTCAGTTCTTAGGGGTTTCTACTGTACTGGCCCCTATTGGCATCTACAAATCTTTCATGATGCCAAAAAGAAAAAAAAAATGTACAATGTCTGTGCTCCAACAAGTTATTCCCTTTTGAGCCCTGCCGTGTCTCCATCCTACAGATTATTGCCTCCTATGGGGTATTGCCCTAACCGGGGTAACCCGCAGATTGATTTTCGATGTGTTTTTCCCCAGTGGCATGAGTTGGGCAAAATACTTTTGTCACTTCAATGGCATATTTGATAAGTTGCAATACAATTGTTTCTCTGCACTACTCACTTTGTATTACATTTGAGCCAGCACCTTAGGGGTTAAAATGCTCATACAAGCCTACATACATTCTTTTAGGGGTTCCCTTTCCAAAATGGGTTCACTACATGGGGGTTTCTATTGTACTGGTACCTCGGGGGTACCCCCCATTAACAATCTAGTGAAAACGAAGCTTGAAAACCTAAATTGTGCTTCTTTCTTCCTGACCCCTGCCGTGTGCCCAGCCTGTAAATTATTGGCACATGTGTGGTATTGCCGTACTCGCGACAACCCGCAGAATGATTTTTGGGGTGTTTGTCTAAAGTGCACGGGTTGGGCACAGTATATAAGGCACTAAATGACATTTTTTTAGATAAAAACTAGAGATGAGCGAAGCCACATGCTCGTCCGAGCTTGATGCTGAGCATCTAATTAGTACTCGAACGCTCGTTTCTCGGGACAGTATTTCCCTGCTCGAGATCGAGCATTTAATTAAAAAACAAACAGTGAAGAACAATGAAATAGAAATAAAGAGTGAACACAGGATCATTTAAATAAAAACACAGTGCAGAACACAGTGCAGAATAGATTACAGATGTTCGGCACATCTCTTACTTGTCGGGAGAATACGCGCGGAACGGCGCGAACAATAGCTGTGAAGAACAATATAATGTGTGAAGAACACATTGCAATGTATTTTAAACATCTGCAATGTGTTCTTCACACACATATATATTGTTCTTCACATGCTATTTTGTTCGCGCCGTTCCGCGCGTATCTCCCGACAAGTAAGCAGATGTGCCGAACATCTGTAATCTATTCTGCACTGTGTTCTGCACTGTGTTTTTATCTTAAATGATCCTGTGTTCACTGTGTTCACTGTGTTCACTGTTTTTATTCTATTCTTCACTGTTCTTTACATCTGCTAACTTGTCGGGAGATAATATACGCGCGGAACAGTGAAGAATAGATCGCAGATGTTTGCAAATTATCAGAAGACATTCTTTTTCAATTAAATAACACATTTTATTCCCGAACCATGGTCCCTTTGAAAAATGCTCAGGTCTCCCATTGACTTCAATGGGGCTCGTTACTCGAAACGAGCACTCGAGCATCTGGAAATGTTCGGCTCGAGTAACGAGCACCCGAGCATTTTAGTGCTCGCTCATCTCTAATAAAAACGCAATTTTTACTCTGCACCATTTACTTTGCATTCAATTTTGACCAGCGTGTCGGGGGTTAAAATGCTCACCACAACCACCGATAAATTCTTTGAGGGGTCTAGTTTCCGTAATGGTATCATTTATTGGGGGTTTCTATTGCACTGGCACCTCACGGGCCCTGCCAACATGACATGGCTCTCCAAATCCAAACGTGTGAAAACGGAGCTGGAAAATCAAAATTTCCCTCCTTCCGTTCTCATCCCTTCTGTGTGCCCAGTCTGTAAAGTTTTGGCACATGTGTGGTATTGCTGTACTCAGGACAACCCGCAGAATGATTTTTGGGGTGTTTGTCTAAAGTGGCACGGGTTGGGCACAGTATATGAGGCACTAAAATGACTTTTTTGAGATAAAAACACAATTTTTACTCTGCACCATTTACTTTGCATTCAATTTTGACCAGCGTGTTGGGGGTTAAAATGCTCACCACAACCACCGATAAATTCTTTGAGGGGTCTAGTTTCCGAAATGGTGACATTTTGGGGGGTTTTTATTGTACTTTTAATTCAGGGGCTCTTCAATTACACTGTGGCACCACAAAATATTTGCAGCCAAATTGGCCTTCCAAATTCCCAGTATCGCTAACTCTGTTCTGGACATCGCTGTGCGGGGAAACAGCAGCTGACATCCACATGTCTGGTATTGCCGTACTCGGAAGAAGCAGGGCAAGAAATTAGGAATATATATTTACCTCAAATTCCTTCTGAATGTATCCATTTTAGGGCTAAATTGGAAAGATTGAAATCAAAAATTGAAATTTCAAAATTTCCACTCCATTTTCATATGCTTCCGGAAAAATAACTAAAGGGTTAACAGACTTCTTAAATGCTGATTTGAATAGGTTGAGATGTTAGGTTCATAAAATGGTGTTACTTGTGGGGGTATATAGTACATAAGCCTTTATAGGGCACTTCAAAACTGAATTGATCACCAAAAAGTTCGCATTTTTCAAATTGCAAGAAAATCTGAGAAGTTGCTACTAAAACTTCAAACCTTCTCACATCCATAAAAATAATGGAAACGTAAAACAAATTATGGATATAAAAAGAAGACCAATGGCAAAAGGTTTCTATCAAAAAAAATTTGTGGTATCACTTTTTGTCTAAAAATTATAACATTTGAAACTTTGAAAATAGTCATTTTTTTCACATTTTTCCTAAATTTTTGAATTTTTACCCCCCAAAAAAGGAACGGATCACCGAAATGACACTATTAACATAAGCTACAATGTCTCTCGAGAAAACAATCTCAAAATCACAGAGATATCTTAAAGCGTTGAAAAGTTATTACCACAGGAAGAGACACTGGTCAAATTTCAAAAAAAAGTTGCGAGCCTTAACCTGCAAACAGGCTGCGTCCTTAAGGGGTTAATGAATCCCGGCCGGACCCGAATCCACCGCAGAGAACGCGCCGCTGGATCGCGAACGGACCGGGTAAGTAAATCTGCCCCTATGTGTAATACGTCCCTGGGAGAACAAAGCTTTGGACTTAGAATCTAAAATAAATTTCATAGGTGGGTTACTTTCTTTAACAAGTGATAGTTTGAGTTTGGGCAAAATTAATTTAACTTGATAATTTTGCAGAAATTCTGTGCCTATAATTTTGTGATCGGTAATCAGCAGGTTTATGGGGTTACGGTGGGTTTGTTCCATAATATTGCTGAATGGAAAGAAAGAAAATATTAGAGAGGCAAGTTGGGATGTTAAAGTCAGATATAACAACCTCCAAGCTGCTGATTAGTGCAGTGCAGACCAAAAGTTTGGACACAGCTTCTCATTCAAAAGTTTTCTGTATTTTCATGACTATAAAAAATGTAGATTCACACTGAAGGCATCAACACTATGAATTATCACATGTGGAATTAGATACTTAATAAAAAAGTGTGAAACCACTGAAAATACGTCTTATATTCCAGGTGCTTTTGCTTTGATTACTGCTTTGCACATTCTCTTGATCAGCTTCTAGAGGTAGTCACCTGAAATGCTCTTTCAACAGTCTTGAAGGAGTTCCCATCAATGTTTAGCACTTTTTGGCCCTTTTGCCTTCACTCTGCGGTCCAGCACACACCAAACTATCTCGATTGGGTTCAGGTCTGGTGACTGTGGAGGCCAGGTCATCTGGCATAGCCTGGAGGTGTGTCATTACCGTGTTGAAAAATAAATGAAGGTCCAGATGGAATAGCAGCCGCGGCAAGATGCTCTGGTAACCATGCTGGTTCAGTATACCTTCAATTTTGAAAAAAAAAACCAAAAAGTGTCCACAGCAAAGCCTCCTCCTCCAGGCTTCACGGCGGAACCAGGCATGTAGAGACCATTTGTTTACTTTTTCTGTGTCACACAAAGACACAGTGGGGGTCATTTACTAAGGGCCCAATTCGCGTTTTTCCCGACGTGTTACCCGAATATTTCCGATTTGTGCCGATTTTCCCTGAATAGCCCCAGATTTTGGCGCATCGGCGCTGGCATCAGGGGGCAACAGAAATCGGGGGGCGTGGCCAAACGAAAACATGCCGGATTTGGAAAAACCGCCGCATTTAAAAACCGAAAAAGTGTCGCTTGGGGAGCGCTTACCTTCACCTGGTCCAGCTCGGTGCATTCCGGCACGTTGAGATGCTTTTCAGCGCAGCAGCGCCACCTGGTGGACGGCGGAGGAACTACCTTCATAAATCCCGGCCGGACCCGAACCCAGAGCAGAGAACGCGCCGCTGGATCGCGAATGGGCCGGGTAAGTAAATCTGCCCCAGTATCTCTAATATATTCTTTGGTTCAGTACCATCGCAGGGATTACCAAATTTACCTTATATACTTGTGTATAAGCCGAGTTTTTCAGCACAAAAAAATGTGCAGAAATCCCTCAACTCGGTTTATACACGAGTCAATAGGCAGCCCAGCACTAAATTAAAAAAAAAAACATTATATACTCACACTCCGGTGGCCCCGATGTCCGCGCTGCTCCCCCGATGTCCGCGCTGCTCCTCTTCTGTCTTCTATCTTCTGTTTTCCGCAGGGCGCCGCCATGTTCTTCTCCCGGCCGTCGCATAGTATGATGTCAGCAACGGCCATGTCATACTATGCGCCTGCAGGCCGGGAAGAACATGGCGGCGCCCTGCGGAAGACAGAAGACAAAAGAAGTTAGAAGACAGAAGAGAAGCAGCGCGGACAACGGGGGAGCAGCGCTGCTCACCGGGGCCACCGGAGGGTGAGTATTTTAGTTTTTATTTTTTTCTTTTGTGCTGGGCTCGCTGTATACTAGTGGGGGCAGGCTGTATACTACTCGGCGCAGGCTGGGCTGGCTGTATACTAGTGGAAGCAGGCTGTATACTACACGGCGCAGGCTGGGCTGGCTGTATACTACTCGGCGCAGGCTGGGCTGGCTGTATACTAGTGGGGTCAGGCTGTATACTACACGGGGCAGGCTGGGCTGGCTGTATACTACAGGGGGCTGGCTGTATACTACTGGGGGCAGGCTGGGCTGGCTGTATACTACTGGGGGCAGGCTGGGCTGGCTGTATACTACAGGGGACAGACTGGGCTGTATACTACTGGTGGCAGGCTGGGCTGCATACTACTGGGGGCAGGCTGGGCTGTATACTACTGGGGGCAGGCTGGGCTGGCTGTATACTACAGGGGACAGGCTGGGCTGGCTGTATACTACTGGGGGCAGGCTTGGCTGTGCTGTATACTACAGGGGGCTGACTGTATACTACAGGGGACAGGCTGGGCTGGCTTTATACTACAGGGAACAGACTGGGCTGTATACTACAGGGGACAGACTGGGCTGTGTACTACTGGTGGCAGGCTGGGCTGCATACTACTGGGGGCAGGCTGGGCTGTATACTACTGGGGCAGGCTGGGCTGGCTGTATACTACAGGGGACAGGCTGGGCTGGCTGTATACTACTGGGGGCAGGCTTGGCTGTGCTGTATACTACAGGGGACAGGATGGGCTGGCTTTATACTACAGGGAACAGACTGGGCTGTATACTACTGGGGGCTGGCTGGGCTGGATGTATGCTACTGGGGGCAGGCTGGGCTGGCTGTATACTACTGGGGGCAGGCTGGGCTGGCTGTATACTACTGGGGGCAGGCTGGGCTGGCTGTATACTACTGGGGGCAGGCTGGGCTGGATGTATGCTGCTGGGTGCAGGCTGGCTGAATACTACTGGGGGCAGGCTTTGCTGGATACTACTGGGGGCAGGTTGGGCTGGGCTGTATACTACTGGGGGCAGGCTGGGCTGGCTGTATACTACACGGGGCAGGCTAGGCTGGCTGTATACTACTGGGGGCAGGCTGGGTTACCTGTATACTACTGGGGGCAGGCTGGGCTGGCTGTATACTACTGGGGGCAGGCTGGGCTGGCTGTATACTACTGGGGGCAGGCTGGGCTGGCTGTATACTCCAGGGGACAGGCTGGGCTGGCTGTATACTACTGGGAGCAGGCTGGGCTGGATGTATGCTACTGGGTGCAGGCTGGGCTGTATACTACTGGAGACAGGCTGGGCTGGCTGTATACTACACGGGGCAGGCTGGGCTGGCTGTATACTACTGGGGGCAGGCTGGGTTGGCTGTATACTACTGGGGGCAGGCTGGGCTGGCTGTATACTACTGGGGGCAGGCTGTGCTGGCTGTATACTACTGGGGGAAGGCTGGGCTGGATGTATACTACTGGGGGCAGGCTGGGCTTGCTGTATACTACTGGGGGCAGGCTGGCTATATACTACTGGGGACTTGCTGGCAATATACTGGGAGGCTGTGATCAATGCATTTCCCACCCTCGGCTTGTACTTGAGTCAATAGGTTTTCCCAGTTTTTGGTGGTAAAATTGGGGGTCTCGGCTTATACTCGGGTCGACTTATACTCGAGCATATACGGTATATAGATTTTATAAGGTGCTACCAGGTTTTACCAAAAATTAAAACTTTTTGTATCTCCCAAAAATTATTACTTTCACCATATTCTGACTCCAATAACTTTTCCTTCCCTTGAATGGTTATGTAGTTCCCAACTCTGACTGCAGGTTTGAACGGGTAAACTGTGTTTCGATCCCGACTGTTAGAGCACGGTCCAGCCGGGGCAATGCTCTTCCCTGCATAGGGGGCCCATGCAGAGCTTAGGTTAAGCCGACGGCCTTGGTGACCAACAGAGAAATCTGTATGGTCGGTAACTAAGTGGTTAAGCTTCTTATGACCTTGTTTATAATTATGCAAATGAGCCTCAGGGGCTCCTGGTTCCATCAACACGTATATATCCTGAAGCCTGTTAAGCTTAATTGCATAATTTTAAAAGCTTTTTTTTGTAAAAACCTGGGCATAAGAAGCTAAAAGAAGAGCAGATCCCACTAGAGGGGGTGCCCACCAGGATGTAAGTGCTTGGTTTACAGTTCTTCATCCTGGTGGTAGATGTCCTTTAACACAATGGGGCACATTTAGTTACAGTACCGCTCGAGTTTGCTGAAAGTGCATTGTCCTTGTATAACTCTGTGCGGCGATTCATAAGATTGTGCGCCCGATATCGTGCATGTGTCGCTTCCCCGCTCAGGTCCGACAGAGTTCACCATCTTTTCTTTGTTGCATCTTTAACAATCCCCCCCTTAGTAGTATACAGCAACGCCAGCCTGTCAACCCTTAGGTATACAGCAAGTCCCGCCTGTAGTATTACAGCTCAGCCCCACTAGATACAAGCCATCCCAAGCTTCCCCTGTTGTAGTATACTAGTATAAGCCTGCCCCCAGTAGTAAACAGCCAGCACAGCCTGCCCCCAGCAGTAGACAGCCAACCCAGCCTGCCCCCAGTAGTATACAGCCAGCCCAGCCTGCCCCCAGTAGTATACAGCCAGCCCCAGCCTGTCCCCAGTAGTATACAGCCAGCCCAGCCTGCCCCCAGTAGTATACAGCCCAGTCTGTTCCCTGTAGTATAAAGCCAGCCCAGCCTGTCCCCTGTAGTATACAGCCAGCCCCCTGTAGTATAAAGCACAGCCAAGCCTGCCCCCAGTAGTATACAGCCAGCCCAGCCTGTCCCCTGTAGTATACAGCCAGCCCAGCCTGTCTTCAGTAGTATACAGCCAGCCCAGCCTGCCCCCAGTAGTATATAGCCCAGCCCAGCCTGCCCCCAGTAGTCTACAGCCTGCCTTCAGGAGTATACAGCCTGTCCCCAGTAGAATACAGCCAGCCCAGCTTCCCCGTGTAGTATACAGCCTGCCCCCTCTAGTATACAGCCAGCCCAGCCTGCCCCGTGTAGTATACAGCCTGCCCCCACTAGTATACAGCCAGCCCAGCCTGCCCCCAGTAGTATACAGCCAGCCCAGCCTGCCCCAGTAGTATACAGCCAGCCCAGCCTGCCCCCACTAGTATACAGCACTGCCCAGCCTTCCCCCAGTAGTATACAGCACTGCGCAGCCTGCCCCGTGTAGTAAACAGCCAGCACAGCCTGCCCCCAGCAGTATACATCCAGCCCAGCCTGCCCATAGTAGTATACAGCCAGCCCCCTGTAGTATACAGCCAGCGCCCTGTAGTATACAGGCAGCCCAGCCTGTCCCCTGTAGTATACAACAAGCCCCCTGTAGTATACAGCCAGCCCCACTAGTATACAGCCAGCCCAGCTTCCCCGTGTAATATACAGCCTGCCCCCTCTAGTATACAGCCAGCCCAGCCTGCCCCGTGTAGTATACAGCCTGCCCCCACTAGTATACAGCCAGCCCAGCCTGCGCCGTGTAGTATACAGCCTGCCCCCACTAGTATACAGCGAGCCCAGCACAAAAGAAAAAAAAAACTAAAATACTCACCCTCCGGTGGCCCCGATGCACAGCCCTGCTCCACCGATGTCCGCGCTGCTTCTCTTCTGTCTTCTAACTTCTTTTGTCTTCTGTCTTCCGCAGGGCGCCGCCATGTTCTTCCCGGCCTGCAGGCGCATAGTAAGACGTGGCCGTTGCAGACATCATACTATGCGACGGCCGGGAGAAGAACATGGCGGCGCCCTGCGGAAGACAGAAGATAGAAGACAGTAGAGGAGCAGCGCGGACATCGGGGCCACCCGAAAGTGTGAGAGAGAGAATTTTGCTGGATTTGTGATTAGAGATGAGCGAGCACTAAAATGCTCGAGTGCTCGTTATTCGAGACGAACTTTTCCCGATGCTCGAGTGCTCGTCTCGAATAACGAGCCCCATTGAAGTCAATGGGAGACTCGAGAATTTTACAAAGGGACCATGGTTAGGGAATAAAATGTGTTGTTTAATTGAAAAAGAATGTCTTCTGATAAGTGATCAGATGTATGCAAACATCTGCAATCTATTCTTCACTGTTCTGCGCGTATATTATCTCCCGACAAGTTATCAGATGTGAAGAACAGTGAAGAATAGAATAAAAACAGTGACCACAGGATCATTTAAGTGAAAAACGCAGTGAAGAATAGATTACAGATGTTCGGCACATCTGCTTACTTGTCGGAAGATACGCGCAGAATGGTGCGAACAAAATTGTATGTGAAGAACAATATAAATGTGTGAAGAACACATTGCAGATGTTTCCATACCTCACCCTCTATGCCCTTCCCCCCTCTCCTGGTGAACCCCGCTTATAACTTGTCCTGTCATCTCTTATCTGCAACTTTGTCTCTGAGCTTTCAGCAAGTGTCTGAGACCTCGGGATCTTCTCCTGTGAGACCCCCATTCACACACAGCGGATTTACCTGATTACATGGTCTGGAGTCTCCCCGATGTCTCTGTCCTTGGTGCTGATCTCCTGGATGTGCTGTCCCAGGATCCGCTCCTCTTCTTCCACTGAAGTCTCCCCGATCTCTCTGCCCTTCCCGATTTCTCTGCCCTTCCCTATGTTTCTGTCCTGTTCCCCGATCTCTCTGTGCTGCTCCCCGATGTCTCTGCCCTCCCCGATGTCTCTGTCCTGTTCCCTGATTTCTCTGTCTTCCTCCCCGATGTCTATGTTCTGTTTCCCAATGTCTCTGTCCTCCCTTACGTCTCTGT
Organism: Engystomops pustulosus; assembly: GCA_019512145.1. Taxonomy (NCBI): domain Eukaryota; kingdom Metazoa; phylum Chordata; class Amphibia; order Anura; family Leptodactylidae; genus Engystomops; species Engystomops pustulosus. The sequence goes on from WNYA01000086.1 coordinate 324,580, forward strand.
GCTGCTCCCCGATGTTTCTGTGCTGCTCCCTAATGTCTCTGTCCTGCTCCCCGATGTCTCTGTGCTGCTCCCCAATGTCTCTGTGCTGCTCCCCGATGTCTCTGTCCTGCTCACCGATTTCTCTGTGCTGCTCCCCATGTCTCTGTGCTGCTCACTAATTTCTCTGTGCTGCTCCCCGATGTCTCTGTGCTGCTCCCTGATGTCTCTGTGCTGCTCCCTGATGTCTCTGTGCTGCTCCCCGATGTCTCTGTGCTGCTCCCTGATGTCTCTGTGCTGCTCCCTGATGTCTCTGTGCTGCTCCCTGATGTCTCTGTCCTGCTCCCCGATGTCTCTGTCCTGTTCCCCGATGTCTCTGTCCTGCTCACCATGTTCTTCAATGTCTTCTTCACACATATACACTCACCGGCCACTTTATTAGGTACACCTGTCCAACTGCTCGTTAACACTTAATTTCTAATCAGCCAATCACATGGCGGCAACTCAGTGCATTTAGGCATGTAGACATGGTCAAGACAATCTCCTGCAGTTCTCCCGAGCCTCAGTATGGGGAAGAAAGGTGATTTGTGGCCTTTGAACGTGGCATGGTTGTTGGTGCCAGAAGGGCTGGTCTGAGTATTTCAGAAACTGCTGACCTACTGGGATTTTCACGCACAACCATCTCTAGGGTTTACAGAGAATGAAGGCGTTGCAACACAATTTTAAAGCTAAATACAACGCTCAGTCAAATCAGCCGGACGGCACCCCCCCCCCCTAATCTGTACGACAATCCCAGGGAAGACATTCCTAAATACGTGCAGCGGGTTAGCCATGAATTATAAAAGTAATAAAACACATACTCACCTCTCTCATTATTCCTGTTAGACACGGGTGTATACTGCCTGACACTGCTTGCTGTAGCGGGTGCACACATGTACACATTGGGGGTATTTACTTACCCGGTCCCTGACGCGACCAGCGGCGTGTTCTCCAACGAGGATTTGGGTCTTCCGGCGATTCACAGGCAGTTCCCCCCGATGTCCACCAATGTCGCTGCTGCGCCGAGGTCCGCTTGGGTACACCGAACCTATTCCTGGTGATGTGAGTGATTGATTTGCGACACAATTAGTTTTTTTTAAATTCTGCAGGTTTTCCGAATCCGTCAGGTTTTCCGACGGCCTCGCTCCCCGATTCTGTTGCGTGAAAGCGCGGAGTGCTTCGTAAATGAGCCCCAATACATCACCATCGGCTCTCTACACAGAGGCAGAGAGGTAATGGGGGGGCCATAGTAAACAGGATTACCAGAGACATCAGTAAAGCTCATATCAAAAATCCTTTCACACTGGACACCACATGATATAATAATTACATTCATAGTATCATAGTATATAAGTGTGGAAGGAGACGCAAAGTCCATCAAGTCCACCTTAAGAATTAAATAAATGTTTTATCCCATAACCCGTGTAATTTTTGCCCCAGAAAGGCATCCAGGCCTTCTTGAACAGGTACATAGAGTCCGCCATAACAACCTCCTGCGGCAGAGAGTTCCACAGTCTCACTGCTTACAGTAAAGAACCTTGTCTATGGTGAGGTAAAATGCCTCTCCTTAGGCGTAGAGGATGCCCCTTGTCTGGTCACAAGGCAAGGTATAAAAAGATTTTGGAGAGATCCTTGTACTGTCCGCTCGGTATTGTACATTGTAATGAGGTCTCCCCTCAGTCGTCTTTTTTCTAAGCTGAGATAATCCCAAATTTAATCTGTCAGTGTATTCTAGTTCCCCATTCCCCATATAATCCTGGTCGCTCTCCTCTGCACCCGTCAGCCTCCTACTATATCCTTTTTATACACTGGTGCCCAAAACTTACACAATTCCATGTTGGTCGACCAGGGATTTGTAAGGGCAAAACTATATTTATCATGAGAATCTATTCCTCTCTTGATAATCCCATTATTTTATTTGCTTTAGCAGCAGCGCCTGGCTCGGTCACTAAAATTAGTTTACCATCCACCAATACCCCAAGTCCTTTTCAGCTTCTTGTTTTACTAAGTAATGGACGTTTAGAACATAATTATACTTTTTGTTTCCATGGCCCAAGGTGATAATTTTACATTATCTACATTAAACCTATCAACCATGTTCTGCCCACTCTCAAGCTTCCACAGATCCTCTGTAATGTAAACTATCAGCCTCAGTATTATTACTTTACACAGCTTAGTATCATCTGCAATATTGTGAAACTTGACTGTGTAAACCCATACAGGTCATTAAAAAAATATTAAAAAGAAGTGCCCCAATACATGACCCTGTGGCACTCCACTGGTAACATCAACCCAATCTGAGAATGTGCCATAATGACCACCCTTGTTTTCTATCACTAAGCCAATTACTTACCCAAATACCACAGATTTTTCCTACTCCCAGCAGTTCATTTTATATACCAACCTTTTATGTGGCACGGTGTCAAATGCCTTTGAAAAGTCCAGATATAACAACATCCCCAGCGTCCCCCAGATCCAGTCTGGAACTTACCTCCTGTAGAAACCAATCAGTAGGTCGACAGGGACCGATCTCTCATAAACCCATGCTGACGCTGGGTTATAAGGTGTTGCACAGTGAGATACTCAGGATAGCATTCTCTAATAAACCCCTCAAATATTTCCCAACCACAAGCGTTAGACTCACGGGGGTCTGTAGTTCCAGGATCGCTATTTGTCCTTTTTTTTGTATATTGTGGTACCACATTTGTATGCGCCATTCCTGTGGAACATAATACCAGTCTCAGATGATCTCAAATATTAAAAATAACAGTTTGTCTACACCGTACATAATCATTGCAGGAACCGGGGGGTGTTTGCCATCTGGCCCAGGTGATTTATCTATCTTAGTGGTTGGAGGCGGCCGCCGTACCTCTTCCTGGGTTAAACTGTTGACATTATAAAAAGAGACTTTACATATTCCTCATTGTGTCTTCCGCCAGGGGATTTTTCCTGGGTAAAGACAGTTGAGAAGGCGGACATTCAGTAGATTGGCCCTTTCCTCATCTCCTTCCATCCATGACCCCATGTATTTCTAAGGGGAACCCACACTCTCTGTTTTTAGTTTCTTATCATTATATTGAAAATAATTTGGGATTATTTTTGCTCTCCCTGGCAATATTTCTCTCTAGTCTCTATTTTTGCCAGGCCTTATCTGCTTTTTACAGATTTATTTTTTCTCTATAATCCTGTAATGCCTCATGCTACCTTCACGTTTTAGCACTCTTAAACGCTTTATATTCTCCACTTATTGCTTCCTTACAAACTAGTTAGCCCATTGGCTTTTTTCTTATTCCTCTTATGCTTTTTCATAAGGTATGTGGTTTCTCACAGGACTTTTTTCAGATATATGAGAAAAAGTCCATTTTTGGAGGGGGCTTTTGTCTATTGAGAACAATTATCCCCAGTCTATGCCTTTAAGGTCTTCCCTAGTTGCGAAAATTTGCCCTCCTGAAGTTAGAGTGTTGGTTGCCCCCTTCACTACGCTCGTTAGTAAAGCGTAATCTACAAAATCAATGATATTATGATCACTATTACCCAGGTTCCCCCCAACTGGAGTTTTGATTACCCTATCAGTCTGTGGTTAGGATAAGGTCCAGCAGTGCCCCACCATTGTTTGTTGGCTCCAGGACTAGTGCGACAGGGGTAATTGTCTTTTGTGTTGACAAGAACCTGCTGCCTTTGAAGTGACCTGCAGGTTTTCTGCCCCAGTCGATATCTGGGTAATGAAGTCCCCATGATAAGTACTTCACCATGCTTTGAAGCAGCATCCATTCACTTATCAGCATATTCTCTGCTGACCTAATTATTTTGGAGCCTATAACAAACCCCTAGTAATATTTATTATTCTTTTCCCTCCTCTTATCTCCAACCATAGGACCCACATTTGCGTTACTGATCTCATCTCGCAGGACGGGCTTGAGGCGAGGAATTCACATATAACAAACCCTCACCTTTTTTATTTTTACGATCTTTCTAAAAAGACTATAACCATCATAGTAAACAGCCCAGTCTAGCTAATGTCCAACCATGTCTCGCTGATACCCACAGTAATCATTTTCCGCTCAACATCAAGAGGTCCAGTTCTCCTTGTTGGTGAGGCTTTGGCATGTGTACATACACTTTATATGGTTTTCCCTGTCCGTATTCCTTTGTCCTATTGACCCAATCTCCCTTCCAGCCCCCTTCCCCACTATGGAATATGACTCTCCTCGCTCTCTATGTAAACGTGGCTATTTGCCTGCACAAGTGTAGTTGCCTCCCCCCAGGGTCTCTAGTTGAAACACTCCTCACAACCTCTAGCCATTTTTTCCCCTAAAACAGCGGCCCCTCCCCATTGAGAGTGCAGCCCATCCCTACTGTGAGCCTGTAGCCGACAGAAAAGTCAGTCCCCGTTCTCCATGAACCCAAACCCCTCCTCCTACACCAACTTTTAGCCACTATTTTACCTCCTTGATCCTCCCGCTGCCTTTCTGGTGTGGCACGTGGTACAGGCAGTATTTCGGAGAAAATTACTTTGGAGGTCCTTGCCCTGAGCTTATGGCCTCTCAATTCTGAATCATTTTAAGGACCTTCCATCTACCTGTTACTTTGTCATTAGTGCCAATGTGGACATGACCGATGGTTCCTCACCAGCCCCTCCCAGTAATCCATCAACACCGATCCGCAACATGCCGAACCGAGCACCGGCAAACAACACACTGTTCGGTAAGCACTTTGTGACAGATTTGCCTGTGTGTTACCCAATAATCGAATCTCCCACTCAAACACCTGTCTGGACCTTGCCTGTGCTGCCCATTACCCTTCTTACTGGAGCGGACATTCCCTCGGTTGCTAACGGCCCCTGTCTCAGAATTGCACCCCAGAGCTGATATCCCCCTATCGCCCAGCCTGGCAAACTTTTGGGGTGCCACCAGATAGGACTAGAATCCCTACAACTCTCCCTCTACCCCGCCCTGTCTACATGTTACCCACTAGCTTGCCCCTCAATCTGCACCTCCATACTTTCTCCCCACACCCATCTTCACAGAGAGTTGTGCTCCAGGAGCAGCCAACTTCGTTCCATATTATCATGCCCGCAGCTTGAAACTTGCTCATTTGATCCAGAATCTGGGCTTCCAAGTGAGCCATTTTCACAACACCCACACAGCAATTCCCCTCGAAGGATGTTCAAGGAAAGCAATCTGGCACAGGTGTACACTGTAGCAAGCCACTTATGGAGGTCCATTATTCTAATGGGAATACAATAGAAATATGACAGGAAAGAAGATTTACAGTCAAAGTCACACAAACACGCAGTTACCTGTTAAGCCCTCAAACTAAGTCCCTTAACCTAAGTCACACTTAAGACAGTGCACACACTTTGGATCCAATGCAACACTCGCCACCAAGCTCGTCCACTCGCTTTGTGATGCTTTTTTAAAAGGTTATTGCCACAAAACTCGCAGAGCTCACTGCAACAAGATCTGGCTGCAAACATTGCGGTGCTGTCGCCGCCTGATCAGGCTGATTTTCTCTCCATGCGGAGCCGGTCCTGTATCACACAGATGACACTTCACTTTAACTGCCAGTTTCTGATTGTGGCACCTGTTCAAGGTCCCAGTCCAAACTAAAGTATGGCAGCTCTGCAGGGGGGCGCCCAACATTCAATTGTTTGTTATTTCTGAGAAACAAGCCGTGTGAGGGGTTATATACAGGAGGGAAACACAAGCAAATGTGAGGGGTGTACCATACATAGAGGATAAAGCCATGTGAGGAGTTTATCAGGAGAGGATCCACAAGCCATGTGGAGGGTATATACGGAGAGGAACAAGCCATGGGAGGGGGTTATATACAGGACGGACACATGATATGTGAAGCTGGTTTTACAGAGCGAGGACAGAACATGCCTGTTAGGGGTATATAACGCGGAGGATACAAGCCATGTGAAGGGTTATATACAAGGAAGGACACAAGCCATGTGAGGGGGTTAATTACAGTGGAGAGGACCACAGCCTGTGAGAGTATATTACATGAGATTTGATACAGCCATGTGATAGGTTTGTACAACAGATAGGATACAAGACATGTTGAGGGGTATATACAGAGAGGATACACCATGTGAGGGGTTTATATACAGAGGGAGACACCTTAGGGGTTATAATACCGGCAGAGGATACAAGTCCATGGTGTGAGAGTTGTACACAGGAGAGGGATACAGCCATGTGAGGGGGTTATTTCAGAGAGGATTACAAACTTGGAGGGTTGTATACAGAGAGGATACAAGCCATGTGAGAGGTCTATACTCAGGAGAGGATACAAGCCAGGTAGGGGTTATATACAGGAGAGGATCAAGCCATGTGTAGCGGGTTTATACAGGAGAGGATACAAGCCAGTTGACGGGTTTATTATACAGGAGGAGGAGACAAGTCATGTGAGGGTTATATGACAGGATAGGAACACAGCCATTGAGGGGTTATATACAGGACGAGACACAAGCCATGTGGAGTTGACAGGTAGGGCAGCTGGCGTTACAGGAGAGGATACAACCATGTTAGCGGTTTATATACAGGAGAGGATACCAGCCATGTAGGGGGTGTATATACGCAGAGAGGATACACGCCGAGTATTACGAGAGGATAGCAGGAATTTACACAGAGAGAATGACAAGCCATGCGTGAGCAGGAGGGTTATATACAGGAGAGGATACAGCATGAGATGTGGTTATATATCAGTGAGAGGACGCTGTGGGTAGATAACCAAGCCATTTAGGGTTATATACAGGAGAGGATACAAGCCAGTAGAGGGTTATATACAGGAGAGGATACAAGCCATTGATAAGTCAAGAGATTAAAGCCGAGGTTATATACAGGAGAGGATACAGCCATGTAGAGTGGTGTTATATACAGAGAGAGGAATACAAGTTAGAGATGAGCGAAACATGCTCTCGAGCTTGAATGCTCGGTCAGCATTAGGGTACTCGAAAACTGCTCTTACTCGACGAATACTTCGCCCGCTCGGAGAAAATGCGCAGCTCCCGCCTTTGGCTTTTTGGCGCCAGAAACAAGTCAATCAACAAGCACAGGAGACCTGCACTCCCCCAGCAGCGCGGTACCCTTACACGTCGATAGCAGTGGTGGCTGGCCAGATCAGGGACCTGGGATGATAGACTAGCCGCTTGCCGCCGCTGCCTTTTTTCGGATCATTGGTCTCTGCGGATGCCGCTAGGGAGAGAGCTGTTGCTGGTTCCAGGGAAAGCGTTAGGGCTGTTCTATTAGCTTACTTTTAGGCAGGAGTTGATTACTCAAAACCCCACAGCCCTGTCTTAGGGCCTGAATAAGTGCTACTTTTTTTATTTAATGTTGCATACTATACCATTTTGTGAGGAATGCAGGGGGACTTGCTACCGTTTGTTTAGTCTCTTAGTGGCACACATATCCTAGCAAAGACGAAGTGGAAAATTCAGTAGGGGTTGGATTCTTGAGGCAATAACTCATGTCACTCTCTGGCATAGTAGTGTCTTCTTTGATATTTGGCTGGAAAAAGCCATAGGAGAATACAAACAGCTTCTTGAAGCCTACAGTAGCGTTCTATAATTTGCTTTCTGGGGATCTGCTGGTGGCTGTAGTTTCTGCAGTGCATGTACTTGCCAATTGCTGAGCAATTGTTAGTGAGACTTGCGACCGCTGTGTTACTGCGCTTAGTGGCGACATATCCATACAAAGGCCAATTGGGAAAATTCAGTAGGGGTTGGGATTTCTATTAGTCAAATAACTCAGTGTCATCTCATCTGGCATAGTAGTGGCTTCCTTGATACTTGGCTAGAAAATAGCCATAGGAGATACAAACGCTTCTTGAAGCCTAACAGTAGCGTTCTAGTATATTGATTTCTGGTTGATCTGCTGTGGGCTGTAGTTTCTTTGCGTGCATTACTTGCCAATTCTGAGCATTTGGTTAGTGAGACTGCGACCGCTTGTCTTTCTGCGCTTAGTGGCGTCACATACCATAGCAAAGGCGAAGTGGGAAATTCAGTAGGGGTTGGAGTTTCTATAGGCAATATACTCAGTGTCATCATCTGGCATGTAGTGTGCTTGCCTTTGGATACTGGGGCTAGAAAATAGCCATAGGAGAATCCCAAACAGCTTCTGAAGCCTACAGTGCGTTCTAATATATTTGATTTCTGGTTGATTCGCCTGGTGGACTGTAGTTTCTGCAGTCCATGTACTTCCAATTCTAGCAATGTAGTGGAATCTGCGACCGCTGTGTTCTGGCGCTAGTGCGCACATATCCATAGCAACGGCCGAAGTGGCAAAATTCAGTAGGGGGTTGGATTTCTAATGGCACTAAAACTTAGTGTCATCTCATCTGGCATGAGTAGGTTGCTCTTTGATACTTGGCATAGGAAATAGCCCTAGCACTAGGATAGGATTGTTGGTTTTAAAAACTCAAAAAAAACAAAAAACACAAAAAAAAAAAAAAAAAAAACCACAAAAAAAACACAAAAAAACCACAAAAGAAGTAAAAAACAAAAAAAAGTTATAACTCTCATTTTAAAATGTAAACCCGAGGCTAGGGGTTAGAGGACGAGGGGGGGGACTGGGCGTCCACACTGTGCAGGGGTCAGAGGCCCGTGTCTGGGCGGGGTGAGACACCACCCTGCGTGGGAGCAGGGGAACGCCGCAGAGGTACAACACTAGGTCACTGTCTGAAGTTACTGGGACTCGTGGTAGAGCAGTTGAGGCCAGAAACAGTGCAAAACATGGTGATGTCGTGGATTGCGGACAATGCTTCGAGAATTTGTCCACCACCATCAGTCTCAACGCAGTCCACCATGTCACCGAAATCCCCACTCCTCCAGCTCCTGCACATCAGCCTCCTACCCCCCATCTCCCCCCCCCCATGCAAATTTGCATTTGAACCGCATACTCTGAGGGAAAGGAATGTTTTGGACCCTTCCCACAGTCACAAAACCATTGTCGTTGATGCTGAGCAATTTTCCGATTGCCCAGTAGTTTCCACCAGGACAGTTGTGGGGATGATTTGACCTTCTTGACGTAGTGGAAGTGGGTAAAAGAGGTGTCCGACGATGAGGCGAGGAGAACGGTTTGTCAGACAGTGGGGAAGTTGTTGTCGGGCAGGAAGTCGAGGGGGGAGCAGACTGAGGGATCGGAGGATGATGAGGTGAACCGACCAAGCTGGTTGAAGAGGCGGGTGAACACCAGTGCTTTGAGCCGGAGGAGAGTCCTCGACCTGAACAGGTCTGGAAGAGGCAGTGGTGGGGCCAGACGGAGAGGCAGGGCCAGGAGCTGGGTGCAATCAGCGCCATGTCAACTAGTGAAGCGCCCGTGGTGAGGGCTCTTGCGGCGAGGGCCTAGATCTTCAGAAGTGTGGAGGGTCTTTAAGGAAACACCGGATAGGAGCGACGATGGTGGTGTGACAAATTTGCCAAACCAGGCTCGCAGGGTTCCACCACTTACTAGCTTACTACCCACCAGTATGCGCAGGCATATGAATGCCTATGCACCCCACCTCAGTGGCAAACAAGCCCGTCACCTCGGCAGTGCACACAACTGCTCGTCACTGTGTCAGCTGCTAGTCGCCCCCTACCCAGGACCCTGGCACAAAAAACCCCATGTCGCTCCACGATCCTCCACAGCATCCACCAGGTTCGGTCTCCATACCCCAGACGCATGGAGCGGTAAACGCCAAATATAGTGCAAACAAAACCCGCACGCCCAAGCCCTTAATGTGCAAATCTCCGGGACTGCTTAGCCTGGAGATGCTGCCCGATGGATAGTAGGACGAGGCCTTTCGCAAACCTCATGGCGGCTGGCCGCCAACTCTGTATTAGGCCCCAGACCACTACTTTCCCGATGTGGCCGTACCAGCCCTGCACCAGGACGTGTCAGACCAATCATCCGTGCCCTGAACCAACGCCAGTTCGGACAAGGTCCACCTGACCAAGGACACGTGGACGAGTGCTGCCGGGCAGGGCAAAGAGATATCGCTGACGGCACCAGTGGGTTACTTGGTGGAGGTGGGACGAAGTCGGACCATGGGCTGCTCATTACTGGCCGACGCCGAGGATTTTGCGGGCCTGACCTCGGTCCAGGTGTTTCAGGCATACTATGCCCTCCTCGCCCCACCATACGCCAACACTCCTCCTCCGAACTACATCCGTGGGGCACCACGGCGCCATCAGTCGGTTTTTGAGCTCTCGGCACGCAGCAGTGCCGTCGCTAAGCGGACAGCAGGCGGTGCCTCAAAACCTGCTGAAGCCGAGGCGACAAAAGGCACACCGCCCAAGAGCTATTTACAGGGCATCACGGCGCAGGACTGATATGTGGCTGGCACCGATGAAACCTCAAGCCGGGAATGGTGGGTGTGACAACGGCCGTTAACCTGGTGGCGGCTCTGCAAGCGGCAGACTGACCACATGTGCCATGCTTGGACCATGATGTTAAATGGATAGGGCAGCGTTTCCTCCAGAACATACCCCAATCGTCTGATTGCTCAAGAAGGAGGTGCGAAGCAGCTGCGAGCATTCAGGAAGTCAAGCACAGTTGTGCGACGTGCACGAGGTGGAAATCAACACATGACCATGTTATCCAGAGTTTACCGAAGCGCAGAGAGATTGGAGAATGCCAGATGTCAAACTTCCACCATGACCTGGTAGTAAGGTCAGTCAGCTCCGCAAGAGAAATGAGGGAGTGAAGTTGGATGTAGAGATCGTAAGGTCGAGTAACTTTGAGGAGTCAACACGATGGTCAGTGGCGATGCAGCCATCATCAGCCCTCAACATCCGCTGATTGGCCTGTTGAAAAAAGCTCTGGTAGCATGAAGTCGGAAGCTTTGCGCTCGTCACAGAGACGGTGGGAAGAAATATTCTACCTTGTTGATAGCCAAAGCCCTCGGAGGTCTGGTTTCAGAGCTATGGCGGAGGGGGGAGGGAGGGAGGAGAGGCGGACGAGGAGGAGAATGTTGGAGAGGGACACAAGAGGGGAACCATTCGTTGAGTCGTCATGGTCAGAGTGTATGGGCAGAAGAAGGGGTGGAGGAGTGGAGGAGAGGAATGACGTCAGGCCAGTGAGGGGAGTGAATTCTTACGCGTTCTACTAGGAGAATAGCAGATTTCATGCTAGGTGCCCGATCCCGTGACCATCGGTTCAAAGAATTTATTTACAGCACCATGACGACTGGGTGTCACTCTCCTGGACCCACGGTACAAGCAAAATCCTGTCCACTCTCATCCCTGAGAGGAAGAGGAAAGGAGTGTGAGAATCTATGAATACCGCAGGCCTGGGTACAAGCTGAAACAGTATTTCCCTTCTGGCAGCGCTAGCGGCAGAGGGCGTAGTTTGGGACAAGTAGAGAGGGAGAGTAGGCGAGCATGCAGCTGCCAGCACTGGCAAGGGTACGCGTACAAGGCTTTGCTGCTTATGTCACACCAGCATAGACACTTTAACCTGTCCCGTCCCGGAGCGTAAGGGAGATCTTACGAAAGAAAAGATGGGGAGGGAGTTACGAGCTGACCATACCATCTCCTAAATGATCACACAGTCCCTACAATACCGGGTTCAAAGTGGGAAATGTGCACGAATGGCGCTGTACGTTCGGAGGGTTCTTGCGGCCCTGCCGCTAGCGTCCTTGTTCGAGGGGTTCAGTGAGCTGGTGGCATCATCACGATTAGCTGTACAAGGCGGAGACTGACAGCGTGACAGGTGACGCTTATTAAAGAAAAGGATGGATTGTTCAGAATTCAATACCACAGGGAAGGAAGCTCAACTTAATCAGTTATAAAACTAGTGTGACATAAGAATTCTGAAATAGAATCTTTCATGCAAATTAGCCCACCAATAATTGCCCTTATCCCTAAATGGTTCCTTTCCATGGCAATCAGTTTGTAAACCTGTATGTAACTAACCTGATGTTAGTCCATTCACACTAATTGAATCCTGCATAGTAAATTTTACTTGCACTGCCCTGCCTCCTTGCTCCTGATTTACAGGCCTCTGTTACTTCATTGGGCACTAAAAGTCATGTGACCAGGATTACATCATCAAAGGTCCTGTTACATAGTATCATAGTATCATAGTATATAAGGCTGGAAAAAGACACAAGTCCATCAAGTCGAACCTTTAAGAATTAAATAAATTTTTTATCCCCATAACCCGTGATATTTTTGCTCTCCAGAAAGGCATCCAGGCCTCTCTTGAACATGTATATAGAGTCCACCATAACAACCTCCTGCGGCAGAGAGTTCCATAGTCTCACTGCTCGTACAGTAGAGAATCTTTGTCTATGGTGATGGTAGAATCACCTCTCCTCTAGGCGTAGAGGATGCCCCCGATCCTTGTACTGTCCGTTCAGGTATTTGTACATTGTAATGAGGTCTCTCCTCAGCCGTCTTTTTTCTAAGCTGAATAATCCCAAATTTTTTAATCTGTCAGTGTATTCTAGTTCCCCCATTCCCCTAATAATCCTGGTTGCTCTCCTCTGCACCCGTTCCAGCTCTACTATATCCTAGTTAACAGGTGAAATGTTAATAACCAATAATATTCTTTCTAAAGCAAGCTGGAAGCTGGTTGGAGGGTGCTGCCACC
>WNYA01000087.1:0-331171 GCA_019512145.1 Engystomops pustulosus
GGCGGCGGGCCGCCCCTCGGGATTCGGTCCCCAGCCGCCACTACTTTCCCGATGTGCGTCCCAGCACTGCACCCCACATGTAGAAAACATCATCCGTGCCCTGAACACGGTTTCGTGAAGCGTCCACTGAACACGGACACGTGGACGAGTGAGGCCGGGCAGGGCCACTATAATCGCTGACGGCACATTGGGTTACTTGGTGGAGGTGGGACAGGTATTGACCTGGGCTGGTATAACTGACCGACGCCGGGATTGCGGGGCCTACCTCAGTCCAGGTCTTTCAGGCCTACTATGCCTCCTCCTCCTCCCACCTCTCCACCTCCTCCTCCGAACTACCATCCGTGGGCATGGCGCCATCGTCGGTATAGCTTCAGGCACAGCAGCCGTGCCGTCGCTAAGCGACAGCAGGCGGGTGCTCCAACTGCTGAGCCTAGGCGATAAAGGCACACCGCCCAAGAGCTATTACAGGCATTCACGGCGCAGACTGATCGTGGGCTGGCACCGCTGAACCTGAAGCCAGGCATGGTTTGTGTGAGAAACGCCGTACCTAGGTGGCGGCTCTCTGCAACTCGGCAGACTGACACATGTGCCATGCCTGGCCCTAGTGTTAAATCTGATATAGTTTCAGGTTTCCTCAAGACATACCCCAATCTGTCTGATTGTCACAAGGTGCGCCGCATCTGTGCGATTTAGGAAGTCCAGACAGACATGTCGCCATCTCAGGGCAGCGCAGCGCCGCCTCCAACTGCCTGCTCACCGATGTTTGTGCGACGTGGCACCACGAGGTGGAAGTTCAACATTAACCTTTTAAGTTTACAAGCACGCAGAGCGATTGTAACTGCATGTCAACCTTCACCAGAAACTGGTAGTCAGTCAGTCAGCTTCCTCAAGTCACAAGAGAGATGGACTGGATGTCTAGTATCTGTCAGTGTGAGTAACTTTGAGGAGTCCACAACAGATGGTCAGTGGCGATGCCGCCATCATCAGCTCACCATCCCGTGCTTGGCCTGTTGAAAAACTCTCTGATCAGCTGAAGTCAGAAGCTTTGCGCTCGTCACAAGAGAGGGGGAAGAAGATTCCCTGGGTTGATAGCCAAAGCAACCCTTAGGTCTGTTTCTCAGCGATATCGAGGAAGTGGATGAGGTGAGGAGAATGGGAAGAAGAGGAGAATGTTGTCGAGACCAAGAGGGGGACATTGTGAGTCCTTCACTGTTCAGTGGTATGGCAGAAGAAGAGGAGTTGGAGGAGAGGAGGTAATGGACAGTCGGCCAGTTGAGGGAGGATTCTTACGTGTTGGTACTCTGGCGCATATGCAGATTTCATGCTAGGCTGCCTATCCCGTGACCTCGCGTTCAAAGAATTTATTCCAGCACCGATTACTGCGGTTTCACTTCCTGGACCACGGTACAAGCAAAATCTTTCCACTCTCATCCCTGGAGAGGAAAGGAGTGTGAGAATGCATGAAATACCAGCAGGCTCCTGGTGCACAGACTGAAACACCTATTTCCCATTCTGACAGCGCTAGCGGCAGCAGTGCGTAGTTCTGGGGACAAGTAGCGATGGAGAGTAGCGAGCAGGCAGCTGTCCAGCACTGGCAAGGGTACGCTTACAGGCTTTTGAACAGCTTTATGTCACCCCAGCAAGACACTGTCACCTTCCCCGTTCTGCAGAGTAGGGCTGATCTTACAGAAAGATGGTGAGCGAGTACGTAGCTGACCATACATCGTCATAATGATCACACAGCTCCCTACAACTACTGGGTTTCAAAGCTGGACTGTGGCAACGAACTGGCGCTGTACGCCTTGGAGGGTCTTGCCTGCCCTGCGCTACGTGTGTTGTCCGAGCGGGTTTTTCAGTGCAGATGGTGGCATCATCACCGATAAGCTATACACCTGTCGACTGACAGCGCTGACAGGCTGACGCTTATTAGATGAATAAAGCCCTGGATTTCTCATATTTCCCATCTCCACCAGGTGAAGAGCTCAACTGAATAATTTATCCACTCCTCCTCTCTCATTTTCTCCTTCTCTCCTCTTTGTACACATAAGCAGAGGAAACTGGCTATTTTTTGACAGGGCCCACTGGCTCTAGCTATGTACTTTATGCATTTAATTTTTAGGAGGGCCACCTACCCGGCCTCGTTTAAACAATTTTTGGAGTGCCACTACAGGCACTCAATCATATTCAATTTTTCTGGAGGGCCACACTACCTGCTCCTCTGGTTTGAAAACTTTTGTGACCGAACATACAGGCACTCAATCTATTTCATTTTTCTGGGGCACCTACCTGCTCCTCTGGTTTGAAAACTTTTTGGACTGCCACATACAGGCACTCAATCTATTTCATTTTTCTGGAGGGCCACCACCTGCTCCTTATTTTGAAAACTTTTTGGACTGCCAATACAGGCACTCAATCTATTTCATTTTTCGTGAGGGCCACCTACCTGCTCCTCTGGTTTGAAAACTTTTTGGACTGCCACATGACAGGCACTCAATCTATTCATTGTCTGGAGGGCCACCTACTGCTCCTCTGGTTTGAAAACTTTGGGAACGGCCACATACAGGCACTCAATCTATTTCATTTTTCTGGGGGCCACCTACCACTGCTCCTCTGGTTTGAAAACTTTTGGACTGCCAATACAGGCACTATCCAAATTAAATGTCTCCAAGCAGCCTCCACACGTTGTCTCCATGCCTACCTCCAAAAGTCGTACATATAGGCCTCCATACACGTTTCCCCTTATCAAACGAGTGTGTACGGCAGAAATTTGGGTTGTTTCATGGATCCACATCAAAGTTGTTAAATTTGTCGCCACCCGCTGCGTTATCCACAAAAATACTGGCAAACTTTACCATTTAGGGATATTATTTCAGCGCTTCTTGCGCATCTGTTTACATTCCCTCACCGCCATATCCCAACTTATAAAGAACGCGCTACTACACTTAACTTGGTGCACGTGGGACTGAGTCTGGACCTGGGGCTGGTCATATACTGCCGACGCAGAGGATGCGGGCCTACCTCGGTCCAGGTCTCAAAGGCCTACTATACCTCCTCTCTCCCACCCCCTCCACCTCCTCCCTCCTCCGAATTACCATCCGTGGCCATGGCGCCATCAGTCGGTAGCTCTAGCCACAGCAGCAGTGCCGTCGCTAAGGACAGCAGGCGGTGCTCAACAGCTGAGCCTAGGCGATAAAGGCACACCGCCCAAGCTATTACAGGGCATCCACATCAAACTTGTTACTTGTCGCCACTGCTGTGTAATCCACAAAATATACTGGCAACGTTTATCATTTACCAATATTATTTCAGGCTTCTTGCGATCTGTTTACATTCCCCTCACCCGCATATCCTAAACATAAGAACGCTACTACACTGGATCTATAACAAAAGGTTCTTAGAAGTGCTGTTTGGGAGTAGCCAGAGACAGGGCTTGGATTGGCGAAGCTCGCCTGGCAGCGGAGCGCCAGCTCCATGCCAAGATCAAACTAACATAGTTTGAACTGCAGCACCTTTAATCTACTACTAGTTCACTGCTACATACATGGTCCCCTTATCAAACGAGCTGTGTCAGGCAGAATTTGGGTTGTTTTCATGGCTCCATGTAACTTTGTCGCCCACCCTGCTGTGTAATCCACAAAATACTGGCAAACTTTTCATTGTACCGATATATTTGAGCGCTTCTTGCTCACCTCCTTTGGGTCCTCTCTGCCACCCATTGGTTTGAAGCCTGAGTCCATTTAGGGTATGTCGCCATGCCACTCTTAGCACTGCCGCTGTGCCGCTGCCTCTGCATGCCGTCCCCTATAGTGTCAGGGTCAATTATTGGATGTTTTAGATAGATCTATCTAGCTTCATTGTCACTCTGTCATGGCCATGCTGTTGCCCAATTTTGGCATAATGGTGCGATTAAGCAGCCTCAGAGGCATCCATGCATGCTGCCCCTGCTGTTTCCTGTCCATTTCCGTGGTGTTCCATCCTTTTCTGAGGGTTCCAGGTGTTTGGCCAAGCTTCCCTGTGCAGAGCCTTGGTCCCCTTGAAAATGCTCGAGTTCTCCCATTGACTTCAATGGGGCTCGTTATTCGAGACGAGCACTCGAGCATCGGGAAAAGTTCGTCTCGAATAACGAGTACCCGAGCATTTTAGTGCTCGCTCATCTCTAGCTTTAATACATTTTCAAAAATTAAACAAATGTGTACGAAAAAGGAAAAAAAATTTTTGCCATCTTCTGGAGCTGTGTGATATGTCACTTTTTGTGAAACGTTTTCATTGCTACCATTTTGAGGACTATGCAACATTTTAATCACTTTTCATTACATTTTTTATGTCATGTAAAAAGGTGTAAGAGTTGCATTTTGGACATTTGGGCGCCATTTCCCATCTCGGAGGTCACCGCCGGTTATAACCGCCGGCAAAAAAGGGGTTAGCACCCGTGATCAGTGAAAGCAAAGCCCATATCAGTATGAAGAGGGCTCAGCCCGTGAACCCTCTTTGTACACCCTTCATAGCTCTGCGGCGGATATATACATCGCAAAGTGTGAAGGGGTTAATGCGGAGGGTGGGAGGTTGAGCAGGGGGGTTATTGGTGGCAACGCTAGTCCTGTGAAAACTGGTGGTTTTGTTGTATATTTTGATAGCTTTTCGGGATGAAGGAGTTCCGAAATCTCACCACGCGTCAATTGATTTGGCGGTACCGCTCGCTGAATATGCCAACCTGATCTGGGTGCCCAGGGTCACGTGACAGGATGCCGTGAGCACCTGGTGGGTGCTAAGCGCTGGACAGGTGGCAGGGTGAGAGGGGGGCAACCATGCAGGCGTGGCTTTTCCAGGTTGCGCCTTCTCCACCCCCCTGTTGCAGAAGTGCATATCTCCGGAGTCACTCCGGTTGCTGGGCAGGTTAGGAGGATGAAGAAAATAAAAGAGTCATCTGGAGAGTGGACCTAAAGTCAGAATTTTGCCTTTGATGGCGAGTTGTTGTCCAGTTTAGCTGGTTAATTACACCACTTCATTGAGGTTTTACACCCGGCTTTTCGCTATTTTGCTGATAATTGCAATCTTTTGCAAGAACGGGAACATATAAATATCTGTAAGGTGACAACCGTTGGTTTATATAGATTGGTAAAAGCCTCAGCTAGTATGTTTAAGAATAGGAGGTTACTATAAACAATGTCATCTATAATCAAAGCTGTCAATATCAGATGTAAAAGTTAAATACTTCTTTTGTATCCGTTCATTGGCAATTGCGATTTATAGTACACGTTAACAATAACAGAATATTTAAGCCTCTTAAAAGTGCTTACCTTGGCAGAAGGGGTAAATTTTGGTGTATGGCTTAAAAGCTTGGAGGTAAGGAAAGATAAATTGTGTTAAACCTGGATTTGCTGTGGGGAGTATAAAGGATTAAATATATAAACTGTAAATAGAGAAAGGAAAAATGGCCCCTAAGAAACCCGAGTGTAAGTCAGTTGGGCTAGATAAGATGTGGAAACCATCACCAACAAAAACAAGGCAAAACACTAGAGAGGACAGCCAGCCCCAAGCATCTGGAGGATCTAGGTTTTCACTGCTGGGGAGGGAAGCAGGCCCTGAAAGTAAAGGGATCTTAGATCAAATTTCAGCGACAGTTCAAGAAACTAAGAGTAAGTTATAGAAGTTTAGAAAGAAATTAGTAATGAAAGAGTGGATATCACTATAATAAGGGAAGATCTAACCTCGCTGACGGAGAAGTTTAAGACTGTTAACAAAGGTTTAACCAAGGTGGAAGATGAAGTTAAAAAAACACAAGAGGAGGTAAAGGGATTACAAGTAGAAAATCAAAGTCTTAAAAATAAATTAATAGATCTTAAAAACCGTTCTAGAAGACCAAACATTAGAATAGTAGGTTAACGATTGGGGGAGTGAGGGGGGGGAAGGATAATGCAAAGAACATAAATGGCTTTTGGAAATATTTGGAGAAGAAAATCTTTACACAAATTTTCTAATAGAGAGAACCTATAGAATCCCCTTTAAAAAACCCATACCTGGTTCGTTTCCAAGAACTATACTGGCAAAATGTTTAAATTGCCAGGATAGGGACTACAGTTTAAAAAATACAAGAGCAAATTAGGAAAAACTGATGATAAATGGCAAACCGTGGCTATTTTTCCAGATTATGCAAAAGAAACACAAAGGACTAGAGCAAGTTTTAAAATGGGGAAAAAAGGTTACATGATGCGAATGTCCAGTTCTCCCTACTCTTTCCAGCCAGCCAGACTGAGGATTATTTACAGTAACAAAACTTGGTTCTTTGAGAGCTCAGCAGAGGCCTCAAAATGGCTGGAGGAGCATGGATTAGTGGGAAATGAGAAATGGGTATGCAAGTAAGATAGGGTGAGGACTGATATTTAGAAATAAATTTGTTGATGTGATGGCTATTAGATGGTGTGGGGGGTGGGGGTGACAGCAACTTTGAGGAATCATCAATACGTAAAAAAATTGTGCATCAGGTAGGGGAATGGCTGGGGAGCGTTTGACCAGGGAGGAAAAGCTACGTTTTTTTTTCTTTCCCGTAGACCATGGCTGGTGATGTAAAGATTCTATGTTGGAATGTAAGGAAATGTGGTATGATATTTCATGTGGTTAACAAACATTTACCTGCTATCATAGCGTTAACAGAGACCCAGAATATCGGAGCAGGATTATAAAACGATGGATAGGATGGGAATTTCATTCATTCGGGGATATTTTCTCTAGAGGAATATCAGTTGTTATCCATTTGAAAATCGATTTTTGTTTATTGGGAAAAAAGTTAATCTACAATCTTAATACACTGTTTATTGAACAAGATCGTATGTATTTTGGGGTTTTTGTACATACCCCCTCACTCCTCTCTTGAGATATTAATCAAACTAATAAAATATAGAGGGTAACGATAAAGTATTAGAGATATGCGAGATTTGGATATAATCTTTGATTGGAAGTTAGATCGATTAAATTTAACTGATAACTCCAAGGAAAGAACACCAGAGGGGCACGAATTGGTTAATTTTTGTCAAGATGTAGGGTGGTTTTATATATGGAGGGGAGGGTAAATTATGGGGGGAAGAAAGCTTTCTCATGCTATAGCAGAACCCATGGAACTCAAGGATATTTCATGGACTAGCTAGTAAGGGTTTTCTTGAGAATATACTGAAGTTGAATTATGAACCCATCACAATATAAGATCATGCCCCAGTAATGGTAACATTGAAAGGATCTATGAGGGCACAATATTCTTTGCAGCATAAAAGAGATATAAATTCCATGATAAAAGAATTTTGGATAAATAACTTCAACTCCACTTCTACATTGGTGGTATGGGATACATCAAAGATGTTTATGAGAAACTTACTATCCCATCGCATTAATGTAGCTAAAAGGAAAGCTGTAGCTAGTCAGAAAGAGGAGAAACTAAAGAACAGGGTAGTTTGGAATGATTAAAACATTTTGATAAAGCAAGAGATAAATATAATGAATTCTTGAGAGAAATTTTATAGAGGGTGGAAAACCAGGGAAATTCCTGGCTAAAATAATACAAAACAGTAAGGAGGTGTTATAGGCTTATGCATATAACAGCTATAGAGGGGAGTGATGGTCAACTATGCAATAATTTGGAACAGATATGTCAGGAATTTAGGAACTTATAGAGACATTTATACAAATCCTCTTCTGAGGAAACCGGAGCACGCATAAAAACTTTTTACAAAAAAATCGAATTCCCGCAAGTAACAACTGCACTGGAAGAGATGCTGGATGCCACGATCACCATTAAAGAATTAAAGGAAACTGTAGATGTATGTACCAAAGTTTCAGCCTTGGCCCAGATGGATTTCCATTTGGGTTATATAGGAAATACAACGAGGTCCTATTGCCAATGTTGTTCGCCACAATGGAGGAAATCTTTAGGAAAGGAAAAGTTACAGAATCTATTGATGAAGCAAGTGTAATCCTTATCCCAAAAAAGACAAGTACTGTACCTTAAAGATATGGGCTCATACAGACCCATTTCCCTTATGAATACTGACGCTAAAATAGTGACGAAGATATTGGTAAGGAGACTTCAGAAAGTAATATCTACTGTCATGCATACTGACCAAAGGGGATTTATTCCTGGTAGAAAGGTTAATAATAGCTTGTACAGGATATTTCCTCTCAAGAGGAGGTCCCCTGTTCCATTCTCCAGGGATGCAAATATCCTGTACAAGCTCTCGTTAGATGCTGTCAAGGCATTTGATAGGGTTGAGTGGAGGTTCCTATGGGAAGCACTAGGCAGATGTGGCTTTGCGCAGTACTTTATTAAGTGGGTCAAATGTTTGTATAGGGTGCCAAGAGCAAAGAATGTGGTAAATGGTGTAACCTCAAAAAGTTTTAGGCTCTCTAGGGGACAAGACAGGGGTGTCCCTTATCCCCTCTCCTCGTCACCATTTTTGTTGAACCTTTGGCTATTATGATCAGATCTAGCAAGAATATAAGAGGAGTGGGAAGATGTGGACATTTGTACAAATTGTTTATGTATGCGGATGATATACTTCTTTGCCTGGCGGATTCACTATTCTCTGTCCCAAGGGTAATGAAATTAGTGAATATGGATATTTTTCAGGGCTCAAAATTAACTGGAAAAATAACTAACTGTCTGTTGCCAATAGTTGGATATGATGGCAAAGAACTAGGGGAAAGATGAATACGATTATGCAGAGGTTCCTTTAGGTATTTAGGTGTAGCTGTCTTTGCAGATAAAAAGGAATACAATTTATTAAATCTGAAACCTCTCATTTCTTCAGTAAGAAATAGATGGCTGGGGAAAGTTTCCACTCTCTTTAGCTGATAGAATTGCACTTGGGAAAATTATCATACTTCCTCAGATATTATTTTTCCTCACAGCCTGCCCAGTATGGTTGGACAATTCCTTTTTTAAAACCATAGAGGTCCTACTGAATGAGTTAATCTGGGGCAGAAAAAGAGTCAGGATTAAATTAATGTACTGGTACAAGTCCATTTAGGAGGGAGGTTTGGGCCTCCCTTTTTTTATGGATACTATTTTGCAGCCCAAATGTGTAGGAAAAAGAGATGGGAACACAGAATAGAATTAAAGGCGTAAGTAATGGCCCGACATCTTCCTGGTATTGTGTGTTTAGTAGAGACGCACTTAACCCCGGTTACTATCAGATGGCTTGATAAGAGATGGGCATTTTTGACATTCCATTCTTGTGGCTCCGCATTCTCCAGGGGAGTATCGGTCCTCATACACCATAAGGTCGATATAAAAATATTAGCATACAAATCTGACCAGAAGGGAAGGTTTGTTTTTTTTTTGCTTTGTTTACTGTTTAAAATCCCATGTATTTTGGCATTTATTTATGTTCCTCCTCCTTTTTCATTTGAGGTTCTGAATGCCTTAAGCGATTTCACTGTTGATAGGGAAGACAGTCCAATTATGGTTATTGGGGACTTTAATGCAGTCCTAGACACCTCACTGGATAGAAGCAATCTGAAAAATCCACGGGTGCAGAATAATAGGGGCTCCTTTGGTTTGAAATTTTATTGTGAGAATCAGCAGCTTAGAGATGTTTGGCGGACTAAGTATTTAGATAGGCTTGCCTTTTCTTGTTTTAGTCTAACCCATTCCACACTGTCAAGGATCGATTTGTGTTTATTGTAAAAATGAAGTATGAATCAATCTCGGTGTCTAATCACGGACCCATCTCCCCTCAATTGATGATGGAGATGGGTTCGGGCCTGGATAGAAGGAGTTTCTTCAGACTTAACCCTCACTGGCTGACGATTTTGGATAATGTTGAGCGGATTTCGAGATTGATTCAGGATTTCTGGGAGCATAATAGGGACGCGGTGGATGTGAGGGTGGCATGGGACTCGCTGAAGGCATATCTTCGTGGTATCTTTTTTTCTGATATTGAGTGGCAGAAAGAGGAATTTAGGCAAAAAGAGAATAAATTAAAGAAAGAATTGGATTTTAGGCAGGAGGTTTGGGCTGCCACGGCTACAGAAGAGGATAGGGATAGATTTATTGAAGCTCAGTCGTCCTATAATGCCCATATAGCAGAAAAAGCGCAACATATTTTCTGCAGGTCAAAGATACTACAGTGATAGGGGTAAACCAGGAAAATTATTGGCTAATCTCCTCAAAAACAAAAAATTTACACTCCATCAGGAATCTCAACGGGGTTATGGTCCAAGAAGAAGGGTCAATCCTGGAGTGTTTTAGGTCATTCTATCAGTTGTTATATAAATCAGAAATAGACTACTCGGATGGACAGCTGGATGACTACTTGGACTCTATCCCTTTTCCATTTTTGTCAGAAGGGCAAAGGGCATCCCTCAATAATCCGATTGGGGTTACAGAAATAGTTGAAGCTATCAGAAATACATCGAATGATTCCTCCCCAGGGTTGGATGACTTGCCCTTTGCCTTCTACAAAAAATATATAAAGTTCCTGGCCCCTATATTGGAAACTGTTTTCTCGGCCGCCTTGTCTGCTGGGGCCGTTTGTGGGTCAATGGCGGAAGCATCTATAGTCTTAATTTTGAAAAAAGATAAAGAGGATACAGAGATACAGAGATGGGATCAGAGATCATACAGACCCTTCTCTTTATTAACTCAGATATAAAAATTCTAGCAAAGATTCTCTCATTGAGGCTAAAAAAAGTGATCTCCCTTATCATCCATCCGGACCAGAATGGCTTCATCCCGTCTAGGGGAACAGGATTCAATATCCACAGGTTGGGGGCAAAGGGTAGCTGCGCCATCCTGTCTTTAGATGCAGTCAAAGTATTTGACAGGGTGGAGTGGCGGTACCTATGGAAAGTCTTGGAAAGATTCAGGCTTGGCAACGAGTTTATTAGTTGGGTTAAAATAATGTACCACTCTCCCACTGCCTGTGTATTAATGGTATGTACTCCAAGTCTTTTTTTTTGCACAGAGGTACTCGTCAAGGGTCCCCTCTCTCCCCTCTCCTTTTCGCCCTATTTGTGGAGTATTTGGCTATCAAGATTCGTTAATCTCAGTGGTTAAGGGGGTGGGGTAGTGGGGGAGAGAGGGAAAAGATATCCCTTTATGCGGACGACATCCTGTTGACTGTTTAGAACACTGGTAATACTATTCAGGAATTTATCCAGTTGGTTGATAATGGCTGAGAATAAACTTCGATCGGTCCTTCTCCCCTTGGACGATATTGATAAGGAGGGTGGTCATCAGGTTATGACTCTTAAAAAGGATGAGTCCTTTAAATATCTTGGGATTAGAATTTCAGCGAACTTAGGGCAATTTGCAGAACTGAATATTTCCCCCCTTATGGCTAAAATAAGGCATAGTATTATGGGTTGGCTTAAGATGCCTTTTTCTAGGGCAGACAGAGTAGGGATAGTGAAAATGATACTTCTCCCTCAGTTGCTTTACCCCTTGCCTGTCTCTCCCGTTTGGCTCCGCCAGGAATTGTTTAAGTTACTGCAGGGGTTGATTGGGGATTTAATATGGGGGAAAAATGTGCTAGGGTTAAGTTATCCTCTCTGTATTGTCCCCCGGAAGAAAGGGGTTTGGGGGTCCCCTATTTTTTTGGATACTATGTAGCCGCCCAGTTAGCTTTTCTTGTCACTAGGAGGGAGTATAGTGCTTTTAGGATACTGATTGAGTTAAGTGATTTCACCAGGGAATCTATTTTTTCTCTTTTGGAGAGTGGGGAATTAAATTATAATAGATACAGACGTACTCACATGGGTGTTCTGATGAGTAGGTGTTGGGAAGCATTTAAAAAAATAAGAGGTATTCGGGGTATTTTGTGGTTCTCCCCTATATGGGAGAATTTTCATTTTGAGGAATTTAGATCTATTCCTGATAGTGATTACTGGATCAATAGGGGGTAAGCTTTTTTTCACAGATTCTTAATAATTCACATTTATGCGATTTTGTGGATTTCACTAATAGATTCAGGGGATTTCACACATGTTTTTTTAGATTTTTTCAACTTCAGCACGCCTACAACTCTGTTTCGGAGAAAAGTAGGTTTATGTTGTACACGGATGTCGGTATAGAATTTGTAATCAGTGCGTCGTCACGTAATAAGGTCACGTCACATATATATAGACACTTGATGCATGGGTATGTAAAGGGAATCACACACCTGTCACGGGTGGTCCCGCGACCCATATCACAGGGTCGCGGGCTCACCCGTGCCTCTCGCTCCCCACAGGCGCAGCGACAGCGCGTCATACCTCTCCCCACTCCCGAGTCCCAGCTTCGCTCTGTGTGCACGCGTCCCCGTGTCCTAGGGCGCGGCAGCTTTAGAAAATTTAAAGGGCCAGCGCGTCATTAATTGGCGCTGGCCATTTCCCATGATCTTTGTGCCTCACAGCCTTATAGAAAGCTCTGTTGCGATTTGCCTGCGTTCCAGTGTCTCCTGCATTCCTGTGTCTCCTGCGTTCCTTTGTTACCTGACCTCCTCCGTGTTCCCGTGTACCAGTGTTCCTCCTTGCTGCTATCGTGTTCCCATACCCCTCTGCTTGGACCTCCTGTTGCTGACCCCGGATTGGACTCTGACGTTGCATCTCTGTCACCTGCCCTGACCCTGTGCCTGGACTGTGACCTCGAGTTTGACTGCTGTTTCTGTACTTCAACCTTGGCCGCCACTGCAGACTAGTCACGCCTGAGGAATGACCTGGTGGTACCACGCCACAGCTTGTCTAAACCACTTTGCGGCGGGCTCTGGTGAAAACCGGGTACCACTTAGACTCCTGTCCCAGGTAGTGGCTTGAGTCATCGTCTGCAGTGGTCCAGAGGATCTACATCCCGTAAACCTGACAGTAAGATCCGGCCATGGATCCAGCTGAGATTCCGCCTCCCAGTAAGCCTGATCTCGCTACCATCGTGATTCACCAATCTCAACAGATTGCTGCACAACGTGATCAGTTGGAACAAGTCACCACCATGCTGCAGCAACTACTTGCTGACCAGCAACAGATTCCTGAGGCTATCCCTGCAGCTTCTATTGCTCTGGCTTGTCTTCCCGCTGCTGAACCAAGACTACGGCTGTCCATGCCCAGCAAGTACGATAGCGACTACAAGATGTGCAGGAGCTTTATCACTCAGACGGAGGCAGACGTTGAACAAAAACAGCTTACAGTTCTTTATTGGAACCGACAGGAACCGCAGCAACATGCCTTAACAGAATGGTAGATTGCTGAGATGCAGTTGGAGGGAGCCACAGGATGTTGATCATCAGCCTGGATGCAAGGGCAGGCTGGGAGATAGCTGTGTCCTAGAAGGATGCTTCAGCTTGTCCTGGGTTGCTTCAGATATCACCCTTGAAGGTAGGATGATATCCCTTTCCTAACTAACTCTCTCACTACAGTCTTCAGCAGGGAGCTGGGCTCACCTGCTCTGGTCTGATGTGCTAGCTGCACTGACTCCTCAGAGTCTCTAATCTGAGAGAGTGAACTCTCTCCTCACACTGCACTCTCTTCTGAGAGAGAACTGACTGCAACTCCCCTCTAGAAGTTTCTTGACCAGGGGTTTTGTTATTCCCACTGGTCAGGTGGTGGCTACTCCTCCAATTACCTCTCAGCTCACAGACATTAGGATAATACATGTGATTGGATGACACATCTTACATCACATCAAAGAATTAACTCCTGCCTTACCAGGCAGGATCTACCACTGCAATGCCCATCTATGTGAGGTATTTGTTATGTAGTGACCTGCTGTGGGGTTGATCAGACCCTTCACAGGCTGCAAGCTACATGGTGGGACGTATTCGCAACCACTCCTCTGCCTTGCATCGGCGAGGGTGTTGCAAGTGTCTTCCCACATAGGGTGATCAGTTGGTCGTAAATCTCCTGCTTTAGGCTCCACTCATTCGGTAAGAGTGTGTTCCTGCTCAGGAAATCGGCTGTTTTATTTTCTATTCCACGAAGATGATTCGCAGAAAGAGATAGGCAATTGTCTTCTGCCCATCTGAAGATTTTTTGTGATAGAGCCAGTAAGTCTGGAGACCTGGTTCCTCCTTGTCTCCTCAGATATGATACAGTTATCGGATAGTATTAGGAAGTGTGCATTCCTTAGGTGAGACTTGTTGGTTCTCAAGGTCTCCCAAACCGCACGTAACTCTCTGAAATTGGAGGATCTGGTACTGATTTCTTGTGTCCATTGACCTTGTACCAACTGATGCTGGAGCGCCCAGCCTGACTTGCTTGCATCCGTCTGGATGGTAATCAAGGGCTGTTGGATCCATGGGATGCCCCTTCCTAGGTTCTTGTTCTTAGCCACCACAAAAGATCTCGTTTCACACTCAGCGGGATTTGGACTTTCTTCTCTAAACCTCTTAGTGACCTGTCCCAGGATGAAAAGATCCAACTCTGGAGTGACCTGGAATGGTTTTGGCACCATGATACCGCTTGGATACTGGCTGTCATCTGTCCTAAGAGCTTCATAGCTGTCTGGATTGAAAACCCTTGGCTTCTTCCTGAAGGATAGTATGATGTGTCTGATGTTGTCCTTCTTGTCCTGTGGAAGAGAAGAGATTTGACGACATGAATCTAGGATTACCCCCAAGAATTTTATCTGGGTAAGGGGGGAAATATTTGACTTTTGAAAGTTGACGATCCACCCCAAACTTGTGAGTGTAGAAATTGTGAAATCCCGAGGCCTGACTAGGTCTAAGCTGGTACTGGCTATAATCAGACAGACACGTTCTGATCTCTTAGGAAAGCAACTACCTCTATCATCACTTTGGAGAACACCCTGGGAGCAGAAGAGATTTTCCCCTTCCAAGGATAGAATAGAAAATCTTAAATATTTCTGAGAGAAAGGGTGGATTGGAATGTGATAATAAGCGTCCTTTAGATCTATGGTGCACATAAAGGAATTTCGGTGGATGAGGGGTATAGCAGATCTTACCGACTCCATCTTGAAGCGTCTGTATATTATGAAGTGGTTCAGTCCTTTCAAATTTATTATGAGGCGGTTCGATCCATTGGGTTTCCTCACTGTAAACTGAGGGGAGTAGAAACCCTGTTTTTCTTGATTGACTGGAACTCTCAGGATGGCCCCTAGTTGTAGCAGGTTCTGGACCTCCTGCCAGATGGTGACCTGTGTCGAAGGAGATGACGGTGATGGATTGAAATATCTTTTTCGGGGGAAGACGGGAGAATTCTATTCTGTATCCATTTTTTACAATGTCTCTTGATGGTATCTTCTCCCACTGTGAGGCATAAAATGTGAGTCTTCCCCCAACCCTGGCATCACTGCTTCTTCCTTTTTTATGGGTCACTATTTGAGAAGAACAAGAAGCCACGACCTCTGCCTCCCTTGGAATAGCTCCAGCGGCCTTGTTTGCGCTTTCCTCTGAAGCTCTCCCTTTGGTCCCTGGGGCCACGAAAAAATCTCTTTTGGTGTCAGGTCGGTTTTCCAGAAATCCTATCTTCTTGTCGGCAGCTTTCTCAAGAATGGCATCAAGGTTCGGGCCGAAGACGAACTCACCGGAAAAGGGGACTCCACACAATTTTGTTTTGGAACTGATGTCTCCTCCCCATTGCTTTAGCCAAAGCACTCTCCTGGATGCATTGGATAGGGCCCCTTCTTTAGCTGAAAATCTTATGGATTCTGCTGAGGCATCAGCTAGAAATTGTGAAATCCCGAGGCCTGACTAGGTCTAAGCTGGTACTGGCTATAATCAGACAGACACGTTCTGATCTCTTAGGAAAGCAACTACCTCTATCATCACTTTGGAGAACACCCTGGGAGCAGATGAGATTTTCCCCTTCCAAGGATAGAATAGAAAATCTTAAATATTTCTGAGAGAAAGGGTGGATTGGAATGTGATAATAAGCGTCCTTTAGATCTATGGTGCACATAAAGAATTTCGGTGGATGAGGGGTATAGCAGATCTTACCGACTCCATCTTGAAGCGTCTGTATATTATGAAGTGTTCAGTCCTTTCAAATTTATTATGAGGCGGTTCGATCCGTTGGGTTTCCTCACTGTAAACAGAGGGGAGTAGAAATCCTGTTTTTCTTGATTGACTGGAACTCTCAGGATGGCCCCTAGTTGTAGCAGGTTCTGGACCTCCTGCCAGATGGTGACCTGTGTCGAAGGAGATGCATTGGATAGGGCCCCTTCTTTAGCTGAAAATCTTATGGATTCTGCTGAGGCATCAGCTAGAAAGGCGGCCACCAGTCTAAGGAGAGGAATATTTTCTAGGATTATTTCTTTAGGAGTATGATCTTTAACAGCTCCTTCAGCCAGAAGAGTAGCGTCCTGGCTACAGAGGTAGCCGTAAGGTTAGTCTTAAGGTTCAGCATAGATGTATCCCATGCTTTCTTGAGTAGTGCTTCAGATTTCCGATCCATAGGATCTAGAAGATGGCCTGCATCATCAAACAGTAAATCCATCTTTTTCCACCTTAGAGACTTGTACGTCAACCTTAGGACATGCGTCCCAAACCTTCAAATCATTAGGTTCGAACAGTAGTCGTTTTTGTAGACCATTATCTTCTTTTCAGGTTCCTGCCATTCTGCCATAATCAGATCTTTCAGGGCATCATTGACGGGAAAGAACCTTCGCTTTTTGTTTCTCAGTCCTCCAAATAGGTCCTCTTCGACTGATCTAGAAGGGATTATGTCCTTGATATTTAGCGTATTCCTTACTGCCTTGAGCAGTCTTTCCATTTCCGCAATTGGGAACAAGTACCTGGCTTCTGAGTCCTGTAAGACTCAGAATGCGTTATTTCTGAGTCTTTATAGGAGCCAGACGGAGATTCTGAGACTCCTGACGCAGGAGTGGCTAAATCTAGATCCACACGGGCTCTTTTAGGGGAGGGACCCTGAAGAACCTGAGAGGTTGTAGCAAGGGATACGAACTTCTCTTGTTAAAAACTTGTTAAGATTGGGTAACACAAAAGACAGGGGATAGTGTGCCCTGAGCTTGCCCCAACCTCTGTCCCTTCCTATAGCCCCCCCACGCTAAACCGTGGGGCGACTACTTGAAGACTCGAAATAGACTGATAAGTGTGGAAGGGAAACACAAACAGACTGACAAACATAAAACACAAAAGAATAGTAAACTAGCCGGATTCACAACGAGAGGGTACGTCAATAGCAAAATCAGTAGGCAAAGAGTCAATGTCAAAAAACGAGCCGGGGTCACAAGGATACAGATACAGATACAGATACAGAGCAAGTCAAACCTAATGCTGAGAGCGAGTGGAGAAGGGATTTCAAACACTGGCACAGGTGACTAGTGAAGCTGCAATTTATGCAGCCAGAACTCCACCTCCAGAACCTGATAGGAGCTGGACAGCTTCTGGGAATTAACCACTTATTATGGGAATGTCACTCAAACTCTCCAGGGACAGTTATCTAGAGATGCTTCACACCTCTATGCCAGTATGGGAATCCAGGACCTCTGTTATTCCTACCTGAGGGGGGGCTGGATGGGTGACTAAATACACATCATGTATTGGAAATACAGGATAGGAAGGGTTATACATCTGTTGTCCACCATCTTGGGGGAAGGGACAGAGGAGAGACTTATAAGGGGATGATAGTGGAGGACAGGGGAGGAAATCTTCCATGGAGACCAGCTAGGGAAGGAGGGAGAAAAATCTTCCCTATAGACCAACTAGGAAAGGAGAAGGAATCTGCCATCACCACGAGCTAAGAGGATCACCATAGAGAAGACACTATAGCACCTTCCCGGATTGGGCTGAGTACCTGTATCTCTGTACCCCTGCTTCCATCTATTAACCTATCTCTGTACCCCTGCTTCCATCTATTAACCTATCTCTGTACCCCTGCTTCCCTGTTTCCATCTATTAACCTACCTCTATACCCCTGCTTCCCTGTTTCCATCTATTAGCTTATCTCTATACCCCTGCTTTCCTGTCAATCTCCCTGTCCCCCTTCGTTCTCTGTAATAATAGGGATAGTTAGGTGTGAGGATTATTATATAGTGTGTGTGTGTGTTTATATGCATTGTGGTGGGTTGGATTCTGTGGGTTTGTGGGTATTGTGATTAACATTGTATACTTCTAGTGTGTTAATAAATATTATTGGTATTAACCCTGAGTGTGGTAAATTATAGTGTACAATACAGAGACTAGAAACAGAAGATATAGAATATAGTAAACAGTACAAGGAAGGTAGTGATATTAATCGTTATATTGCATAGCAATTTATAGAACTACCAGCGTCCTATTACAACCACTCATGGTGCAGAACAACCAGGCACCAAGCATAGGTAGCGCAAGTCCCAGCAGTTCCGAACACAACTCCTAGACAGCGCTGCCCGGGACGAGAGGTGGAGTTTGCGCGGATACACGCTGGGGTTCGGAGAACGCTGCTGGCACCACCAGAAGAACCAGAAGTCCCAGCATTTTCCCTAGCGGACCTGACAAAACTCTTTAATCTCATCCATAAAAGAGGTTTTTTCATCTCTTAATAGTATATCTATGCACGATTTACATATCGGCTTTTTATGTGTATCGGGTAACTTGCTAATGCACAGATTACATCTTCTGTAACTCTGAACATCAGATGATTTAGATTTTGCCACTCTTCCCCCTATCTCCTGCTTCTCCTCCGTGCCTTTCCCCTTTCCACCAGATTCCTATATACAAACAATCAAATACTCTTGATACATTGGAGAACATTTACTTACCCGGTCCCGTCGCAATCCCGCAGTGCGTTGTCTGAGGAGGATTCGGGTCCGGCGCGATTCACTAAGATCGTGCACCCGAGTTCCTGCATGTGTCGCTTCTGCGCTGGGGTCCGCCGGAGTTCACCTTCTTCTTCCCGGTGCATGTGATTATTATGGGAATGTCACTCAAACTCTCCAGGGACAGTTATCTAGAGATGCTTCACACCTCTATGCCAGTATGGGAATCCAGGACCTCTGTTATTCCTACCTGAGGGGGGGCTGGATGGGTGACTAAATACACATCATGTATTGGAAATACAGGATAGGAAGGGTTATACATCTGTTGTCCACCATCTTGGGGGAAGGGACAGAGGAGAGACTTATAAGGGGATGATAGTGGAGGACAGGGGAGGAAATCTTCCATGGAGACCAGCTAGGGAAGGAGGGAGAAAAATCTTCCCTATAGACCAACTAGGAAAGGAGAAGGAATCTGCCATCACCACGAGCTAAGAGGATCACCATAGAGAAGACACTATAGCACCTTCCCGGATTGGGCTGAGTACCTGTATCTCTGTACCCCTGCTTCCATCTATTAACCTATCTCTGTACCCCTGCTTCCCTGTTTCCAACTATTAACCTATCTCTGTACCCCTGCTTCCCTGTTTCCATCTATTAACCTATCTCTATACCCCTGCTTTCCTGTCAATCTCCCTGTCCCCCTTCGTTCTCTGTAATAATAGGGATAGTTAGGTGTGAGGATTATTATATAGTGTGTGTGTGTGTTTATATGCATTGTGGTGGGTTGGATTCTGTGGGTTTGTGGGTATTGTGATTAACATTGTATACTTCTAGTGTGTTAATAAATATTATTGGTATTAACCCTGAGTGTGGTAAATTATAGTGTACAATACAGAGACTAGAAACAGAAGATATAGAATATAGTAAACAGTACAAGGAAGGTAGTGATATTAATCGTTATATTGCATAGCAATTTATAGAACTACCAGCGTCCTATTACAACCACTCATGGTGCAGAACAACCAGGCACCAAGCATAGGTAGCGCAAGTCCCAGCAGTTCCGAACACAACTCCTAGACAGCGCTGCCCGGGACGAGAGGTGGAGTTTGCGCGGATACACGCTGGGGTTCGGAGAACGCTGCTGGCACCACCAGAAGAACCAGAAGTCCCAGCATTTTCCCTAGCGGACCTGACAAAACTCTTTAATCTCATCCATAAAAGAGGTTTTTTCATCTCTTAATAGTATATCTATGCACGATTTACATATCGGCTTTTTATGTGTATCGGGTAACTTGCTAATGCACAGATTACATCTTCTGTAACTCTGAACATCAGATGATTTAGATTTGGATTTTGCCACTCTTCCCCCTATCTCCTGCTTCTCCTCCTTGCCTTTCCCCTTTCCACCAGATTCCTACATACAAACAATCAAATACTCTTGATACATTGGAGAACATTTACTTACCCGGTCCCGTCGCGATCCCGCAGTGCGTTGTCTGAGGAGGATTCGGGTCCGGCGCGATTCACTAAGATCGTGCACCCGAGTTCCTGCATGTGTCGCTTCTGCGCCGGGGTCCGCCGGAGTTCACCTTCTTTTTCCCGGTGCATGTGAGTGCTTGATCTTGCATCACAATTCCTTTTTTAAATTCTGCGGTTTGTCCGAATCCGTCAGGTTGTCCGACGGCCACGCCCCGATTTCTGTCGCATGCAAGCCCTCGCCGATGAGCCACAATCCGATCGCGTGAGCCAAAAACCCGAGACAATTTGGCGCAAAACGGAAATAATTGCGAAACCCGACAAAAGTGTTGCGTTTGGACCCTTAGTAAATGTGCCCCATTGTCTCTTAGTATCGAACCAACAGTGTCTGATTGGCTGGCTTAGCTGTCATTCAGAGATTACAACATAAAAAGCGGCCGAGCCTGGCTGCCCCCGTCCCTAGAAGAAACACGTGTCAGGGCACTTTTCTGTTATGATAAGCCAGAATTGGGGACAGATAATTTGAGGGACAGTTGAATCATAACATCTTACATTGCTGATTGATCGTCCACCGCACACATACCTGTGGTCTTTTTGCCAGCCATCGGTATTGTGTGCTGGCACGCTCGCAGCATGCTAATGAAGGATTGATACAAGTGCTGCTGTGTAGCACGAAACAGAGACTGTTTGTAAACACACTCAGACAGCGAGAGCTGCTCGATACCACACCACAGCACAAGTTTAAGACATTGCGGTGTCCAGCTTCTCACTACAAACTGTGAGCTTGTAGCTGGAAGTACGGCAAGACGCTATGAGGCTTATTTACTAAGGGTCCCACAACCGCATTTCCGTCGGGTTTTCCGATGTTTTCGGGGATCACACCGCTGGGACATGTATGTGGGACATGTATTTAGCACGCGATTGGATTTAGTCACAGTCACGCTGGCTTACATGCGACACAAATCAGGGGGTGGGCCCATGGATTTGGACAAAACACAAGCCATGCACTTAGATGCATCGGGAGGAAGATGGTGAACTCTGGCGGACCTAAGCGGGGAAGCGACACATGCAGGATATCGGGCGCACAACAATGCAATGCACTTTCGGTATCTCATCCACACCGGATAATTAAATGTGCCCCTATATTCTCCTTGCTACTTAGTCAGATCGCGTGACAGTATGAAATTAATTGATGAGCAATAACGCCGTTCTACATATATACTGCCATTAAGTGTCACTGAGGCAGTGCATCTATAAGGCAAAGTGGAAATACGCTACTGTAAAAGATAAAATTATTAAATTGCTAATTACAGTGCTGCCGTGTATATATAAGATCGGCACTATATCATATCCATTAAAAAGTGTAAGCAGATCGTGCATTGGCATAAGGCCATTGCGGATATAGTGAATGTAATCTGTCTTCTCAAATACCCCCAATTTTGAAAGTGTAATGGGTATGGTATATTCTAGCAGGAGTATTAACAGGAAGAAATAGGGTACCCTCTTCTGTTTACCTGCCCAAGGCTGGTACCTCACAGCCTTCTGGCTATCATAAAGTATGGCAATACTAGTGATTCCACATATCTCACAAACGAACATGAGGCTATTTTATATGAATTAATAAAAGTTATATTTTAGTTTACACACTCACAACTTTTTCCTTCCCTTATCTTTTGGTAGTGGTGGTGTCACTAACTCCCTTAATAGGAAGATAGGTGGTCTTGTCACTCAGTAGAGTATTGTAGAGTAGAAGCCAAGACAACCAATGCAGCAGACCGAGCATTTGGTGTTTCCATGTTTCTTTTGGTGCGTCATCCAACGAAGCTCATGTTTGTTAGCCAGTCTAATTATTACACATGTTCTGGTTGTTGCTTGCTGCAAGAATTGGCAGCACTAAGTGCAAATGACATGTAGTTCGCCTTCTGTAAAATGCTTGAAAAATTACCACGACAGGGAGATTCTCCAGGTTAGCTTTTTTTGCTCAGGCACGGTGGACAGAAACAGGCAACATTGTGACTATAGGCTGACCAATGTGCTTTTTCACTCTACATCTGCTGGCACTAGTTCTTTGTGACTGCTACTTCTTTCATTGCCTTTAATCTATCCTGGGTTTACAACATAGTTATCACTCCTCAGCTCATCTTTCACCAAGCCTTTACCGCTGCCCTCCTTGTAAGTCTCCACATTGCAAAAAGCTGCAGAAGTTGGTACTTTGGTTTCATCATTTTCATGGTACTCCTGATGGTCCTTTCTTCACATCCTCATCCTCCAATACAAGTCTCTGGGCATCTGGAAAATCTATGCCTGCAACATCCTTGCTGTTTTGAGCGGGGTGAGTGGTGGGCTTTGCATGAAAGAGGTGGAGAGGGTTGAAGACAATCCGATAGAACTTGAGGCACTGGTTACATTGCAAATGACCAATACCTTAACTTTGTCTAGCCTCTCTATACTGGGAATACTTGACCCTGTTTAGAAAAGTCCAAGTATTTAAATTTTCTAGCTGCCATCCATTGTTATTCCAGCTGCCACCGCTCCCATGAATAGTGCTGGTTAGTTCCACTTATGCTATACCATCCTCTAGTGCAGTGACATTACCAGCATTTTATTTATTTTTTAATCATTTTTTTTATTATTTATTTCTTTATTTTTTATGTTATTATTTTAAGTACTTTCCTTACCCCATTTTTGTACGGCAACTGCTCCGTTATTACCACTTTTATTACCAAATTTTTCAGCCCTCTAATCCTTATTATCTCCATTTTACAGTCACTTTTGGATGTAAAAATTCAGATCCCCAATGACTTCAATGCAGTTCATATTCAGGGTCAAGTTTGAAATTTGGCCAAACTAGTTGAACCAGAATTTCAACAAACCTCTCATCACTACCAAATAGCTCTTCTTGCAGAGTTGGATAAAGCAGCGAATTGAGCAGTAAGCCTGAGAGCAGTGGAAGCATCCTCTAAGAAGGCAGAACATTTCTGATTATAAGAAATAGTGAAGGCTAATACATTACACATGCTATAGTAATATTTGTCTTGAAAACGGTTATGGAAGATACCCAAGTTTTCTTTAAAGGGAACCTGTCATCAGAAAGGTCATTTTTATGTGATGACAGGTTTTAGTAGCCTCTGGCATGTTGATTTAAAAATGCCTTTGTCAAGAATCTGAATAATTCCAGTACTTTTTAATAATTTCTTTAACATTGCCTGTCTCCCTGCCAGTAGTGTGTGATGAGTCCCAGGGTGGATGCAAGTTCAAATATCACAAGTCATCTTCTCCTTAATGCCTCCTCCCTCATCCTTACTCATCTCCCTTTTATCTGCTGCAGGCAGACGTCACAGGGGGAATTAAATTTTTCAGTTTTAGGGTCTTTATATGAGGAAGCTGTAAAAACTGTTTTGCGGTAGGGTCAGTTAACTGCTTTATGCCAGGGAAAATGTGCGGCAGAAGATTATTGCTCTAAGTTCCGGAGGTGGTCCATTCCAAGTGCATGGAATGATGAAGCTATAAGATACCAATTTAGATTGGGTTTGTCTGATGCTATTAAAAATCTGTTAGTAGGACATCCTAAGCCTTAGACCTTAGAACAGACCATGTCTTTGGCAGTCAGAGTAGTCAGACATTATAGAGAACGTAAGCATGAACCAGAGTCTGTTTTAACTGTTCCATCTTCTCTTCCTTCTTCCACTGTCTCACCTGCTATATCTAAAGAGACTGCATGCTGTAAATACTGTAGAACCCATACAAACAGAAGTGGAAGTGCCTATACAGATTGAAGTCGGAATTATGTCACCTCTGCAACATAGAGATCTCTGTGAGAGGAACACCCTGTGCTTCTACTGTGGGAACACCAGTCATTTCATCCAGTTCTGGCCTATCAGACTTCCGGACAAGAAGAATCAGGTGGTAATCGAGGAGGTCACTTAAGTGCCCTGGTATTTCAGAAACGTCAGATGAGGTCACCTGCTGTTGGTTCCTTGACTGTGAATAGAATGTCTGTCATGGCCATTGTTGACTCTGGGTCCAAGAAAATCAGATCCATCAGTCTTGGTTTATGTGCTTTGCAAAACTCTGAACCTGTGTCTTTTTTGCCCCAAATGATGTGGTGGAATTTGTTACAGCATGTAGTGATTGTACTAAGGCCAAGGTTCCCAGAGAATTTAATGAGAATTTCACCTGGTCCTCTGCCTGTTCAGTCTAAGCCATAGAAACATTTATTCATGAATTTTTCATGAACTGGCCTCCTTCTCACGGATTAACAGTAAAGTGGGTGGTTTTTGAGCTCATATCTAAGATGTGTCATTCCATTCCACTAGAGAAATTGTCTAATGCCAAGGAATTTGTAACTTTAAGAACATTGAACAATTAAAAAACAGCATGGGGTACCGGAGTCTGTTAATTTTGATCACTCGGGTACAATTTGTATTTGTGAGTTTCTGGAGTGGGTTCTGAAAGACGTTGGGGATACACCTGTCATTGATACTGTCCTGTCACTCTGAGACTGATCAAGACACTATAGGTGGTTGTGCAGTACATCAGGAACTTTGTATCTGACTGCCAAGAAGAGTGTGGCAAACAGTTAGCTATCGCTGAATTTTTCTTGCGTGTCCACTGATCCATCCAGTAACCCACAAGCAGATGCTGTTGTGTCCAGACTATGCAATGTTTGGGCACAAGCCTTGAAACAGATAAAGCATTGTTGGTTGAGGGTCCAGCGTCCCTCCTAAAAGGAGGTGTACTGTCAGAACTTGCAAGATGTTCTGAATGGGATCAGGTTTCAGGCTCCTGTGCTTGAAAACCACACCCATAGCTGCCTGTGACTGACAGCTTCTTTTCAGGATCTTTCCTTAGGGAAAGCTGGGTGTGAGTTTGAGCTTGTTTTGTCTCCAGCTGTGGCTTGAGTGATGGATGGATGAACCAGTCAGTGCATTAGGCAGTGTCTATTGCTACATTTTTATTAGGCCCAGTTCCTTGAGAGGGTGCTGGTTATTACAGTCCCATGTGCTATTGTTATCTTTGCTATTTTGTGCATCCGACTTCTGCTACACTTGCCGACCATATTATTGCCTTTGCCACCATCTTGGTTTTGACCCGTTTCTGTCTTACTCTGCTTGTCTGTCTGTATCTGTTGTTTGTCCTTCAGCATTGTGTTTCTCCTGGAGTGGCCCCACTTTCCTTGTCCCAGCCTTATTTGTTTCTGGCTTATTCTTGTGTAATTGTGTTATATCTCTGGTCTCCTGTTACCTGTTCTCTCCACCATGCAGCTGCTGCCATACAAGGTAAGTCTTTCCTGTCACCATGTAGGGCCACTCAGGGACTACTAGTTAAGTTCCTGATAGCGGGTTCGTCCTTGTCAGGACGGTTGTATCCGCTGCAGGCAGGGCCATAGCCCACAGGGACATCGCAGGCCGAGTTTGCCCCACTTATCCAGTCTGACAGCTAGGGCCAAGTCTGGTTGTGGTTGCACTGTTGCTGCACAAGTTCTTGACAACCACCCTGGAAATGTAAATAATTTTGTATCTGGATTTTTTAATTCTTTACTAATTAAGGCCAAGATGTTGATAAGGAAAACACATTTACGCTTCCGACAGAAGTGTGTCACATGCTCCATGTTCAAGGGACACCAACAAAAAGTTGGTGCACTCTGTCGGAGCAGTGCAGGGAGCTCCAGGTTCTTCATGAATGGGCCACCACAAATCCTGAATCTGCGCACCCTCCACATGGTAAAGTTTGCACTGTTTTTGATAAATGTGGGGCAATGTCTTGCGGTATGTATGGGCTTTTTCTTTTCTTCAATATGATTTTACAGAATTAAAGGGAAGTTTACAGCTACATATTCTGCATTTCTTATGCGCATAGCAATCAGCTTTTTTAGGCTCCTCTTCCACCTATAAAAATTAAAGCATCTATCGGTCACTAAGTGGCATTGTTCAGGACATGTGACTCTGTACTGCATTTCAGTATAGTTACCAGCATCAGGATCCTTGCAGGCTCTGGGGGATTATGCCCATGCAGCCATGATGTGTTCAGTCCACAGATTCGTATAAGCTGGAACAGAACAATCATACTCTCCAGGTTTAAATAGCTCTTCATTTCATTGGAGAGGGCAGGGCTAGTGGGATAGTCCCCTTCCGATTCACTCAAAAACTGGTGGATGTATTACACAATGCTTTATGCTTTATGGTAAGAGGATATTTTACGTGCCCTCTCATTTTTCTAGGATGTTATGAGGCGCAAAACTTTAGGTGCGATTTTTCTCATTTTCATGAAAATCCCCAAAACTCACATTTTGAGGGAAAACTCAGCTTCCAAGTGACTTTGAAAGGCCTAAATAATAGTAAAACCCCATAAATTACCCCACTTTAGAAACTTCACCCCTCAACGTATGTAAAACAACTTCTATTGAGTCTATTAACCCTTTAAGTGTTTCACAAGGGTTAAAACATTACGGACCTGCGATTTAGAAAATTTTGAATTTGTTTGGAAAATAAATTCATTTAGGCCAAAACTGATGGTTTCATAATACATTAAATGATGAAACGCTAGTGCAACATTTGATGCCAAATTTCTCCCAAGTGTACTGATACCCCATATGTGGTGGTAAAATAATATATGGGCGCACGGCCGGGCATAGAATGAAAGCAGCGCCATTCACAGCAGATTTGTATTGTCACATTGTACAAGCTATAAAATAAAATTTTTTTGGTAATCCGAACATATGAAGGCTTATTATTTGCAGGATGAGATACAATAAGCTTATTCGTGAGATTTTAATTTTTTCAAGGGGGACACAAAATCATCAATTTTTATTTTGGATATTTAGCACTTTTTTCCCCTGCTCACCGTAACGTAAAAATAATATTTTATCTTTATTCTCTGGTTCACTACAATTACGGTGATACCTCATTTATATAGGTTTTCTTATATTTGCTCAATTTCACTGAGCAAAACCAGAGCATGGGCAGACAGTTTACAGTCAGACCCGAAAGGGGTCTGACTGCTCAGAAGATCGGCAGTCCTCGGCGCTGCCCAGAAGATCGGATCCCCCGGTAAGTGGCACGGGGGATCCGATCCATAGCAGAAATACCCTTATACTCCGCGGTTATGCTTTACTGCGGCATGTAAGGGTTTAACACTCGTGATCAGAGTCGGCTCCGATCGTGGGTGTTAGCGTGCGGTGTCAGCTGTGATAGACAGCTGAAAGCCGCTGCTTCTGGTGCCGGCTCCGTTCGTGAGCCGGTGCCAGAAGCAGGACGTTATAGCACGTCCCCATGCGCTTAGCATCTAGCCGCAGGGACGTACTATAACGTCCTGGTATGCCTAGGGGTTAAAAAAGCCTATCTTTGCGTTTGGACACTACATCTTTAAAGACTTCCTTAAATGGGTTTTCCCATGAAGAAAAGTTAGGTCCTATCCACGGGATAGGGCCCAACTTGGTGATCATTGGGGGTCTCAATGCTGAGACCCCCACAGATAACGAAAACTAGGTGCTCGGCAATTTCTGTCAGCTCCATAGAGATTAATGGAGCAGAACGGTCATGCGCAGATGTCTGCTCCATTGAACTGATGAAGTGACAAGGGGTCTGATGGAGGTATATGGGACCCCACGTTTTTGTGATCTGTGGGGCACTGAGCACTGAGATCCCCACTAATCAGCAAGTTAGGCTCTATCCCATAGATAGGGCATAACTTTTACGTGTGGTAAAACCTCTTTAAGCCTGGCATAGCTACTTTATCTGCTCCAGCACAACACTACAGGACCACTAGAGGAAAACCAACCAACAGCCTTGCTTCACAGTTCCTTTTCTCCCCTACTTAAGGAGGTAAGAAAGCACTGAGGGATAAAAAGAAGGCAAAAATATTCTTGACTTCTCACCATGGGCCCAAGGACAGGCCCTTCCAAGGGACAGGGAACCACTAAGGCAGTAGAGGAGGAATCTCTTTATACTCTGGGGGGGGGGGGGATCCCTCTCTTAGGTGCTGCTATCGTGGTAAATGAGCACTTATGTTCATTCTATGGATCCCTACATAGTACTAAATAGGTTTTTTTTATATTTGCCCAGCTTTACAGAATAAAAACTCAATTTGAAATATTCCATTTAGTTTTGCCTTTTTAGAGATATAACTTTTTTTTACTGTTGAGCTGGCTGATTGCTAATTTTTTGTAAAAATAATTGTATTTTCCAGTGTTATAATTTTGTGGCACATACTTAAACTAGAGTGCATCATATAATTTTCTGACTTATTAGGGGAGGATCTAAATGATATATAATCATTATATATTATATATTTTTTTTATTTTATTTATTTTTTTTTACCTGTCCCCCCCTCTCTCCCCCATAAATGAGATATGTCACTATAAGTGGTTATAACTTTGGAATGATTTAACATATCCAGGTGATTTAGAGACTGTTTTCTAAAGACACATTGCACTTCTTATTAGTTGAAAAATTTGGGTGGTATGTGGTTAATTATAATAAAACTGAAATATGGCAAAATTATCTATTTTCAAAGCTAGAAGTTTTGTGCTTTCCGGGTAAGTCATAACACCCAAATAACTTGATATTTAATATTCCATGCATATCTTATTTATGATGGCTTTTTAAGCATCCTCTCATTTTCTAGGATGTTATTAGGCATAAAACTTTATGTTCGATTTTCCACATTTGCATGAAAATCTCCCAAACTCACCTGTCCAGTTTCAAGTAACTTTGAGAGGCTTGATAATAGTAAAACCTAATAGATAACCCAATTATAGAATGTGGATATATATAAGGGTTTATTTTTTGCAGGAACAAATTCACTCTACTTTTCACCATGTTCACCATTTTTTTGTATAAAAATGTATTTAACTACTTTCATTTTTTTACATTTTCTTAGGATAAGACTTGATCAATTTGATTAATCTGATCAATCTGATTGCTTGTTCAAACCACTTCACTGCAATACTATTATATTGCAGTGAAGTGAAACTGTAGTGCAACTGCCGAGGGCAGGATCTGACATGACAATGCCTCAGGCAGCCTTGGGACTATCACTGGACCCCGGGGCTGCCATGGCACGGATCGGATTCCCCTGATATGTCAAATGGGGAATTCTGATCCAGGGGGGAAGAGACATGGAGCTTCTTAAACGTTATGTTCATGCTTGCCCAAGGCATGTAAGGGATTAACAGCCACAATCAGAGTAATCTCTGATGGTGTGTGTGTTAGAGGAGGATGTCAGCTATAATATACTGTCAACCCCATCAGCTTCTCACAAGCACAAGTCCTTTCCCACAGCACTTACTCAGTCAGTTTTCGGGGAGGGGTTAATCTATTTCTTCATAAAGATTTTTTTCTAGGAATTGTAGAAAAATGCCTGAAATTTGTTCTACATCACAAATGACATCTCTGGGCCTTGCTAAGGCCACTGATTTCTCAAAGTGGGTTCTGTAACCCTGATGGAACATCCAGAACATATTTGTAGACTTTTTATATTTTGTTCCTAGAGCAACACCAACCACAACAGCTCTTGCTAATACTTTGCTCAATTTTGGTTTTAAAACATTTCATAAGAGTATTTGTAATTACATCCTTTAAAGTTCCACAGTAAAACTGAAAAAAATAAATCTCTTGAAATTTATTGAAAAAAACCTCTTCATCTCTAAACTAAAAATGTCTAAGACGTATGGCAGATGTTAAAAAATATTGCCCATAGTTAAATGGTCATAAA
Source organism: Engystomops pustulosus (assembly GCA_019512145.1). Lineage (NCBI taxonomy): Eukaryota > Metazoa > Chordata > Amphibia > Anura > Leptodactylidae > Engystomops > Engystomops pustulosus. The sequence continues at coordinate 29,867 of WNYA01000087.1, forward strand.
AATTCAAAAGAACCTTAATACATATTTTATATATCTGTGTGCATTTGGAGGATGATCAACTGAAATATATTTGGTTTAGACATTAACATTTTAAAATTTAAATACAAAAATGAAAATTTAACTCTCATAATGTCTAATAAATTAGTACTGCAATACTGAAATTAGGCTCTTAGGAATTAATTCCAGTTTAGCATGACTAAAGAGGTCTTGTCTTGGTTTAAAGTTTTCAACTGTCCTTTTAGCCTAAAACTTTTCAGTATTTTTATTTTCAATCAATTTTATTGAAGTTTTACATTTTCCAACTAAACATATTATAAATTGAGAAATAACAGATACAAGATAAACAGATGACAATAAGCTATGTCTGCTGTAGTCTCCATCGTCAACTCAAGGGAGCCTAATTTTTATGTTCCAATATTTATGCATCATAAGTACTTATATATATGTTGGAGAAACAATTAGATTCCTTGCGCCATATAATTACTCCGTAGTTATGCTTAGGTATCTATGTCGTCAAGGGACCAGAGTTTATTTGCTGTCAATTTCCCATTTGGGCTGATCATCAGATGATTTGTACCCTTTGGTTATCTAAAAGAATCTTCACCATGAAGGGTATGCAAAGCTATTAGGTACTGGCTTATAAGCAACGTCCCCCCGTAATCTCGATACCATTTTCCAGACCACATTCTAGGCGGGAGATCAGACATAGCGTGTTGACGAAGATCACGTAACAGGGGAGACTAACAGGGGGATTGGGGCGACAAGGAGGGATAGTTAGGGGATACAGGTAGGGCAGAAATGATGGACGCAGGGCAGGGGGTTATTCCAGGAAGCCAGGGCCAACACGGGCCTCCCTCCCCCCTCTCCACCTCATCCAGACCCCAGGAGCCCTCTAAATGTTGGGGTGTCTCTGAACACCACCCAAGGCTGCCATAATTTGAGGAATTTGACTGAAGAGCAATTGATGTCTGCCATTATCTCTTCCATGCGGAAGATCTGCATCATTTCCTGTAACCAGTCAGAGATTGAAGGAGGGCTGGGGGATCGCCACTTTCTGGGGATTACTGAACGGGCTGCTAATAAGACAAATGGAAGTAAACTGCTCTTTATTTTCTTAATCTCCCCTGATAAGATGGAGAGCAAGGCACTTTCCGGTCCGCCCATGATCTGGGCGTTAAGATGAGTTTTAGAAATCTCACAGACCTGGTCCCAAAATGGGAGAAGTTTACTACATGACCACCATATGTGGAGCATGTTTCCTTTCTCCACACCACACCTCCAGCACGTGTCCGGTAGCGAGGGGTAGATCGAATGCAAGAGGGTCGGAACCCTATACCATCTTGATAAAATTTTATAGCTGCGTTCTTGCATCGAACTTGCAACTGAGAGCTTGTGTGACAACAGGAAAGCCTTTTTCCAGTCTTCCGCCGACAATGTAACTCCCAACTCTCTTTCCCAAGCAGCAACATATGGCAAACTCGAGGGGTCCGACTCCTGTACCAGGAGCCTATATATTTGTGAAATACAATGTTCTGGCGGGGATGCTAGGCGGAAGAGTTCTTCAAAAGGAGTCAAGGGGGCGTTAAGGGCTGATTCTGGGCCCAGGCGACTGAGGAAGGAGTGTAGCTGAGATATTTCTAACCATGAAAGATGGGACGTCTCCGGCCTCGAGATCAGCTCCTTGAGTGAGGGAATCGGGGCTTCTCCCAAGAGGTCTCTCATGCGAAGCTCTTCATGAGCCGAACGCCCCAGAAAAATGGATCTAGAGAAGGCGGGTGGGAATTCTGGATTCCTAAATAGGGGTGTCAAAGGGCTGTGTGGTCTAGATAAGATTTTCCGTCTGTTGAGGGAGTCCCATGATTTCAAGGTCTGTGCTAGGAAAGGGGTCTGCGGTTCCTTGGTCCCCTTGAAAAATGCTCGAGTCTCCCATTGACTTCAATGGGGTTCGTTATTCGAGACGAGCACTCGAGCATCGGGAAAAGTTCGTCTCGAATAACGAGTACCCGAGCATTTTAGTGTTCGCTCATCTCTAATCGTGATGCTAAAAAGTACAAATGAACATAGGTCAGTGAGATATATCCTATAGGAAGGTCTGAACGCAGACATGTGTCATCATGGCATGATGTGCAAAGAAAATACACAACGACCATGGTAGAAACAATTGTTAAATACAGATAAACATAAGTTAGGTACATGGACTGCAGTTATGACCATTACAATCTGGCAGCCCCTAGGAAGTTGTGAAGAGCCTAATTTTTAACCGTGCTTCCATATCAATTAATACATAGCATAAAAATCTTTTTAATATACGCTAGTCCTATTGGCATGCAAGACAGGCATGTTCCAAACGCAGTGGGGCAGATTTACTTACCCGGTCCATTCGCGATCCAGCGGTGCGTTCTGTGTGGAGGATTCGGGTCTTCCAGCGATTCACTAAGGTAGTTCCTCCGACATCCACCAGTTGTCGCTGCTGCGCTGAAGTTCATCGGAATGCACTGGAGTTCACCAAGCCGGGTTGAGTGCAGGTAAGCACGTGTCAAGCGACACTTTTTTTTTTAAAATGCGGCGGTTTTTCCGAATATGTCGGGTTTTTGTATGGCCACGCCCCCCGATTTCCATTGTGTGCATGCCGGCGCCGATGCGCCACAATCCGACCGCGTGCGCCAAAAACCTGGGGCAATTCAGGAAAAATTGGCGCAAAACGGAAAAATTTGGGTAGCCCGCCTTAAAAACACGATACGGGCCCTTAGTAAATGACCCCCAGTATGTCTACCATCAGAATGTCTGAACACAGACATATATCCCCATAACAAATTGGGCAGAAAAAAATACATAAAATTGACACTGTAACTGAATCCAGCCTAGCTGGTTTTTAAGTGTTTTTAATGTTACCAACTTATGTATTTCAAATACAATAAATTATTTTTGTCCATTTGCACATCAATCTTCTTCTTTTTGTACTACATATTGAACATTTGTGATGTGTGGACCCTATCATTCTCTCCAACTAGCCCTACAATTTTGGTTACTTATAATTCATATAACATGGGTGCAGAAATTATTAATACCCCTTTAAATTTTACTCTTTGCTTCATTGCAGCCAGGAATCTTTTTTTGCTCATTTATGCATACTCTGAACCCCATCTTCACAGAAAAAAAAACTGAATTTAGATATATTTGTACCAGCAATGAGTCTTCTTGGGATAGTTTTTCACACCTGGATTTGGGAATCCTTAGACATTCTTCCTTGCAGATCCTCTCCTGTTCCCTCAGGTTGGATAGTGAATGTTGGTGAACAGCCAGTTTCAAGTCTCTCCAGAGAAGCTCAATTGGATTTAGGACAGGGCTTTGGCTGAGCCAGTCAAGAGTTGTACTTGAACACACTTCTGGGGTAGTAAACGCCCTGGACCACCACGGACAATGACACAAGCCAAAACCTGGGACCAGAATCTAAGTGGCACAGGTGTCCACAGGTGCGACTTTGTCCGCAGTGACAGCCAAGGCAAGGTACAGAGTCAGAAGGCAAGTTCGTGGTAGGGGACAGGCTGGAGTTCAAGACAGGTGGCAAATGTTCAGGGTCAGAGACGGCAGCAGAAGGTCAGGGCTGGCAGCGGAGGAGCATAAACGGGAACAGGTCCGGGGTCACAACGGGGAATCAAATACAGCGCAAGGCAAAGCTTTCTCGACGGCATAGAATGCGAAGATCTGGCAGGGAATGCTGGGAGAGGCCACCATCAGTGGTGCGCTGGCCTTTTAAATTTACAATCGATGGCACGTGCACGCCCTAGGAGACGGGGACGTGTGTGCTGGGAAGCCAGGATGGGAGCAGGAGCGTGGAGAGGTGAGTGAGGCTGGGGGGAGCGCCCGCTATGGAGAGGGAGAGAGATCCAGGGAGAACGGCTGGCGCATTGCACAGTCCGAAAGGCATCACCAAATACTCAAAATGTCCATCACAAGTGTTGAAGGCAGTCTTTCACTCGTCACCCTTACAAATCCAGGTGAGGTTGTTGGCCCCACAAAAGTCCAGTTTGGAGAAGACATTGGAGCAACGCAGGCGGTCAAAGAGCTCCGTAATCAATGGCAATGGATAGCAGTTCTTAACCATGACCTTATTAAGACTGCATGGATGGAGTGACCCATCCTTCTTGGTCATGAAGAAGAAGCCTACACCAGCCAGGGAGGAAGACTTACGTATAATCCCTCTCTGCAGATTCTCTTGTATGTACTCCAACATTGCTGCAGTCTGGAGGTACTGAGAGAGGATACACCCGAACCCGGGGAGGAGAAGCGCCCAGCAGAAGATCTACAGGGCATTCGTAGGGGCAGTGTGGTGGCAAAGTCTCTGCTTGTTCCTTGGAGAATACATCAGCAAAGTCTTGGTAACACATTGGTAGGCCCTCCAGAGGCTTGGGAGCTACAGAGGAGACCAACACAGGTACTGGTAGAGGCACTACCTTGCAGCAAGACTGACAATCTGGTCCCCAATGAAGGATCTTTCCTGTCTTCCAGTTAAGAACTGGTGTGTAAAGCTGCAACCACATAAGACCCAGCAGGAGAGACGAGGTGAAACGTGGCAGCACGTAGAAAGACAGTCTCTCTTTATGAAGAGCTCTGCTCAGTGCGGTACCGCCGGGTCGGAGGGGATTTGACAACTGTCTGAGGAGATGACCAGAGGCTTCTTGAGGCGGACCACAGGGATGTGATGCTGGGAGACCAGAGCAGTATCCACAATGTTCCCTGCAGAACCAGACTCCAAAAAAGCAGCATCCTGAATCTGGCAACTGGTGCGGAAGCTGAGGAGCACAGGAATGTCCAAGTATTGAGAAGCTTCACTCTCACCTAGGGACACTTCTCCCAAGAACCCTAGTTTCCGGATGCTGGGAATGAACAGGACAAGCCTCAATGAAATGTTCCGGACTGGCACAATACAGTCAGAGGTCCTCCTGACGTCGTCTGGAGCATTCCTGGAGGGAAAGTCGGGTTCAGACAGCGTGGCCGAAGGCTGTATCGACCTTTGGAAGGCAAGGGTCGAGCCTGGGCCTGCGGATGCTTGAGACGTAACTCAATGCCCCCCTTAAACCAAATATCAATCTGAGAGGCCAGCGAGATGAGTTTTCTCAGAGTCCCCTTGACGCAGGTCAGCAGTGCAGTCTCAGCTAAAGAGGCCTGTGTAGGTTCCTTAAAAATGGCTTGGGAGCTACCGAAATTCTACGAGGAAAACTGTGAAGCTAGCAGTGCCTGGATCGTCTCTGTCCCGGAGGGGAGTAGCCCAGGTTGAGTGGCAATCAAATGCTGCAGCATGGTGGTGACTTGTCCAAGCTGTTCACCTTGCGTGGCAATCTGCTGGGACTGCTGGACCACAACGGTGGTAAGATCACCCAGTTTAGGTAGCGGAACCTTGGCAGGCCAACACCTGGGACCGGAATCTTTTAACAGCTTGGTGATGGATATGTCCTGTACGAATCGAGTTGCCACATGTTTCCCGTTGCCATTTGACCTTTCTGCCCAGACCAGAGATTAATCCACGGATGTACACTTAGTGGGCAGACCACAGCATTAAGTCATCTAAGCCTAAATTAGAGTTAAGCATAATTTAATCTATGGCATGGTCTGATCATGTTATATCCCCTATATCGACCCTTTCCACCATCTAGAAGATCCTTGTCAGGTTCGCTGAAGAGAATGCTGGTACTTCTGGTTCTTCTGGTGGTGCTAGCAACCTCAAGCGCGTGCCCGCTAACTTCCTCCTCTCGTCCCGGGCAGCGCCTGCTAAGATCTCGCGCTGTCTAGGAGTTGTTTTGTTCTGACTGCTGACTTGTGGTACCTCTGCATGGTGCCTGCTATTGTGCTTGGTTATTCTGACCATGAGGCGTTTTCAGTAGTTGTCGCTCCTATCAGGTTCTGGAGGTGGAGTTCTGGCTGCATAAATTGCAGCTTCACTAGTCACCTGTGCCAGTGTTTGAAATCCCTTCTCCACTCGCTCAGCATTAGGTTTGACTTGCTCTGTATCTGTATCTATATCGTTGTTGACCTCGGCTCGTTTTTGACATTGACTCTTTGCCCACTGATTTTGCTATTGACGTACCCTCTCGTTGTGACTCCGGCTAGTTAACCATTCTTTTGTGTTTTATGTTTGTCAGTCTGTTTGTGTTTTCCCTTCCCACACTTAGCAGTGTATTTCGAGTCTTCAAGTAGTCGCCCCACGGTTTAGCGTGGGGGGGCTATAGGAAGGGACAGAGGTTGGGGCAAGCTCAGGGCACACTATCCCCTGTCTTTTGTGTTACCCAATCCTAACAGAAACACTGGCCATACATAGGTCTGCATCCTGTATCCGACCTCTTGTCCCAAGTCCTTCCTCCTCACAGGGAGTTTGATTGTAAAATTGCCCCTCTTCCTGATGCTAGATTACCTAAGGGTCGTATATATAACCTGTCGGTACCAGAACGGGAGGCACTGAAGAGTTATATTGATGAGAGTTTGACAATCGGACATATCCGTCCCTCTGAGTCGCCCACTGGGGCCGGGTTCTTTTTTGTTGAGAAAAAAGATGGTGGTTTACAGCCGTGTATTGATTATCGAGAATTAAATAAGATAACGGTAAAAAACTCTTCTTCCTGATGCTAGATTGCCAAAGGGTTGTATGTATAACCTGTCGGTACCAGAACGGGAGGCACTGAAGAGTTATATTGATGAGAGTTTGACAATCGGACATATCCGTCCCTCTGAGTCGCCCACTGGGGCCGGGTTCTTTTTTGTTGAGAAAAAAGATGGTGGTTTACGGCCGTGTATTGATTATCGAGAATTAAATAAGATAACGGTAAAAAACTCAGGTCCTCTCACCTTGATCCCGGATCTCTTAAATCAAGTTACTGGGGCCCAAGTTTTCTCTAAATTAGATCTCAGAGGGGCTTATAACCTGATTCGGATCCGAGAAGGGGATGAGAGGAAAACCGCATTTAATACACCTTTGGGACACTTTGAATACCTGGTTTTTAGCGTGGGGGGGCTATAGGAAGGGACAGAGGTTGGGGCAAGCTCGGGGCACACTATCCCCTGTCTTTTGTGTTACCCAATCCTAACAATCCTTGTTCGAAAGGAAGATATAAATTCTGGAGTATACCTGATGTTTAGGCAAATTATATAAGAAATCTCTTTTTTCTGCATGGAGTGTTCACCATACATCATAGAGGACCACATTATTAAGCGTGCAGACCACCACTATGGATCAATTATGGGGGTCAATTATCTGGTTGTGGATGGTAAGGGCTAGAAAACTGTGGAAAGCAATTAGGACCCCATTATCAGGCGGAAGAGATAATGTTGGAGAAATTTTGTGATGACGAGGGGGTGGGAATCTCCTCACAATATGGGTCTCGTGAATGCAGATTTCTGCTGTTGGGCTTCATGTCACACCATAGACCATTATGGGGGCTGCTGACGCTTCTGACATTAAGTAAAAGTATTTTGAGGCCCATAACTTACACAGGATCTCTTTAAATTGCATATGAATGGAAGCCAAAGAGCAAAGAAGGTGTGGTGTTTAATTTAACAATACTTGTCCGGTAAGTCATTAGGCAGTGCCGGATACAAATAGATACTAAAAATGGGGTACATATGTTAGTACAATTTTACAGACAAATGAGAACACAAGAAAAACAAACAGATTTCAGGTACCAAAACATACTCAAGTGTTTTGGGTAAGTGCATCAATAACTTGAAAAAGAGTTCCACAATCAGACAGCCCCCCTTGAAGAAAAACATTAGCCAACAACCTACCCGAACAGGTATTAAAGTCCTTTGTCATGGTTTCCATGGATGATGGGGTCGGTCCCTTTGGAAGTATCCAAGCCTCATTGGTTGGAAGATCCCATGACTCAAGAAGGTTGATCCCCCTCATCCACAGAGGTGACTACACACACTATGTCTTGGTATTTTATCAACAATTTAGTTGGGAATCCCCATCTGTTTGAGATTTCATTTTAGCAGAGCAAAATACTGAGGGGATGAGGTGCCCATGTGGCCTTTAATGTTGCTGTAGATAAGTCAGCATACAATTTATTGAGGTATATGGTGCTGGCAGAGGTACTTTCTAAAGTAAGCCAGCAGTTGATCCTTGACAAGAATAATAGAAAGCATGCCAACACATCTCTCAGCACCAAGTATGGCAGATTCTTTGGCTTTGGGACCTGATGTGCTCATAGTCACACAGTTGATACACTGGGATGTTTTCCAGGATACCACAGAATTTAATATTATTCCACCTGTTATGGTCTTCATAGTCAAAAATCTTGGCTTGTAGCTGTGATATCTTCTCCTTCAGCACCTTCTGTCTATCAACCAGATGGTTAAGCGTAGACCCATATTCCGCCGTCTTGGACTCCATGTGTGATACTACTTCTAGCATTTCCACAATATTGGTTTGAAATAGAGCAACCAGTTTGATAATATTTGAAGCTATGGAACTTCTAAGAGCTTCCAGCATCCTTTTTAGCTTCTTTTCTGATACCACTAAAATGGATGAATGTCTGAAATGTTGCAAAGACGTCTGTTTTCCAAGGTTCCATCAGTTCCACTTATTGTAAGACATTAGAAACCCATGGTTCAGCTCTGGGGTCTAACTATCTTTAGATTTGTTTTTATACCTGTTGCAGTGTTATAGCCATAGATGTTGCTGTGAGCTCAGGGGCCGCCAGTGTTACGCGGGGGACATTTCCCCTGCTTCAATGCGGCCATCTTGGCTAATTCTATTTTTCTGAAATTTCGAACAGAGATGCCGGGAGTAGCTGGGGAGCCCGTATAGGTGTTTCTTTTGCTTTGACGCATCAGGGTTACTGCCATGGCTCTGAGCAGCTGGCTATTGGTGGCACCATAAGCTAGCAGAAAGTCCTGAGCACCCTGGCAAGAGATTTGCTTGCCGCTGGTAAGAGGTAAGCTTTACGACAGAGCTGTCTTATTGTGGAGTTCTAGCCTCACACAGTCATTTTTCAGGACGACCAAGCCACACCACCTGCCATTTCAATTTTTGACTTGCTGTTGTTGCTACAAATAACTCTGATGCTTCATTCTGATATTTCACCATTCTATGCAACCATGGGTATTAACCCTCAAGATATTCTTAATTAGGGATCTAGGGAACCATCCTACCCTGTCTTGCCCCTGGTGGGGCAGCCAGTTAGCAGAAGTAACACTGACCACCAACTAGGAGTTCACTGTCCTACTTGATCCTCTACAAGGCCCATGTTTAATTTTGGCTGCTATACTCCTGCATACTGCAACTTATGTTTAATTCCATCCCTGTGTATTTGCTGTATAGCTGCCACACTTGATTAATAAGTATCAGCAGGAGCGAATTAAGGGTGATGTTGCTATTAATAAATATATAGTCAGCTCCCCTGTAATACATACGTATATATAGATTTCCCCCAGTTATAAGTATAAAAACAGCCAACTGTGATAAATATATCTTGCCCCCTATAATAACTATATACAGCCTCCCTATAACAGCCCTTCCCTGATAACTATATATACAGCCCCCTTATAACTATATACAGCCTGTCTAATTATTTATATTCCTCCCATATTTACTATATACTACCCACTGTGATAATTATATCCAGCCCCCGGTAAAATAATAAATTGTACTTCTCTTCCCCTGTTCCCCTCGATGCATGTCAACCTCCTTCTCTTCCCTCGCGGTGTCAGCATACTGGCACTGGCGACGCAATGTGACGTCACTGCTCCGCCAGCAGCAGAGTGCCACCATCTTGTTAAAGCCCAATAGTCTATGGCAGAGCAGGAAACTTATCGTTCTCCACTCTCGGCCATAGGCTGAAGTCTATTGGACACTTCTCAGTTCTCTGAATCGGCTGTAAAAGCAGCAGCGGGTTCACGGAAAAGCCGGGGAGCCGGAGATACAGATACTGTGAGCAATTCAGGTGGCCATTGGACCACCTGAATCACCCACATTTAGTGGAAGTTCCTTTAAGGGCAAAGTTTTGGGTGTAGAGATGGGTGAATTTTTCAAAATTAGATTCAACCAGGTTCCCCCCATTTTTCAAAAAAATTTGGTTTGACCTGAATCGAATCATGTTGAATCATGTTAAAAAACAGACAATTCCTGCCTGCAGAGAGCCTGAAGGGTGTTCTAGAACGTTGTGCCATGCTTAAATATGCATAGGGAGCGTGGTTTGGTCTTCAAACAATGCTGTGTTTTAGTATGACACGCACATGACAGCCACCACTCTTAGATTCGCTTCACTCTTCAATTCCATGGACAATTACAGGGGCCAACTTGAAGCAGGAATGCAGCCTGACAAGGTAATGTCTGTGCCAGCTCGAAAGGACTGAGCTGAGGGCCAAGACCCCACTATAACTTCAAAGAGTGCACTCTTTTTACACTGACATCAGATGATTCCATAGATTGCTATAGAACCTGTTCTGTTAAATGCGAATACATGTAGAAACCCCCCAAAAGAGTGGAGAGGTTGTCAGCAGTAATTTTGCATTGACGTGGCACAATGACAACGTGTGAAGGTGGCAGCAGCAGCATGAGGTAGGCAAATTCTGGACAAATTCTGGAGCTGGCAGCAACATGGTAGGCCACAGAGTGTCACAAAGAAAAAGTCTGGAGGTGGCAGCAGCAGAAGCAGCAGCATAAGACCACAGAGTGGCACAATGACAAAGTGTGGAGGTGGCAGCAGCATGAGGTCAGAGAGTGGCACAATGACAAATTCTTGAGCTGGCAGCAACATGGCATGCCACAGAGTGGCACAATGACAGACTGTGGAGGTGCCAGCAGCAGCAGGAGGTCGGAAAGTGGCACAATGACAGAGTTTGGAGGTGGATTACAATTACAGTCCCTGATAAAGATGGTGGGAGGCAGATGGAGCAATTGGCAGCAGTTGTGTGGCATCTGGCGGGTGGGAGCCTCAGAATAGTGGCTAAGGCAGGTAGTTAGAATACCTACTCATTTATCAATGTTTGAAGAGGCGTCATGGCTAATCTAATCTGATGCATAAGGCTATGGTTTGTTGAAATCCTGGCCAATCCACACCTGATTCATCTTGACAAAGGTCAAGGTTACGGGTGAACAAGTGGGTTCTGCGTGGAGGGAAGATGACCCCCGCCGCACTGCACACCTGCTCTGATGCCACACTACTGGCCGGGAAGGACAGCTTCTCTACTGCAAACTCCGCAAGTTGTGGCCACGCATCAAGTTTGGCTTCCCAGTAGTCCAGGGGATCCTCTACCTGGGGTGGTAGAGTACTGTCCAAGTAGGCCACCACCTGCTGGTGCAGGGTCTGCTCCATCTCCCGCTGCAAGTGGCAGCTACCGTCCTCATTAGTTTGGTGAAGTAAGCTGCTCATTAAGGACTCCAGAGTTAAGCTGCTGCTGATGGAGCTGCTACTATTCCTAGCCCCTATCTCCCTACAGCAGCCATGGCAGTAGTACGAGAGCAATGACTGCCAGGCTTCACCAGGACAGACCTGACAGAGGATGGACTATGGCGCACAAAGGCAGCGGCAAACTGTCTGCACAGTATTTCTCTATAGTATGCCAGTTGTTCCTCACTCTTGGCAGCTGGAAATAAGACACCCATTTTTGACCCGTGGTGAGCAGAAAGTCTTCCCTATGCCGGATGTTGACTATTCAGCTGTCACTAGTTAGGCAAAGCAGCATGCTGCAGGTCATCTGTGTAAGTGACTCTGAGGTACTCCCAGCCTCCATCTGCACTGTATACTGCCACGGTGCTCCTGCTACTCCTCTCCTGTAACCTGAGTAGAAAAACCATGAATTTCACCAGACTCTGCTTGTGCTCCAATGTCCTCCACCAGTTCAGCCCTCACCGGACTCATGTGTCCATGAGATGTAGTCGTCACTTCTACAGTGCCGTGACCAGACAGATTTTGCAGCATTAGTTCCAGGACTGAAGCAGTGGATTGACGTTATTCATCCCATAGTCCTGGCGACTGACTAATAATGTGGCATCTTCAAAGGGCCTGAGCCAATGGCAGGTGTCACGCATGAGATGCCAGTGGCTGACATGAAAGTTAAACAAGGGAGTACTCCTGTCTGCTTGCATCATCAAAAAATAATTGATGGCTTCTCTCTGTTCATACAGGTGGTCTAACATATTGAGGCTGGAATTCCAACTAGAGATGAGCGAACACACTCATCCAAGCTTGATGCTCAAAACTGCTCGTTGCTCGGACGAATATTTCGCCAGCTCGAGAAAATGGCATCTCCCGCCGTTTTGATTTTTAGCGGCCAGAAACAGAGCCAATTAAAAGCCAGGAGACTCTGCACTCCACCCAGCATGACGTAGTACACTTACACGTCGATAGAAGTGGTTGACTGGCCTGATCAGGTGACCCTGGAATAGACTAGCACTTGCCCGCGCTGCTCGCATCATTCTCTGTCTGGATGCCGTTAGGGAGAGAGCTGCTGATGCTGCAGGGATAGCGTTAGGGTGTTATATTAGCTTACTGTTAGGCAGGAGTGAGTCTACAAGAACCCAACAGCCCTTGTTAGGGCTAGAATTTTTTTTTTCTTTGCTTGTGGCTGGGCTTGCTGGCACTAGTAGTGCAGCTAGCACCATATTGTGACGAATTTGCAGGGAGACTTGCGAACATTCTATTTAGCTCTTAGTGACAAACATATCCATCTCAAACACCTAAGTGGGACAATTTATTAGGGGTTTGATTGAAATAGGCACAGTCTGACGATTTTTTTTTTTAATTTTATTTTTTTTTCAAAACTAAATGTCATCATCACAGGCACGGCACAAAATCCAGTTGTGTGCTGTCAGTGTAGGTTAGAAACTAGCCATACAAGAACCCAACAGGCCTTCTTAGGGCTACAATAGGGTTTCTATATATATATTTTTTTAATTGCTTGCAAAACTGAAAGTCATCACAGGCACAGCACAAAATCCTGTTGTGTGCTGTCAGTGTAGGTTAGAAACTAGCCATAGCAATCATCATCAGCTTCTGTGGTTGCTGTGTGATTTCTTCTGATCGTTTTGTTAAAAAAAAAAACACACAAAAAAACAAAAAAAAATTTACAGTTTACACTTTAATTTTGAAAATGTTGAACCCGAGGGCTAGGGGTAGGGGTAGAGGATGAGGGCGTGGGCATCCAACTACTGCAGGGGTCAGAGGCCGTGGTCCTGGGCGGGGTGAGACACCACCTGCTGATGAGGGAGCAGGGGTACGCCGCAGAGCTACACTCCCTAGGTTCATGTCTCAAGTTACTGGGACTCACGGTAGAGCACTGTTGAGGCCAGAACAGTGCAAACAGGTGATGTTGTGGATTGCGGACAATGCTTCTAGCCATTTGTCCACCAGTCAGTCTTCCACGCAGTCCACCCATGTCACCGAAATCAGCACTCCTCCAGTCATCCACCTCAGCCCCTTCCCTCAGTCTACCCCTCCCAGGAAAATTGGCATTTGAACCGGCATACTCTGAGGAACTGTTTTCTGGACCCTTCCCAGAGTCACAAAACACTTGTCCGGTTGCGCTGAGCTCTTTCCCGAGACCCAGGTTTTCCACCGGTCGCAGTCTGTGGGTGATGATGACATGTTGACGAGTGGAAGAAGTGTGTAAAGAGGTGGTCCGGACTCCAACGCGCGTTCGCCACGCTTCTCAGGGAGAAAGCGTGGGCGAAACGCGCGTTGGGGAGTCCGGGAGGCAGCCACAGACAGCACACAATGGGTAGGACACTGTTTGTTACTTCATATTGAGTGTTTACCATAGATTAGCAATATACCCCAGTATGCAGTCATGTGGGCTTTTGTCTCTCTGGACCTTTTGTTTGGATTACTCCTGCACAATTCATTATTTAATAGTGTATGACAGTACAATTCTGTGTGTCTTATGTCAAAATTAAGATTTACATGTATGATTTTTTATGAACGATATCTCCGTTTTTTGTGGTAATATGCAATTATGGAGTAGTTCTAGATTTGAATATGGCAGGCTACGGCCAAGTCCCTAACTTCAGCAAATGAAGATAAGGTATTACATATCTAAATTTAATTGTCTCCATAGCAGCTCCACACATCGTCTCCATAGCTGCCTCCCAAAGTCATCCATATAGCTGCCTCCATACTTTTGGCTGTTTTCATGCTTCCACATCAAACTTGTTAACTTTGTCGCCACTCTGCGTGTTATCCACAAAATATAGTGCCAAACTTTTATCATTACCAATATTATTTCAGCGCTTCTTGCGCATCTGTTACATTCCCTCAAGTCATAACCAAGCCAATTACTTGTATAAGAACAGTACTACACTTGATCTTATACAAAAGGTTTCTTAGAAGTGCTGTTTGTAGCCCCCGCCTTCTCTTGAAAATTATTTAATTTTTCAAAATTAAACGCTTCTGGCCCCCAGGCCCCTTTTGGGTGGGGAGGAGCTGAGAAGCAGGGGCTTGGACAGGAGAAAGCTCGCCTGCGCGGACCGCCAGCTCCATCCCAAGATCAACTAACATAGTTTTAACTGCAGCACCTTTAATCTACTACTACTTTGCCTCATACATCGCCCCTTATCAAATGAGCTAGTCAGGCAGAATTTACCATATACTAATGGGAACGCGGCCCATCTGTCGCCGCCATGCTGCAGACCTGAAGTTTCAATCATAGAGCAATATGGATGCCCTATACTGTCACTCTTAATCATGGAAGCGTCTCCATGGCGCCTCCATGTCGTCCCCTTATCAAACAAGCTGTGTCAGGCTAATTTTTCGGGGTGTTTCACCAGATACGTATGGAACTTGTCCTGTCATATGTCCCACCCATGCTGGTTATCGATCTAAATATACGTCAACTTTTTGACATAGGAAATCATTTCAGCGCTTCTTGCTCACCCTTTGGTTCCTCTTCTGCCACCCATTGGTTTGAAGCCTGAGTCCATTTAGGGTATTTCGCCATGACACTCTCTACATGCCGCGGTGCCACTGCCTTGCATGCATTCCTATAGTGTCAGGGTCAATTATTGGATGTTAGATGCTATCTAGCCCATCGGTCACTCGTCATGGCCATGCTGTTGCCCATAATTTTGGCATAATGGTGCGATTAAGCAGCCTCAGAAGGATCCATGATGCTGCCCTGCTGTTTCGTCCATTTCTGTGGTGTTTCCATCATTTCTGAGGTTTCCAAGTGTTTGGCCAAGCTTCCTGTGGCAGACCCTTGGTCCCCTTAAAAATGCTCGAGTTCCCATTGACTTATGGTTCGTTGTTTTGAGATGAGCACTCGAGCATCGGGAAAAGTTCATCTCGAATAAGTGCACCTGGGCATTTTAGCTGGTCGCTCATCTCTATCCAACGGTTGAAAACATTGGGGGTCATTTACTAAGGGCCTGAACCGCTCTTTTTGTCGGTTTCCAGAATATTACCGATTTGCGCCATTTTTACTAAATGCCCGGGTTGTTGGCGTACTCGATCAGATTGTGGCGCATTGGCGCGGCATGCAGCGACGGAAATGGGGGGGCGTGGCCATCAGAACACCCGACTTGCCACAGTAGCGACTTGCTGCCTGACGAGCAAGTGACAACTCTTTCCCAACGATGATATGAAAGCCTTGCTTCACCCGGCCAAGTGCGATCGGCTACATATCATCGATTTTGTGTTTCTTGTCTCTGCCTATTCTCTCAACGGTCTAAGATGCCCAGCTGACTACTTGCAAGTGCAACTAACCTCCCGTGCCACTCTACCAATCCTACTTTCTCGCCTACGCACGAAGCAGCCGATGTCTGCCCCCCCTCTTCACTGCAAGTGTCTGCTGGCTGTCCTCAAGACTTCGTCCCGATTAGTGGCGCTAAGCCCTGACCACGTAGTAGATCTCTTTCGAGGGAAATAGAACAGGACAGTGGTGGTTGAGGAACAGATGAGGGCTGCTGACCTGCTCCTGGGGCCAGTCCAACTAAGTATTGTATCATGACGAAGCCAATGACTCTATGCTGGATTGTCAGATGTATTTGGGAGGGAAGTGGATGAACTAGTCAACCAATCGACAACCTTTGGGTTGCTGATCAACACACTGCCACTAGATGACACTGGCCAATTCTGCACAGAGTGACTCCTGCGAGACGTCCATTACTGTGCTGCGAACTCTGCCTGCTCCACCTGCCTTTCTGTCTGACTTTGAAATTGCTGTATACAGGTACCCCAAAACGGACACCCTGGAATTGTAGCAAAATATCACTCCAGCAACTTGTGGATTTGCCACATATTCTTACTATCAACTTTAGCAACAAAAAACTATTGAAAATTGCGCTATAAACATACACCCTGATTAGAGCAAAAATCACCTGCGACAACTATGTGGATTTGACACAGAGCTCTTGCTAGTAACTTCAGCAACAAAAAAGACTGCAATTTTGGGTATACAGATCCCCCAACATGGACACCCTGGGATTTGAGCAAAAAATCACTCCATAGTATGTGGATTTTACACCGAGTTCTTGCTCAGTAACTTCAGCAACAAAAAGAACAGCAATTTTGGGTATACAAACTCAGCAGTTCAACAAGTTTTTAGCATTGCCATAAGGGTGGAAACCCTCGATGACAGTGATGAATTAAGCGTCCCATGGGCCATGACCCGCCCAGCGTTCCAAACCGGCCTCGAGCCCTGAGACCTAATCTTCATGCCAACGAACACAGCAGCAGCCGACAATGTATGGCCCCCCTTTAATAAAATGTCCACACAGAGAGCCCCCCTAAATAAAATGTCCACAGAACAGACCCCTTTAATTAAAGTCTACAGCAGTGCCCCCTTTTCAGAAATGTCCACAGCAGAGCACCCCTTTAATGAAAGGCCACAAGCGAGACACCTCTTAAGAAATGTCCAGCAAAGTCGCTTTTAATTAAATGGCCACAGCAGAAGGCCTCACTCAATAATGAAATGTAACAACAGAGCTCTGCATCAATGAAACCCTAGTTAATGTTTTGTACCAAAAAAAGTTGGTCCACGTCTGTAGGAGCAGTGCAGGGTGACAGAATTCAGATTCTGGTGCACCCACACACACTCCACAGGCAAACTGTACTAGTGCAGTTTGCACTATTTTTCATAAATGTGGGCCAGTATGTTGCAGTTCCAGTGGTTGAACACTGTGAAGAACCTCAGGGTTATGCAGCACCACTACAGTGACCTGGACAACGCGGGGGTGCTAATAACATCTAAATTAGGGGACTGCCAGAGACTATTTCAGAGGCGATACCCTGCAGCCATTGGAGCAACTCTTTAATAAGTTACTGGGGGGCCTGGGTCTTAGGATGGAGCTAGACCGGGGCACAGAGCACTTCGCCTCAAGTATTACTCAACAGCCAAGAGTGTGATATGCTGACTTTATGAATTGTACAGTGAAATAGGTGATATGGCAAAAGGGAGGGTGGCTACGACTTTAGACTTTGTGGACCCGCATTCAACTGTATTAGACCTAGTGGCTCAGGCAGAAGCAGGAGCATCTGTGCCTTCTAATCACTGTGCTTGTGACCATCAATTGCCATTAGATGGGGTACCCATTTGCCCTGATTGATCACAAGGATGGCAGCTCAGCGGACCACCATTCATATGCTGATCTGCCCCACTTCTGGAAAGTGCGAATAACCCAGCCGCACAACCAGTATGCCTCAGGAAGAGACAATCTTCAGGGCCCAGGCCTTCGCAATCTATTCTCCTTTGGCCTGTTTAAGGATGACCCGGTAATGGCGATAGCAAGTGCAATTACAGGACTTTATTTGCTCAACACCATTTACTCATACCTACCTACCTTATACTTCCCATGACCGTAAAGAGAGCAGGAGTTGCTAACCTAATCACGTAGGTGCTCCATAATAATTTCACCTCACAGTTGGGACTCCCAATGTTACTTTAAAGGGAAGGGGACATCCTATCATATTATGTGATGGTATGCACCAATACAAAAACGCCTCTCTGGGAGCGTGTATGCAAAAAATACAGACACTACTCCAAACTGCGTTGGTACTGGGAGGCGATTTAAAATGATTTTTCGATGGCAATGGATCGTTATAGAGGTGAGCGAGCATACTCGTCCCAACTGATGCTTGTTCGAGTATAGTATACTCGAAACGGCTGTTGCGCGGACGAGTATTGCCAGCTCGAGATAGAGCTTTTACTTAAGAAAACAACAGTGAAGAACAGTGACACCTTCTGAACTAATGTCTTCTGTAGTAAGCGAATGTATGGAAACATCTGCAAGTGTTCTTCACTGAAGAACACATTGCAGATGTTTCCGTACATCTGCAAATTGCTTTCATGGAAAATGAGGTATGAAGGAAGGGTAGTGGATTCACATTCGATTCTGTTTGTTTATGTTTTAGACAATCCCCTGGGTCAGAGTGCCTGCGCGTGTACAGACTTCGTGTGTGAGGGCGTGTGGGTACCTTTCTTGCAAAACCTTTCACTTAAATTTAGCTCTGCAGTACATAAATTGAGCCATTAGTACAATTACGTCTAATGCGTTGTACTGACCGAAAGAGATGTTTGTAGCCATTTTTTTAAATCCAGATAGTGTTGCAATCACTGGTTTAACCTCTTTGTGTCCAAGCCATTTAGACCTTTTGGACCAGGCCTGATTTTTAAATTTGCCCTGTGTCTTTATAGGAGGTTCTACTTTGCGAAGATTAACATATCCAGGGGATTTTGTTTGAGATTGTTTTTCAGGTCACACCTTGTACTTGAAGTAATAGAAAAATTTTGATTACATCTCTGTGTTTTAGTCATGAAAAAATTAATTTGGCAAAAATTCTAAAATTATTCATTTTCAAATTTTAAAATTTTCTGCTTTTCGGGCAGATAGTCATAGCACCCAAGTAACTTTATACTAACATTTCCCAAATGTCTGCTTTATACCGGCATAGGGTTTTTGCATCCTCTCTCTTTTCTAGGTTGTTAGGAGGTTCAGAATTGTGGGTGGAATTTTTCTCATTTTATGAAAATCACCAAAACCCCTATTAGAGGCACATGCTAGGTCTAAGTGACTTTGGAAGGGCCTAAATATCAGTATAAACCCATAAATCACGCCCTTTTAGAAGCTACACCCCTCAATGTGTAAGAATCTACTTTTAGAAGGTGTTAACCCTTTAGATGCACCCAGGAGGTAAAACAAAATGGAGGTGTAATTCAAAGCTGTAATTTTTTTTAGACTAGTAATCTTGGCCAAAAATTGTATAAGTATTAATGACGAAGAAACTCGACAAAGTTTGACACCCAATTTCCCATTATGAGGATGCCCCATATGGTGGTGGTGATGCTGCAAGGGCACATGGACCGGCATAGAAGGGAAGGAGGCGCCATTCAGAAGCAAGATCTACATTGTCCACATTGTACAGGCTATAAAATTTTTATTTTTTTAGTATTTGTACATATGGGGAATAATTTTTTGTGTGGATGAGATCACTTTGCAGGTCACATCATTTACACTGGGTTCAAAGCTAAGAATCAGATTTTTTAACACTTTCTGGAGGTGGTAAAAAATCATGAATTCTTCTCTATGGTTTTTAGCATTTTTTTCCCCAGACGTTCACCTACCAAAAAAATATGTGTTATCTTTATTCTATTGGTCATCACGATTATGGCGATACCCCATTTATAGGCTATTTATGGTTTCACTTGTTATGCAGATATAAAACTATTTTGGAGAGAATTGCCAAGAAACAATGATCAGAACATTTATATTTTTTGTTTACGGAGCTGGTTAGAGCTTATTTTTTGCAGGACACAAGCGTACTTTTTCTTTTATCATGTTGGCCGTAAATTTACTTTTTGATCACTTTTGTGCACTTTTATGTGGTCAAAAATGTGAAAATTTTAAAATTTTTGTGAGTTTTTTTGTTTTTTTTAACAGCTCAATGCACGGGTTTAGTGACAATTTATTTTATTGGACAGGTTGTATATACACATATGTTTGTGTTTTTGGTGATTTTCACTTTTTTATGTTTTATTTGATTATTGCATGGGACGGGACTTCAGGGGACTTTTATTCTTTTTCAATAATTTAATTTTAATTCACTAAATTTTTTTACTGTTTTATTTTGTCCCAGGGTAGGACAGAAACAAGTGATCAGATCATTGTATATACTGCAATACTAATGTATTGCAGCTATACTACATAGTCAGCATGCATTCTGCATAGGCTGACAGCTCACTGTTAGATCAGGCACAGTGCACGATCCTAACGGCAGTCTACTACAGGCAGACTGGGTCCTTATCAGACCTCTGGATTGCCATGGTAACTATTGGCACCTCCGGTTCCTGCACGAAGGGTGCCGAACGCCGCGCCGATGACACCGTAGATGCCACAGTCACTATGACTGCGGCGTCTATACAGTTAAACAGCCGGGATAGGGGACTATAGCGATCCCGGCTGTTACTGCAGGATCCCGGCTACCGCGTACGCTCTGAGGCACACCAGAAATTTATTGATATCTATTTAAAGTTTTGCCTGGTAATGTGCATAGAAGTGCACATGACCAGTGCCAAACTTTTAAGGATATAAAATTATTGGATTTTATCTTAAATGGTCTCGGCTTTTTGAAACTTTTGGAATTGCTCTATAGCCAGACGCGTAGAAGCACCAATTGAAGGATCGACTTGTAGATAAGCCATGGGTATGTGAACCTTTTTCTTATTATATGTCTTCGTGATAGGTTGACTTAGTGGCAGAGGACCTGCAGACTTTGGGCAGACCCGATTTTTTTATCAGAAATTAGACACCAACCCCCGGAAACCATCAAAGAATCCCTCAACACATCTTAGATAAGGCACAAGGAAGGCAGATTAAACAAGAAGGAGTTACTATAATGAGAACGCAGTTAAACGGTGTATTTACTATTTACCCAAAAAGTGACATGAAATATGCGATTGAAACACCAGGGGGAGCTCATCCAATCTCAGGATTGATTCCTTACAGCTAAACCATCTGACCTATGTCGACATTTTTATCTAAAACTATGTGAAGAAAACTTCAAATATATTGTTTTAGATACGGCACCAGACCTCATTTCAAAACAAGTTACCCCATACAGTGGAATAAGATTACCATTTCATTACAATGACTTACGGGGGCACATTTAACTAAGGGTCCGTGTGGATCCGCATTCCGACGCATTTTTAACAAGGGTTTTCTGGGGCACACGATCCCAGGATTTTGCACAGAGATGTATATCCACCAAAAGCGCAATGAGATTGTAAAGATACTTCCAAAGGCAAAATCCCCTGAGCTGGATAGGTCACCTATTTGCGTATTACAAGGTCTTTCTAGAGGACCCTACCTCCCCAAAGCATCCACTTTGAATTACTAGTACTGGGTGAGATAATCCATCACATGAGGATATGTTGTCTTATCAACAGTTACGTCATGGCATAGTTTTTGAGAATGATAAAATGTTAAGTTATTACAAGAGTCACTGCATCAGGTTTTAGAAGGCATTGCATATATAGTAATGATTAATAAAGAGTGGTTCGCTTAAAGAGAAATTAATTCAAGGTCAATATTTGCTAGAAGGAAAATGACTTTTTCCCCAAAACACTATTTAACTCATGTAGCTCTGTCTTAAAAGGAGCAGATAACAACGTTTACTGATTGCTTCAATTTAACACAGGTGTGGGTGTTGATGAGGACAGGGCTGGAGATCATGTCATAGATTACATAAGAATCACATCACTAGACACTTTAAAAGGGAGGCTGGTGCTTCGGCATTTGTTTCTTTTCGGTAACCAAGGTTATCTCTTAAGAAACGTGCAGTCATCATTGAAACTGCACAAAAAGGGCCTATGTCCTTAACGAAGAGAAGAGTATCGCCAGTAAATAATTGCCAAGCTAGACCAACAATATTTCGCATTATTCAAGGAATTCAAGGGAGAGGTTCCATTGTGCCAAAAAGTTCCAGAGGCCGCTCCAAGAAGAACAGCAAGCGCCAAGGACCGGTCTATCTTAAGTGTTTCAGTTTGTCGGTATCGGTTCGTAGCGTAATCAGCAGAGAGAGTAGAAGGAATGGGACGTCAAGCAGTCGTTCGGGTTTGGGGTTCAATGCCTACGGACGGTGTGAGGGTATGAACTGGGGTATCGGAGGGGTGCAAGGATGAGGCGGAGGACTCGTGGAGCCAGAGCCGGTGTCAAGGAGGGCAGTACGGAAAGAGAAAGCATTTTTCTCCAGAAAAAAACCATCAGGGACGACTGAATGATTCTGCCAAAAGGCTACAAGGATGGGGAACGGCTGGGGAACTGGGGTGGTAAAGTATTTTCTCAGATAAATCCATTTCGAATTGTTGGATT
Organism: Engystomops pustulosus; assembly: GCA_019512145.1. NCBI lineage: Eukaryota > Metazoa > Chordata > Amphibia > Anura > Leptodactylidae > Engystomops > Engystomops pustulosus. The sequence continues at coordinate 52,161 of WNYA01000087.1, forward strand.
ACATCTGGAAAACAGCGTTGTTAGGGAGAGGAGACAGGTGAGCGGTCGATGAGCACAGTCTTTCTCATGCCAAACTGTAAAGCGTCCTGCAACCATTAATTGTGTGGTCGGGGTTGCATCCAGCCAAGGGAATCGGGCTCTCTCACATTCTTCCGCTAAAACACAGCGATCGAATAAGAATGGAGTACCAGAATGTCCTCCAAGAGCAAATCTCTCCAATACCGTCCAAGAGCAGTGTGGTGACAACAATCCCTTTTTCCAGCATGTGGAGCCCTTGCCAAAAGCAATGCGGATAATAAATGGCTCAGGGACAAAATAGGATTTTGGGTCCATGGACCTGGGAAACTCCCAAGATCTTAATCCCATTGAGAACTTGTGGTCAATACATCAAGAGAGCGGGGCTGGACAAACAAAAACCAACAATTGTGACAAAAGCAAGCATGATTGTGCAAGAATGGACTGCTACAGTCGGGATGTGGTCCATAAGTGTTGATTGAGAGATGCCAGGGAGAGATTACAGAGAGTCCTGAGAAGAAGTTCAACACTGCAAATATGTGACGTGCTGCATTAACTCATTCTAACTGTCACTACAAAGCTTTTGTTCAATCTACACGTCCCAATATTGATTGCCACTTGGTATTTTCTGTAGGGATAAAACTATCTGACACACAAAAAAACAGAAAGGCAACAGATCATGTGAAAATATAATATTTGTTTGTCATTCTCAAAACTTATGCGACAGAAAAGGGGGGGCGGGCGAAAAGATCCGACAGATTCGGGCCAGAGCTCCGGATTTAACCCACTTGCCACATGAAGCCACTTTTCGCCTTCCGGACATGGCCTATTTTACAAATTTGACATGTACAATTCATTGAAGATAACTTTGGAACTGACTTTAACATAACCCTGCTGATTTGAGATTGTTTTGTGTTTGTGAACATTGTACTTTATGTAGTTTAAAAATGTTGGGTGACAGGACTCTCTAGATAAGTTTAAGTGACGAGAGAGGCTCTAATGAGAGAAACCCCTCTTTAATGACCCTTTTAGAAAATGTACCCCTCAAAGAATGTGTAAAACAACTTTATGAAAGTTGTGATACCTCTTAATGTTTTCACAGGAGTGTTAAGCACAAAATCAGGTATTACAATTTTCAAATTAATTTTTTTTATAGATAATGAATGGATTTTTCAAAAAAATCTACACATCTCAGGTGGTTTTTTTTATTTTTAAAATACCAAAATGCTCCACAAGAAATTAATACTCAATTTCAGTTCTGAATTGCACAACACCCAATATGTGTGGTTATTATGTGGTTACCATGGCACAACAGCAGGAATTAGAAAGGAAAGGAGCACGACAGGTTTTTGCATAGTTTGTTAGTGGAATACTGATGAAAGGTACCCATGGAGACTGACACCGACAGTACCAGTACAGTGAAAAATCCCCAAACTACACCCTTCAGAGATTTTATCAGAGTGTTAAATGATTATTTGGACCCCGCCAGGGAGTTCAAAAATTTGTGGCTGTGAAACATGAAAGACCAATTAGATATTTTTCCATCAAAAACTTCACTTTTCCCCAATTTTTTTTGCACCACAAAGGGCGAAAGAGGAAAAAATGGCACTCCACAGAAATTGTTTCAACAGTATTGCTCCTGAACACAGAAATACCCCAATGTGGATATAAACTTCGTATGGGACACACAGCAAGGAGTTTGAAGGGAAGAAGCACCCTATGGCTTTGAAAGGAAATTTGGACCCAAATAGTTTTCAGTGGGACAATGATGTTCGCATTTAGAAGCCCCTGAAAGTACTCATAACAGTGAAAAACACCCGAGAGGACCACCCCATTTGGGAAACTTACACCACAAGAGATTTTATCAAGGGTTTAATGAGTATTGTGAGACCCCACAAGGAGTTTCAAAAGTTTGGCGGGCGTAGCTTGAAACATAAAAAATGAATATTTTTCCATCAAAAAATTCAGTTTTATCCCAGTTTTTTGGCATCCACAAGGAAAGGCCAAAATGAGAGAATGGCTCACGAATTTTTGAGTTCAACAATTTATCTGACCGAAAAGGAAATACCCCCATGTGGATTATAAACTTCTGTAGGGGACCACACAGCAGACGTGGAGGGACAGAAGAAGAAGGGCCCGTTTACTGTAGAGGCAATTTGTACCAAAAATAGTTTTTAGTGACTCCTGTAGCCGTAATACAGTGAAAACCCCCTCCTAAAACGTCCTATCTATTTGTGGCATCACTACACCCTCAGAGCTTTTATCAGGTGTATATATGAGTATGTGGACCCCACACGATTCAAATGCCCGCGGTGGTCTCTGCCCTCTTCTGTCATGCCTGACTGTCGGGGTGCTGCTGTCTGCTTGATGTGGGTGAAACGATGAAAAATGAAAATTGTATTGGTCCATCCAAAATTCATTTTCCCCAAATTTGATCCGACAGCAAAAAGAGAGAAAGGAGAAGAGAGAAATTACTCCAGAAATTGTTCAACAATTTCCCTGAACAAGGAAAAATGCCCTGCTAGTGTGGATATTAAAGACCCTGTGGCTTTTGAAGAGGAAATTTGGAACCAAAAAGAGGTGTTCAGGTTGGAACAACGGGATACCAGGACAGATGTGGTATAAAGAGTTGGTAACCGGGTAAAGAAGAATTATAACTAAAATGCAGGTGAATGATAGATCTAAATCATTCTTTTAATGCAGGCAGTGGACAGTGGTAATTGTAACAGTTGTCTTGAAAATGGCCGGGCGGTTCTTTCCCCAGGGGAACAGACTTTGACATCTGTTTTTGTTGTCCTTGCCATGTCCTCCAGTTTGGGGTACCTCGCCAGGGAGCGAAATGTGCCCTGGTTACAATACGGGGGACATCTAGAAATATGGGTCCTCATGAGATCCAAATAAGAGGGCCTTGATCACTGCCTCTTGAAAAGCAAAATAAAGTGATTCAACATGACCTGCGTATAGCACATATGAATTATACAGTTGCCATCTGTACAATGGCATGGCAGCTTTTTGAACCAGATCGTTTCCGTTATTTAGAGCACTGTACGGCTCAGCACTGATCTGAAAGATCTACCCCACCCATGTATTATAAGCCAGGATGAGTCTGGTGGGGGCCTGTGGGGCAGGTGTAGTGGGTACTCAAACATGAGTGGGTGGTTTGGGGTTGTGTTGTTTGTTTAGAATTGTGGTCAAAATAAGGAATCCCTCTGTCCTATATTGACCAAAAGCAAGTTCTCGCAACAAGAGAGCCTTGAGCTCTCCATTTCTTAATGTTGGAGTTATCAGGGGCTAGGGAGGCTCTTTGTGTTTTTGCGTTACAGGAGCCGCCTTGCTTACAGTACACCTGGAAATGGAGGGGATTGAAGAAGTGGAATGCTGGTTAAAAGTTATCCACATACAGGTGGTAAACCCTTATCAGCGGGGTTGTTTTGTACCAGATCCACACACATGCTTCCAGATTAACTCCTAGGAACAGCCCGTGGGGGCATTTGGGGGGAGTAATGGGTTGTTATCTTTATCACTCATAAACCCTAATTGTGGGTGTACCCTGTAGGGGTACTCACGCCCCACAGCTTGTACATTTTGAAGTCCATACCTGTAGTCTTGCTGGGCAGGTTACTGGCCGTATCCGTTAGTCTTCTCTTTAAAATGTACAAGTGACTCGTCTACAACAATGTGAATTTTTCAGGGGTTAGGCCTCAAAACACTTGGTGTAAAGTGATCAAGGATCTGGCCTAATTTTGTATAGACGGTCAAATGACGGGTCGCTTAGGTGAGGGTGGGCACTGCGAATTGTTCATTGTATGTCCCCAAGTTTAGAACTTGCTCCCAGCATGTGCGATTCATTCTTAGCGTAATAAATAGAGAGTACTGTAGAGAAATATCCGCTACTCTATGCCTTATAATCTTGGTTTTTTTGACAATGGCCATATGATAGACAAGACCCCCAAACTTATTCATTTCTACTGACATCTACAGGGGTCCACCTATAAAAGATGAAGGTGAGGTTTTGTTTTTATGCCAAAAAACTGTTGGGCTACAAAATGGTCCCCCCCCCCTACAAATTGTTGTACCACCATCAATCCACAAGCTCCTCAGAAAAAAAGACTTTGAAAGAGCCTTCTGTCTCAATTAATTTCTGAACTCCCACAATCAGGAATTTGCGGCTCATAATATCCCATTCTAGGTACTGGGGCTGGGGAACAACCTGAACTGATGCCCTGGGGCGCTTCTGGAGGCCCTAATCACCGTGATGAGGAGGAGAAGAGTGAGGATGAGAAATAGAGGAATGTGGCATGAATAAGTATATGCCTCCTTGCTGAAAAAGTTCTTGGGATGAATTGGACATTTTTGATGAGAGGGGGTGTGTAAATGTAGTGCTTTCAACACGTGTAAAAACTGTATTCAAGGGGTGTGTATGTTTTTGTTTCTGATTCAACACGTGTATGGTAACAATAACACTATAAAAAAAAAAAAAAAAAAAGAAAGAGACCTGTCGAGCTGATCAGCAAAATGTCACTGATCTAGCACTAAGTATGTCACAGCACACAAAAGAAAAAAAATTGCACAAAAAAGAGCACAGATGTTGCACTGATTAGCGGTGACGGTTTGCGAACGCACACGAGGGGTATGCGACTGACTACAAAACTGACAAAAGAATTTTAAAAAAAAACTGCGACCTGTCCCAAAAAAATGAACAGCGATACAATCAAACTGCCTCAGCGGTAACTTAGGGATTTTCAACACACACCAAAAAATATTAAAAACAGCGAAGAAAGAGCACGCCACTTACCAAGTTAACTTTGGCACTGATCACCGCGCTGATGGTTTGCAGAACACACACAGGGGGTGCGACTGTGCTACAAAACTGATCAAAAAAAGGACAAAAAAGAGCACAGAGGGATCAAAGTCGCCAAACACACAAAGGGAGGGGAGGGAAGGGAAGGGTCTGGCACGGATAGGAAGGGATCAGGACGCTGCGACTGTCTGTATGCAAAAAAAAGACAAACAGCAGCAGTGACAATAGCCTCAGCAAACTCGCAACACTCGCGAAATGTGACAGATGCCACCAAAGGTGCCAAATGGAGCAATATCTAGCTAGGACAAAGCACAGACGGTATAACACACTGATCTGTACGCTGTTCAGGTGACTAGAGGCAAACATGCCGATCAGGTGCAGTACTTTGAATCTCCCCCCACAGTCCGATTGGTTGGTCGTACAGACCAACAAGCAAATCAATCAGGAAGTGGATTGATGCCACCCCCTGTAAAGACCGACATGTCGGATCGTGGAAATCGCTGATTTGGACCCGCCGAGTGCAGTGCGGGAAGATGGCGACATCACGCCAATCTCCCTGAGTCTTCCGGGGGTCTGCCGAGTGGGGCCACCTTCACAACCCCGCCCCCCACCAAGCCGCTGTCACGATGCCCCTATGCCGCAATGACCGAAGGAGGGGATCGGAGCTCCACAAACCAGCCATCGATTCCTCCTTCTTGCTGTGAAGACGCTGAGCAGCGTCTTTAACTATTCCATGCGCAATCGTGGTCTAATAAACCAGCTGATTGCACGCGATCGTGGGCATGGGGGGGGGGGAGTGACCCCCCTAGTCCTTGAGGGGCGATGGCCAGCGGTCAGGGACAGCAACCCATACCCCTTGATCACTGTGTCTGTAGACACAGTGATCATTACAAGCCATGACGTAATAGTACTGCATTTTGCAGGAAACTCCCTCCCGCCATGCAGTACTATTAAGTTAAAGTCGGGAAGGGGTTAACAGTTAAAATTGTTTGTACAGCCATGCACTACATACACCAGGGAAGAAGATGGGGAACTCCGTCAAGACGTTAATCGGGGGCAAGCAAGTACATGCAGGGAAATCGGGCGCACAATCTTCTGAATTGGCGCCAGAGTGTATTATCGTCGGACACTCCGGATCAGGGATCATGGCAGGGAGGGAAGTAATGTTATGCTCCTCATTGTCTTTATCAGGAGAATCTATTCAGTATGGCTATGGTCACTAAAATTAAGTGTACCACCACCAATTACCATAAGTCCTTTTCAGCCTCTGGTGTTACCAAAGTTAATTGACTATTTAGAACAAATTATACTTTTTGTATATGCAAAATGTACATTTTGTGCTCCAAGTGCAGTTAACTTTACATTTATTTTAATAAACCTCAGGAACCATTATCGGACCACTCTCTCAAGCGTCCTCGAATTGCTAAGATATCAACCTCAGTATTAATCTTTACACCCACTACAAGGTCATTCATAAAAATATTAAAAAGAAATGTGGCCCCAAAACTGACCCCTGTGACCCTCTGTATTCGATCACTAAGCCAAATACTTACCCAAATACGCAGATTTCCCCTAGTCCAGCAGTTGCCAACCTTTGATGTGACCACTAAAAAGAAAAAGCTTGCACAGCATATGGAAAAAGAAAGAAAATAGCAATATAGGCAAGGTAAAATAGCAAGGTATATTACGAAAGCTAAGCTCCATTTGCTATTTTCTTTTTTTCCATATGCCTAGTGTGTGTTACAAGCTTTTCTTTTTAGGAAATATAAATAAAACTGCAATTTTTATCTCAAATCGCCCCTGATGTTCCAGCTGGAAGTGTTTTCTTGTTACTCACCTTCGTGTGCGGACGACATGTGGCCAAGGTTGTCCGAAGCTGGTTGTCCAGGCGAGTCATGTGGACTGTTTTGAGCAGATGCGGTGAGTGATTTTTACAAGGATTCCTTTTTTTTTTGTGATATTGTTTTGCAAAACTGTGTCAAGAATGGCCTTGAAAGTCCAGATTAACAAAATCCCCAAGATTCCCCTGATCCAGGCTGGAAACTGATTCCTCATAGTGTACATAACTTATATCTCAGTATCAGCAGGGTTTATGACGAGATCTGTCCTGTCAGATAATCTGATTGGTTCGGTAGTGTACAGGATCCACTTTTGATCCTTTTTGTAGATTGGTTACCACATTTGCTATGCCCCAGTCCTGTGGAACATAACCATGTCCTCAGGGAAATCGACAAATATTAAAAAAACGGTTCGGTCATCACGGTACATAGTTCATGTAGAACCAAGGGGTGACCAGCTTTTTTGTGGTGAGGCGGCGCTTTTTTTTACCTCTTCCTGGGTTAATACTGTGACAGTCGAAAGAGAATTACACCTACTCACGTTGTATTCCACCAGAGGATTTTCCTGGGCAGAGAATGAGAAGATGAATTCAGGAGATAGATGGCCCTTTCCCTCATCTCCTTCCACCATGTGACCCCCATGTTACTAATCAGAGGGGTTTCCGACATTGCTGTGATTCTGTTACAGGGTTCAAGAAACGGGTGATTAATGCCCAACATTCTCCCTCCATGTCAAACAGCCTGTACTCCTCCACATTCCCTACTGGCAATGCCCGCACATTTCCTCTGTGGCACACAGGAGTGCAATCACCCAAATCATGCTGTATCACACAGCCTGTCTCGCTTTTTTTTTTTGTTTAATTCCCTCTATACAGTGATGGCACACCTTTTAGACGACCCCCGAGTTGCCCCAAAACTACAACCAAAAGCCCCACTATTTTTTTCGCAAAGCCACCATTGTATGAGAACTTGTTACTCCTGCTCGTCACAGGTCTAAATTGTATAGGCAACTGGGACAAAAATACAGTAGAAAGAAGAGAAGAAGTTTGGATTTCAGAGGCCTTGAGTCATGTCTGGCGAAACCCTGTCCTGTGGTGGATGGCATGGGAGTGCCAATATAGAGGGCTCTGAGTGCCACCTATGGCACCAGTTGCCATCGGTCGCACCAACTGCTCTATACTGTACCTTCTTCTCTTCAGCAGCAGTCTTTCTTGGAGATCTCCATGCTCCACATCTGCTGAGCATCCTCATTACTTCCTGATTGGTCCTTGCTCAAATTATTGCAGTAAGTCCTTCAGTTAAGAGGGTGGAGACCGGACAGCACCCTAAAAAAACAAAAGAAAACGTCTCAAAATCAAATTCCCCCTCTCTCTGAAATGCATTATATTAAATTAAACAACACGATCATTATAAACATGTTAGATTAAATTCATATAGTATCTTAAATTATAAAATAATGTTGGAAGAGACAGAGAGACAGAACAAAAAAAACAAGGGCCAAAATCACAACATTTTTGCAACTTGCCACCAAAAATTGATTAAAAAGTGATCAAAATGGAATCACAGTCTTGAAATGCTTGTCAAGAAACAATCAGCAAAAGTGACATAGCTTTTTACACTGAAGCATGAAAAAGCGTCCAGAGTCTTGGGGCAGATTTATGTACCCGGTCCAGTCGCAATCCAGTCCCGTTGAAATCTCTGCTGTTGGATTAGGGTCTTCCGGGTGATTCAACTAAGGCAGTTACTCCGGACGTCCACCAGGTGAAGGTTAAGCGCGAGGCCAGCGACACTTTTTTTTTATATGCGGCATTTTTTCCGAATCAGCGGGTTTCGTTCGGCACGCCTTCGATTCCGTCGTGTGGCATGCCGGTGCCAATGCGACAAAATCCGTATCGCGATGCGCAAAAATCCCGGGGCAATTTCAGGGAAAATCGGTTTTTGTTTTTTTTGCATGCAAATCGGGAAAATTCGCGGGGTACGGTAACACGTAGGAATACGCGGAATCGGGCCATTAGTAAATGACCCCATATATTGATGAAGAGGATGCATACATTGAGATAGGAGGGATGCATAAATTCGGACTGCCCACCGCCATTTGGAATTTTTTCCAGTTTTTAGCTCAGGGCACAGTCAGGCAGAAAAAAAGCCCTCATGAAACTCTGTAAAAAAATGGGAAAATTTGTACGCATTAGGAGTGAAATGGAAATGCAAAAAAAAGGGGCAAAATGTCTGGACCATGAAGCAAGGGTTTTGTGTAATGATCCTGGTGGTAGGGGGTGCTGGAAGAGGGGGGAGGTTCAAAGTTGTCATAGTGGTAAATCACAGAAACTCCCTTGTGAACTGATTAGCTCTATTGTTATTTTGAAGTTGTGAAACCCACGGACCCAACCAGATCCAATACTCCTGTACTGCATCGGGTCCAAGCCACTGGGTAAAGTTAAAATCAACAAGGGACAAAAAACACATAGGAAATACTCACCTCCGCTCCTCTTGTTTATCTAAAGAGACAGTGCACCATTAATTGGTGCTGGCCACCAGGTAATCTATTATCCTGCCCTTCCTGTGATTCCCTGCCGGATCTTTGTTGCTTAGTGCCTAGAGAAAGCTGTTAAAGCTTGTTTCTGCTGTCCGTCCTGACCTCCTGACAGATTAAACTATGCAGAAGCCAGTGTGCGTCCGCCCTAGGAGCGGTGGACGATGGGCGCACGGCTGAAGATGATGGAGCCAAGCCGCGGCGGGGACGTAGAGGAGCAGAGCAGGAGACCGGAGCCGTGAGTCGTGCTGCGGCGCGCTGGCGCTGGTGTGAGAAGAACGGGTGAGCCGCGACCCGAGATATGGGATCGCGGGACCACCGTGACACTAGGGGGAGGCTGGTTATAGAGAAAAGCTTTGTATACGGCGGAGGCCAAGTATCACAAGAGGGCTAAATTAGGGCCCTAATAAATTGTGGTGCTGTATAGAGAGGGGTAAATCGAATTTTGAACAAAGTGGAATTCACAGAAAATTACAATTCGTCTTGAATCCAAAGTTAAAGTTTGCATGATTCTAGGATTCCCCCTCTGTTTAAGCTAAATGGGCGTGAGCACCAACATTAAACATGGGGCAACAACTCGGAAGGAGAATGCACACCTTGATGACATCTCGCAGACTGTAAACCAATCTGAGAACCCGCAGGCTTATGTGATTGCACACAGCGCTAGAAAAACTGTCAGCCATTTGCAATCTCAGCATTTCACCTGAATGTGCTTATTCTGGTGTCTAGATGCTTTACTGTACTGTGGCTGCAGCGTTTCTGCTTCCAAATCCCAGGGTTGCGTTAGGGGGATCTGAATACCCGAAATAGCAGTTTCTTTTTGTTATGACGCGACTAGGAAGCATCCTGGTTCAGATCCAAACAGCTGCGGTAGTCTGATTTCTGCAACTCTCCCAGGGTGTTGCATTTAGGGTCGATCTGTATATCCCAAACGTAGTCCATTTGTAACTGAGGGACATAGCAGAACGAAATCTGTGTCATATCCACATAAGTTGCTGTGACGGATTTCTCTGCTCCTCTCCAGGGTTGCGTTTTGGGGCATTGGGTAAGGCAAATTTACATACTTTTTTGTTGTTGCTAAAGTAAGAGCCAAAGAAATACGGGTCAAATCCACGTAGTTTATAGATGTGATTCGCTCCTAACTTACGGTTGTCAGGTGTGGGTATCTGGTATAACGCCAAAAATCAATACTTTTTTGTTGCTAAAGTTGAGTTATTAACCACCTATGTTCAGACAGCAAGATAGCAGGCTAGGGAGAGAGCTGCTGCTGCTGCAGGGATAGTGTTAGGCTGTTATATTAGCTTACTGTTAGGCAGGAGTGAGTCTACAAGAAACCAACAGCCCTTCTTAGGGCTACAATAGCGTTATATTTTATTTTTTATTTTTTGGTTTGCTTGTGGCTGGGCTTGCTGGCACTAGTAGTGCAGCTAGTACCATATTGTGAGGAATTTGCTGGGAGACTTGCGAACGTTCTATTTAGCTCTTAGTGACACAAATATCCACCTCAAACACCAAAGTGGGACAATTTATTAGGGGTTTGATTGAATTAGGCACAGTCTGCCGATTTTTTTTTTTTACTTTAATTTTTTTTTCTAAACTAAAAGTCATCACAGGCAAAGCACAAAATCCAGTTGTGTGCTGTCAGTGTAGGTTACAAACTAGCCATAGCAATCATCATCATCTTCTGTGGTTGCTGTGTGATTTCTTCTGATCGTTTTGTTAAAAAAAAAAATACAAAAACAGAAAAAAAACTGAAAAAAACACAAAAAATGTTTACAGTTTACACTTTCATTTTGAAAATGTTGAACCTGAAGGCTAGGAGTAGGGGTAGAGGACGAGGGCGTGGGCGTCCAACTACTGCCGGGGTCAGAGGCCGTGGTCCTGGGCGGGGTGAGACACCACCTGCTGATGAGGGAGCACAGAGCTACACTCCCTAGGTTCATCATGTCTCAAGTTACTGGGACTCGTGGTAGAGCACTGTTGAGGCCAGAACAGTGCGAACGAACAGGTGATGTCGTGGATTGCGGACAATGCTTCTAGCCATTTGTTCACCAGTCAGTCTTCCACGCAGTCCACCCATGTCACCGAAATCAGCACTCCTCCAGCTCCTCCGCCTCAGCCTCCTTCCCCCCAGTCTACCCCCTCCCAGGAAAATTTGGCATTTGAACCGGCATACTCTGAGGAACTGTTTTCTGGAACCTTCCCGGAGTCACAAACCACTTGTCCGGTTGCTGCTGAGCTCTTTCCCGATGCCCAGGTTTTCCACCGGTCGCAGTCTGTCGGTCATGATGACATTGTTGACGTAGTGGAAGAAGTGTGTAAAGAGGTGTCGGACGATGAGGAGACACGGTTGCCAGACAGTGGTGAAGTTGTTGTCAGGGCAGGAAGTCCGAGGGGGGAGCAGATTGAGGGACTGGAGGATGATGAGGTGACAGACCCAAGCTGGGTTGATAGGTCGGGTGAACACAGTGCTTCTGAGATGGAGGCGAGTCCTGGACGAGAACAGGTTGGAAGAAGCAGTGGTGGGGCCAGACAGAGAGGCAAGGCCAGAGCTGGTGCATCAGCGCCAAATGTTTCACGTAGTGAAGCTCCCGTGGCGAGGGCTAGATTTTCGGAAGTCTGGAGGTTCTTTAAAGAAACACTGGATGACCGGCGGACTGTGGTGTGCAACCTGTGCCACACCAGGATCAGCAGGGGTTCCACCACTACCAGCTTAACCACCACCAGTATGCGCAGGCATATGAATGCTAAACACATTCATGGCGGCGGCCGCCCCTCGGTATTCGTACCACAGCCGCCACTACTTTTCCAGATGTGCCAGCCCTGCACCGGCACGTGTCAGACAACATCATCCGTGCCCTGACCAATGCCATTTCTGATAAGGTCCACCTGACCACGGACACGTGGACGAGTGCTGCCGGGCAGGGCCACTATATATCGCTAACGGCACATTGGGTTAATTTGGTGGAGGCTGGGACAGAGTTTGACCCTGATGCTGGTCATATACTGCCGACACTGAGGATTGCGGTGCCTACCTCGGTCCAGGTCTCTCAGGCCTACTATGCCTCCTCCTCCTCCCACCTCCTCCTCCAAATTACCATCCGTGGGCATGGCGCCATCAGTTGGTAGCTCTAGGCACAGCAGCAGCGCCGTCGCTAAGCGACAGCAGGTGGTGCTCAGACTGCTGTGCCTAGGCGATAAAAGGCACACCACCCAAGAGCTATTACAGGGCATCACGGCGCAGACTGATCTGTGGCTGGCACCGCTGAACCTGAAGGCTGCCCCTGCTGTTTCCTGTCCATTTCCGTGGTGTTTCCATCCTTTTCTGAGGTTCCCAGGTGTTTGGCCAAGCTTCCCTGTGCAGAGCCTTGGTCCCCTTGAAAAATGCTCGAGTCTCCCATTGACTTCAATGGGGTTCGTTATTGGAGACGAGCACTCGAGCATCGGGAAAAGTTCGTCTCGAATAACGAGTACCCGAGCATTTTAGTGCTCGCTCATCTCTAGTCATACACTATTAAAATTAATGAATTTTATGCAGAGGTAATCCAAAACAAAAGGTCCAGAGAGACAAAAGCCCACATGACTACATACTGGGGTACATTGCTAGATTCTATAATAGACACATCAATATGAAGTAACAGACAAGTGTCCTACCCCTGAGGAAGTGTGGGCGAAACGCGCGTTGGGGAGTCCGGGAGGCAGCCACAGACAGCATACAATGGGTAGGACACTTGTCTGTTACTTCATATTGATGTGTCTATTATAGAATCTAGCAATGTACCCCAGTATGTAGTCATGTGGGCTTTTGTCTCTCTGGACCTTTTGTTTTGGATTACCTCTGCATAAAATTCATTAATTTTAATAGTGTATGACAGTAACATTCTGTGTTGTCTTGTGTCAAAAATAAAGATTTACATGTATTGATTTTATATGAACGCTGTATCTCCGTTTCTTTTGCGGTAATATAGGAAATACTTAATAGAGAAGGGCAGCATAGGAAATAATTAATGGTGGGGCAGCATAGGAAATAATCAATGGTGGGGCAGCATAGGAAATAATGAATGGTGGGGCAGCATAGGAAATAATTAATGGTGGGGGGCAGCATAGGAAATAATTAATGTTGGAGGGGCAGCATAGTAATTAATGGTAGGGGGCAGCATAGGAAATAATGAATGGTGGGGCAGCATAGGAAATAATTAATGTTGGAGGGGCAGCATAGGAAATAATTAATGGTGGGGGGGCAGCATAGGAAATAATTAATGGTGGGAGGCAGCATAGGAAATAATTAATGGTGGGGGGCAGCAGAAGAAAATAATTAATAGTGAAGGGCAGCATAGGAAATAATTAATTGTGGAGACAGCATAGGAAATAAATAATGTAGGGGGCAGCATAGGAAATAATTAATGATGGAGGGGCCGCATAGGAAATAATTAATGGTGGGGGGCAGCATAGGAGATAATTAATGGTGGGGGGAAGCATAGGAAATAATTAATGGTGGGGGGCAACATATAAAATAATAAATGGTGGAGGGGCAGCATATAAAATAATAAATGTTGGAGGAGCAGCATATAAAATAATTAGTGGTGGAGGGGCAACATCTAAAATAATTAGTGGTGGAGGGCAGCATAGTAAATAATTAGTGGTGGAGGGGCAGCATCTAAAATAATTAGTGGTGGAGGGGCAACATATGATATAATTAATGGTGGGGGGCTACATAGGAAATAATTAATGGTGAAAGGGCTTCATAAGAAATAATTAATGGTGGAGGGCAGAATATGAAATGATTAATGGTGGGGGGCAGCATAGAAAATAATTAATGGTGGAGGGGCAGCATATAAAATAATGAATGGTGGAGGGGCAGCATAGGAAATAATTAATGGTGGTTGGGCAGCATAGGAAATAATTAATGGTGGGGGGCAGCATAGGAAATAATTATTGGTGGGGGGCAGCATAGGAAAAAATTAATGGTGGGGGGGCAGCATAGGAAATAATTAATGGTGGGGGGTAGCATAGGAAATAATTAATGGTGGGGGCAGCATATATAATAATTAATGGCGGAGGGGCAGCATATAAAATAATTAATGGTGGAGGGGCCGCTTATAAAATAATAAATGATGGAGGGGCAGCATATAAAATAATTAGTGGTGGAGGGGCAGCATCTAAAATAATTAGTGGTGGAGGGCAGCATAGTGAATAATTAGTGGAGGAAAGGCAGCATCTAAAATAATTAGTGGTGGAGGCGCAACATATGATATAATTAATGGTGGGGGGCGGCATGGGAAATGATTTATGGTGAAAGGGCTTCATAGGAAATAATTAATGGTGGAGGGCAGCATATGAAATAATTAATGGTGGAGGGGCAGCATATAAAATAATTAAAGGTGGATCGGCAGCATAGGAAATAATTAATAATGGGGGGCGGCATATAAAAAAATTAATGGTGGAGGGGCAGCATAGAAAATAATTAATGGTTGAGGGGCAGCATAGGAAATAATTAATGTTGGGGGAACGCGCGTTGGGGAGTCCGGGAGGCAGCCACAGACAGCACACAATGGGTAGGACACTTGTTTGTTACTTCATATTGATGTGTTTACCATAGAATCTAGCAATATACCCCAGTATGCAGTCATGTGGGCTTTTGTCTCTCTGGACCTTTTGTTTTGGATTACCTCTGCACAATTCATTAATTTTAATAGTGTATGACAGTACAATTCTGTGTTGTCTTATGTCAAAAATTAAGATTGACATGTATTGATTTTATATGAACACTATATCTCCGTTTCTTTTGTGGTAATATGCTAATTATGGAGTAGTTCTAGATTTTGAATATGGCAGGCTACGTGCCAAGTCCCTAACTTCAGCAACATGAAGATAAGGTATTTACTATCTAAATTTAATTGTCTCCATAGCAGCCTCCACACATCGTCTTTATAGCTCCCTCCACACGTCTCCATTGCTACCTCCACACATCGTCTCCATAGCTGCCTCCCAAAGTCATCCATATAGCTGCCTCCATACATTTTGGGCTGTTTTCATGGCTTCCACATCAAACTTGTTAACTTTGTCGCCACTCTGCTGTGTTATCCACAAAATATAGTGCCAAACTTTTATCATTTACCAATATTATTTCAGCGCTTCTTGCGCATCTGTTTACATTCCCCTCAAGTCATAACCAAGCCAATTACTTATAAGAACAGTACTACACTTGATCTTATACAAAAGGTTCTTAGAAGTGCTGTTTGTAGCCCCCGCCTTCTTTGAAAATTATAATTTTTTCAAATTAAACGCTTCTGGCCCCCAGGCCCATTTTGGGTGGGGAGGAGCTGAGAAGCAGGGGCTTGGACAGGAGAAAGCTCGCCTGGCAGCGGACCGCCAGCTCCATCCCAAGATCCAATTCCCTATAGTGTCAGGGTCAATTATTGGATGTTTTAGATGCTATCTAGCCTCATTCGGTCACTCTGTCATGGCCATGCTGTTGCCCATAATTTTGGCATAATGGTGCGATTAAGCAGCCTCAGAGGCATCCATTCATGCTGCCCCTGCTGTTTCCTGTCCATTTCCGTGGTGTTTCCATCATTTTCTGAGGGGTTCCAGGTGTTTGGCCAAGCTTCCCTGTGCAGACCCTTGGTCCCCTTGAAAAATGCTCGAGTCTCCCATTGACTTCAATGGGGTTCGTTTTTTGAGATGAGCACTCGAGCATCGGGAAAAGTTCATCTCGAATAACGTGCACCTGGGCATTTTAGTGGTCGCTCATCTCTAATTCCAACGGTTGAAAACATTGGGGGTCATTTACTAAGGGCCTGAACCGCTCTTTTTCGTCGGGTTTCCAGAATATTACCGATTTGCGCCATTTTTACCTAATTTGCTCCGTGTTTTTGGCGTACTCGATCAGATTGTGGCGCATTGGCGTTGGCATGCATGCGACGGAAATGGGGGGGCGTGGCCATCAGAACACCCGACTTGCCACAGTAGCGACTTGCTGCCTGACGAGCAAGCTGACAACCTCTTTTCCCAACGATGATAATGAAGCCCTTGCTTCACCCGGCTCCCAAGTGCGATCGGCTACATTATCATCGATTTGTGTTTCCTTGTCTCTGCTATTCTCCTCAACGGTCTAAGTATGCACAGCCTGACTACTTGCAAGTGCAACATAACCTCCCGTGCCACTCTCCACATCCCTACTTTCTCGCCTACTGCACGAAGCAGCCGATGTCTGCCCCCCCTCTTCACTGCAAGTGTCTGCTGGCTGTCCTCAAAGACTTCGTCCTCGATGTATAGTGGCACTAAGCCCTGACCACGTAGTAGATCTCTGGCTGAGGGAAATAAACAGGACAGTGGCTGGTTGAGGACAGATGAGGGCTGCTGACCTGCTCCTGGGCCATGCCAACTAAGTATTGTATCTGACGAAGCCAATGACTCTATGCTGGAGTTGTCAGATGTTATTTGGGAGGAAGTGGATGAACTAGTCAACCAATCGACAACCTTTGGTTTGCTGATCAACACACTGCCACTAGATGACACTGGCAATTCTGGCCTCACAGAGTGACTCCTGCTATGACGTCCCATTACTGTGCTGCGAACTCTGCCTGCTCCACCTGCCTTTCTGTCTGACTTTTGAAATTTGCGGTATACAGATACCCCAAAACGGACACCCTGGAATTGTAGCAAAAATCACTCCAGCAACTATGTGGATTTGCCACATATTTCTTACTATCAACTTTAGCAACAAAAAACTATTGAAATTTGCGCTATAAACATACACCCTGATTAGGAGCAAAAATCACTCCAGCAACTATGTGGATTTGACACAGAGCTCTTGCTAGTAACTTCAGCAACAAAATAGAACTGCAATTTTGGGTATACAGATCCCCCAACATGGACACCCTGGGATTTGAGCAAAAATCACTCCATAATGTATGTGGATTTTACACCGAGTTCTTGCTAGTAACTTCAGCAACAAAAAAAGAACAGCAATTTTGGGTATACAAATCAGCAGTTCAACAAGTTTTTAGGCATATTGCCATAAGGGTGGAAACCCTCGAATGCAGTGATGAATTAAGCGTCCCATGGGCCATGACCCCGCCCAGCGTCCAAACCGGCCTCGAGCCCTGAGACCTAATCTTCACTGCCAACGACACAGCAGCAGCACTGCAACATGTACTGGCCCCCCTTTAATAAAATGTCCACAGCAGAGCCCCCCTAAATAAAATGTCCACAGAACAGACCCCCTTTAATTAAATGTCTACAGCAGTGCCCCCCTTTTCAGAAATGTCCACAGCAGAGCACCCCCTTTAATGAAATTGCCACAGCAGAGACACCTCTTAAAGAAATGTCCACAGCAAAGTCCTGTTTAATTAAATGGCCACAGCAGAGGCCTCACCTCATAAATGAAATGTTAACAACAGAGCTCTGCATCAATGAAACCCTATGTTAATGTTGTACCAAAAAAAGTTGGTCCAGTCTGTCGGAGCAGTGCAGGGTGACAGAATTCATGATTCTGGTGCACCCCACACACTCCACAGGCAAACTGTACCTAGTGCAGTTTGCACTATTTTTCATAAATGTGGGCCAGTATGTCTTGCAGTTCCAGTGGTTGAACACTGTGAAGACCTCAGGGTTATGCAGCACCACCTACAGGACTTGGACAATCGCGGGTGCGTAATAACATCTAAATTAGGGGACTGCCAGAGACTATTTCAGATGGAGATACCCTGCAGCCATTGGAGCAACTCTTTAATAAGTTACTGGGGGGCCTGGGTCCCTTAGGATGGAGCTAGACCAGGGGCACAGAGCACTTCGCCTCAAGTATTACTCAACAGCCAAGAGTTGTGATATGCTGCATTTATGATTTTACAGTGAAATAGGTGATTATGGCAAAAGGGAGGGTGGCTACGACTTTAGACTTTGTGGGGACCCGCATTCAACTGTATTAAGACCTATTGTGGATCAGGCAGAAGCAGAGGCATCTGTGCCTTCTAATCACTGTGCTTAGTGACCATCAATTGCCATATAGATGGGGCTACCCATTTGCCCTGATTGATCACAAGGATGGCAGCTCAGCGACCACCCATTCATATGCTGATCTGCCCCACTTCTGGAAAGTGCTGAATAACCCAGCGCCACAACCAGTATGCTCCAGGAAGAGACAATCTTCAGGGCCCAGGCCTTCGCAATCTAATTCTCCTTCTGGCCCTTGTTAAGGATGACCCGGTATGCGATAGCAAGTGCAATTACAGGGACTTTTAATTTTGCTCAACACCATTTACCTCATACCTACCTACCTTATACCTTCCATGACCGAAAGAGAGCAGGAGTTGCTAACCTAATCACGTAGGTGCTCCATAATAATAAATGTTACTTTAAAGGGAAGGGGACATCCTATCATATTATGTGATGTGTATGCACCAATACAATAAATCGCCTCTCTGAGACGTGTATTGCAAAAAATACAGACACTACTCCAAACTGCGTTGGTACTGGGAGGCGATTTTAACATGATTTTCTCGATGGCAATGGATCGTCTATAGAGGTGAGCGAGCATACTCGTCCAAACTTGATGCTTGTTCGAGTATTAGTATACTCGAAACGGCTCGTTGCTCGGACGAGTATTTTGCCAGCTCGAGATAGAGCTTTTACTTAAGAAAACACAGTGAAGAACAGTGACACCTTTCTGAACTAATGTCTTCTGATAAGTAAGCAGATGTATGGAAACATCTGCAATGTGTTCTTCACTGAAGAACACATTGCAGATGTTTCCGTACATCTGCTAACTTTGCTTTCATTGGAAAATGTAGGTATGAAGTTAAGGGTATGTGGATTCACATTCGATTCTGTTTGTTTATGTTTTAGACAATCCTCCTGGGTCAGAGTGCCTGCGCGTGTACAGACTTCGTGTGTGAGGCGTGTGGGGTTACCTTTCTTGCAAAACCTTTCACTTAAAATTTAGCTCTGCAGTACATAATCTGAGCCATTAGTACAATTACGTCTAATGCGCTTGTACTGACCGAAAGAGATGTTTGTAAGCCATTTTTTTTAAATCCAGATAGCTGTTGCAATCTACTGGTTTAACCTCTTTGTGTCCAAGCCATTTTAGACCTTTTGGACCAGGCCTGATTTTTAAAATTTGCCCTGTGTCTTTATAGGAGGTTCTAACTTTGCGAAGATTTAACATATCCAGGGGATTTTGAGATTGTATTTCCGTCACACATTGTACTTGAAAGTAATAGAAAAATTTTGATTACATCTCTGTGTTTAGTCATGAAAAAATTTAAATTTGGCAAAAATTTCTAAAAATTATTCATTTTCAAATTTTAAAATTTTCTGCTTTTCAGGCAGATAGTCATAGCACCCAAGTAACTTTATAACTAACATTTCCCAAATGTCTGCTTTATACCGGCATAGGGTTTTATGCATCCTCTCTCTTTTCTAGGTTGTTAGGAGGTTCAGAATTGTGGGTGGAATTTTTCTCATTTTTATGAAAATCACCAAAACCCCTTATTTAGAGGCACATGCTCAGGTCTAAGTGACTTTGAGAGGCCTAAATATCAGTATAAACCCATAAATCACGCCATTTTAGAAGCTACACCCCTCAATGTGTAAAGAATCTACTTTAAGAAGTGTGTTAACCCTTTAGATGCTACCCAGGAGGTAAAACAAAATGAAGGTGTAATTCAAAGCTGTAATTTTTTTTAGACTAGTAATCTTGGCAAAAAACTGTTACTAAGTATTAAATGACGAAAAACTCGACAAAGTTTGACACCCAATTTCTCCCGATTATGAGGATGCCCCATATGTGGTGGTGACTGCTGCACGGGCACATGGCCGGGCATAGAAGGGAAGGAGGCGCCATTCAGAGCAGATCTACATTGTCACATTGTACAGGCTATAAAATTTTTATTTTTTAGTAATTTGGACATATGGGGGATAATTTTTTGTGTGGATGAGATCCACTTTTCAGGTACATCATTTACACTGGGTTCAAAAGCTAATAATCAGATTTTTTTAACACTTTCTTGGAGGTGGTTAAAAAAATCATGAATTCTTCTCTATGGTTTTTAGCATTTTTTTTCCCCAGACGTTCACCATACCAAAAAAATAATGTGTTATCTTTATTCTATTGGTCATCACGATTATGGCGATACCCCATTTATATGGCTATTTATGGTTCACTTGTTATGCAGAATATAAAACTCATTTTGTGAGAAATTTGCCAAGAAACAATGATCAGAACATTTATATTTTTTTGTTTACGGAGCTGGTTTAGAGCTTATTTTTTGCAGGACAAGCTGTACTTTTTCTTTTATCATGTTGGCGTAAATTTTACTTTTTGATCACTTTTATGCACTTTTTATGTGGTCAAAATGTGAAAATTTTAAAATTTTTTGTGAGTTTTTTTGTGTTTTTTTAACAGCATTCACTGCACGGGTTTAGTGACAATTTAATTTTATTGGACGGGTTGTTACTACACAATATGTTGTGTTTTTTTGGTGATTTTTCACTTTTTTTATGTTTTATTTGATTATTGCATGGGACGGGACTTCAGGGGACTTTTATTCTTTTTCAATAATTTATTTTAATTTCACTTAAATTTTTTTACTGTTTTATTTTGTCCCAGGGTAGGACATGAACAAGTGATCAGATCTTTGTAATAGGCTTTGTAATCTTTGTAATCTTTGCATAGGCTGACAGCTCCACTGTTAGATCAGGCACAGTGCACGATCCTAACAGGCAGCTACTACAGGCAGCCCTGGGGTCCTTATCAGACCTCTGGATTGCCATGGTAACTATTGGCACCTCCGGTTCCTGCACAAAGGGTGCAGAACGCCGCGCCGATGCACCGTAGATGCCACAGTCACTATGACTGCGGCGTCTATACAGTTAAACAGCCGGGATAGGGACTATAGCGATCCCGGCTGTTACTGCAGGATCCCGGCTACCGCGTACCGCTTCTGAGGCACACACAGAAATTTTATTTGATATCCATTAAAAGTTTTTCCTTGGTCATGTGCATAGAAGTGCACATGACCAGTGCCAAACTTTTAAGGATATAAAATTATTTGGATTTTATCTTAAATGTGCTCCGGCTTTTTTTTAAATTTTGGACTTGCTCTATATGCCAGACGCCGTAGAAGCACCATATTGAAAGGATCCAGCTTGTAGATAAGCCATGGGTATGTGAACCTTTTTTCTTATTATATGTCTTCTTGATAGGGTTGACTATGTGGCAGAGGCCTGCAGACTTTTGGCAGACCCGATTTTTTTATCAGAAATTAGACACCAACCCCAGGAAACCATTCAAAGAATCCCTCAACACATTCTTAGATAAGGGCCACAAGGAAGGCATATTAAACAAGAAGGAGTTACAAATTGAGAAACCAGTTACAGGTTTATTTTACTATTTACCAAAAGTGCATAAATATGCGATGAAACCACCAGGGAGGCCTATCATCTCAGGGATTGATTCCCTTACAGCTAACCTCTGACACTATGTCGACATTTTTCTCAAAAATATGTGAAAACTCTCAAATTATTTGTTTTAGATACGGCAGACCTCATTAAACACACATTACCCATACAGTGGAATAAAGATTACCATTTCATTACAATGGACTTAACGGGGCACATTTACTAAGGGTCCGTGGACCGCATTTCCGACGCATTTAACAAGGGTTTTTGGGGCACACGACCGGATTTTGCCAGAATGATATCCCACCAAAGCGCAATGAGATTGTAAAGATACTTCCAAAGGCAAAATCCCCTGAGCTGGAAAGGTTCACCTATTTGTATTACAAGGTCTTTCTAGAGGACCTCCCTCCCCAAATGCTTCCACTTTTTAATTACTGTCTGGGTGAGATCCATCCACACTGGGATATGTTGTCTTCTTACACAGTTTACAGTCATGGCCATTAGTTTTGAGAATGATACAAATGTTAAGTTTTACAAAGTCTACTGCATCAGGTTTTATAATGGCAATTTGCATATACTTTAGAATGTTATAAAGAGTGATCAGCTTAACAGAAATTAATTTCAAGGTCAATATTTGCCTAGAAAATGAACTTTTTCCCCCAAAACACATTTCAACTTCATTGTACGCCTGTCTTAAAAGGAGCAGCTAACAACATTTCAGTGATTGCTCCATTAACACAGGTGTGGGTGTTGATGAGGACAGGGCTGGAGATCATGTCATGATTACATAAGAATCACATCACTAGACACTTTAAAAGGAGGCTGTGCTTGGCATCATTGTTTCTCTTCTGTTAACCAAGGTTATCTCTTAAGAAACACGTGCAGTCATCATTGCACTGCACAAAACTGGCCTAACATGGAAGAGTATCGCAGCTATAAAGATTGCAGCTCAGACAACAATATTTCGCATTATCAAGGAATTCAAGGAGAGAGGTTCCATTGTTGCCAAAAAGGTTCCAGAGCGCCCAAGAAGAACCAGCAAGCGCCAGGACCGTCTCTTAAAGGTGTTTCAGCTTTGGGATCGGTCTACCGGCAGTGCAGAGCTTGCTCAGGATTGGCAGCAGCAGGTGTGAGTGTATCTGCATGCACGGTGAGGTGGAGACTCTTGGAGCAAGGCCTGTTGTCAAGGAGGGCAGCAAAGAAGCCATTTTTCTCCAGAAAAAACATCAGGGACAGACTGATATTCTGCAAAAGGTACAAGGAGTGGACGGCTGAGGACTGGGGTAAAGTCATTTTCTCAGATACATCCCATTTCCGATTGTTTGGAACATCTGGAAAACAGCTTGTTCGGAGAAGACAAGGTGAGCGATAGCACCAGTCTTTTCTCATGCCAACTGTAAAGCGTCCTGCAACCATTCATGTGTGGGGTTGCATCTCAGCCAAGGGAATCGGCTCTCTCACATTCTTCCCTAAAAACACATGCATGAATAAAGAATGGTACCAGAATGTCCTCCAAGAGCAACTTCTCCCAACCGTCCAAGAGCAGTTTGGTGATCAACAATGCCTTTTCCAGCATGATGGAGCACCTTGCCATAAAGCAGAGATGATAACTAAATGGCTCAGGGAACAAAACATAGAGATTTTGGGTCCATGGCCTGGAAACTCCCCAGATCTTAATCCCATTGAGAACTTGTGGTCAATCATCAAGAGACGGGTGGACAAACAAAAACCAACAAATTGTGACAAAATGCAAGCATTGATTGTGCAAGAATGGACTGCTATCAGTCGGGATTTGGTCCATAAGTTGATTGAGAGCATGCCAGGGAGAATTACAGAGGTCCTGAAGAAGAAGGCTCAACACTGCAAATATTGACTTGCTGCATTAACGCATTCTAACTGTCAATAAAAGCTTTTGTTACTCATAATATGATTGCACTTGTATTTCTGTATGTGATAAAAATATCTGACACACAAAAAAACAGAAGGCAACAGATCATGTGAAAATATAATATTTGTGTCATTCTCAAAACTTATGCGACAGAAAACGGGGGCCGGGCCGCCAAATGATCCGACAGATTCGGGCAGAGCTCAGGATTTAACCCCTTGCCACTGAAGCCACTTTTCGCCTTCCTGACATATCCCTATTTTTCAAATTTGACATGTATCAATTCATATGAAGATAACTTTGGAACGCTTTAACATAACCCGCTGATTTTGAGATTGTTTTTTTGTGACACATTGTACTTTATGTTAGTTGAAAAATTTGGGTGCAGGACTAGATAAGTTTAATGTGACGATGAGAGGCCTAAATGAGAGAAAACCCCCTTTAATGACCCCATTTTAGAAACTGTACCCCTCAAAGAATGTAAAACAACTTTTATGAAAGTTGTTAACCCTTTAATGGTTTCACAGGAGTTAAAGCAAAATCAGGTACAATTTTCAAATTTAATTTTTTTATAGATAAATGAATGTATTTTTAAAAAAATCTACACATCCTCAGTGGTTAAAATACCAAAATGCTCCACAGAAATTAATACCCAATTTCTTCTGAATATGCCAACACCCAATATGTGGTGGTATACTGTTGTACTGGCACACAGCAGGGCATAGAAAGGAAGGAGCACGACCAGGTTTTTTGCATAGTAGATTTAGCTGGAATACTTTTATGTTACCATGGAGAGCCCCTGAAGTACCATTACAGTGAAAATCCCCCCAAAACTACACCCTTCAGAGATTTTATCAAGGTGTATAATGATTATTTGGACCCCGCAGGAGTTCAAAAATTTGGGCTGAAACATGAAAAAATTAATATTTTTCCATCAAAAATTCACTTTTTCCCCAATTTTTTTGCATCCACAAAGGGCAAGAGGAAAAATTGCTCCACAGAAATTGTTCAACAATTGCTCCTGAACACAGAAATACCCCACATGTGGATATAAACTTCTGTAGGGACACACAGCAGGACGTTGAAGGGAAGAAGCACCCTATGGCTTTTTGAAGGAAATTTGGACCAAAATAGTTTTCAGTGGCAATGATGCATTTAGAGAGCCCCTGAAGTACCATAACAGTGAAAAACACCCCGAAGGACCCCATTTTGGAAACTACACCCTTCAGAGATTTTATCAAGGTGTATAATGAGTATTTGGACCCCACAGGAGTTCAAAAGTTTGGGCTGAAACATGAAAAAATGAATATTTTTCCATCAAAAATTCATTTTTATCCCAGTTTTTTGGCATCCACAAGGGGCAAAATGAGAAATTGCTTCACAGAAATTGTTCAACAATTTCTCCTGAACACGGAAATACCCCACATGTGGATATAAACTTCTGTAGGGACACACAGCAGGACGTGGAAGGGAAGAAGGGCCGTTTGACTGTTAGAAGGCAATTTGGACCAAAATAGTTTTCAGTGACTCCTGAAGTACTATTACAGTGAAAAACCCCTCCTAAAAGATCCCTATATGGAAACTACACCCTTTAGAGATTTTATCAAGGTGTATAATGAGTATTTGGACCCCACAGGAGTTCAAAAATTTGGGCTGAAACATGAAAAAATGAATATTTTTCCATCAAAAATTCATTTTTCCCCAAATTTTTGACATCCACAAGGGGCAAAAAGAGAAATTGCTCCACAAAAATTGTTCAACAATTTCTCCTGAACAAGGAAATGCCCTGCATGTGAATATAAACTTCTGTAGGGACACACAGCAGGATGTGGAAGGGAAGAAGCACCCTGTGGCTTTTTGAAGGAAATTTGGACCAAAATAGTTTTCAGTGGCAAGGTACCAGGGCAGATAGGTATAAGGAGTTGGTAACCAGGGTAAAGAAATTATAACTAAAATGCAGGTGAATGATAGATTCTAAAGCATTCTTTCATGCAGAGGCCAGGTTTTTCAGGACAGGTGTCACATTGATAAATTGTGTCCTTTCTTTTCCCCATTTTGTAACATACTTTGCATCTTTTTTTGTGTCCTTCCTCGTCCTCCAGTTTGGGGTACCTCGCCAGGGAAATGTTGCCCTGGTACAATACGGGGGACATCAGAAGTACTGGGTCCTCATTGATGACCAAATAAGAGGGCCTTGATCACTGCCTCTTGAAAGCAAATAAATGATCCAACATGACCTGCGTATAGCACATAGGAATTATACAGTGCCATCTGTACAATGTGCATGGCCAGCTTTTTGAACCAGATCTTTGTTTTCCGTAGAGCACTGTACGGCTTCAGCACCTGATCTGAAAGATCTACCCCACCCATGTATTATAAGCCAGGATGCAGTCTGGCTTGGGGGCAGTGGTAGTGGTACCTCGTACATGAGTGGGGGTGTTGGTGTCTTTATGAATTGTGGTCAAAATAAGGACATCCCTCTTGTCCTTATATTTGACCAACAGCAAGTTCTCGCAACAGAGAGCCTTGATGTCTCCCTTTCTTAATGGTTGAGTTATCAGGGTCCTAGGGAGGCCTCTTTGGTTTTTGCGTACAGTGCCGCATGCTACAGTACCCCTGGAAATGAGGGACTTGAAGAGTGGAATGCTGGTATAAAAGTTATCCACATACAGGTGGTAACCCTTATTCAGCAGCGGGTGTACCAGATCCCACACAAGCTTCCCAGTAACTCCTAGGACAGGGGGGCATTCTGGGGGGATAATTTGTTTATCTTTTCCCTCATAAACCCTAAATCTGTGGGTGTACCCTGTGGTACTCACGCACAGCTTGTACATTTTAATTCCATACCTTGTCCTCTTGCTGGGCAGGTACTGGCGTATCCGTAGTCTTCCTTTAAAATGTACAAGTGACTCGTCTACACAAATGAATTTTTCAGGGGTGTAGGCCTCAAAAAACTTGGTGTTAAAGTGATCAAGGATTGGCCTAATTTTGTATAGACGGTCAAATGACGGGTCGCTTTGAGGTGGGCACTGCGAATTGTCATTGTAATGTAAAAATTTTAGAATTGCCTCAAAGCATGTGCGATTCATTACTTAGCGATAAATAGGAGTACTGTAGAAAATATCCGTACTCCAATACTGCCTTATATCTGGTTTTTTGACAATGGCCATATGTAGCACAAGACCCCAAAACTTCATCATTTCTACTGCATCTACAGGGGTCCACCTAGAAAATGATGAAGTTGGGTTTTGTGCCAAAAACTGTTGGGCATACAAATTTGTTTGTACCACCATCAAATCCACAAGATCCTCAGAGAAAAAGACTTTGAAAAAGTCTATTTCTGTGAAGCCTTCTGTCTCAAAATTAATTCCTGAACTTCCCACAAATTCAGGAATTTGAGGCTCATAATTATCCATTCAGGGTCACTTGGGGGCTGGGGAACAACCTGAACCGATGCCCTGGGGCGCCTTCTGGAGGGCCCCTCATCACCGGATGAGGAGGAAGAGGAGGATGAGAAATAGAGGAATGTGGCATCCTCCCCTTCTGAATCAGTATATGCCTCCTCTGCTGAAAAAGTTCTTTGGGATGAATTGGACATTTTTTATTGAGAGGGGGTGTGTAAATGTAGTGCTTCAACACGTGTAAAAACTTTATTCAAGGGGGTGTGTATGTTGTGATTCAACACGTGTATGGTAACCAATAACACTAGTAAAAAAAAAAAAAAAAAAAAGAAAGACGACCTGTCGAGCTGATCAGCAAAATGTCACTGATCAGCACTCAGTTGTCACAGCACACAAAAGAAAAAAAATCTGCACAAAAAAAGAGCACAGACTGTTCGGCACTGATTAGCGGCTGACGGTTTGCAGAACGCACACAGGGGTATGCGACTGCTACAAAACTGACAAAAGAATTTTAAAATAAACTGCGCCTGTACCAAAAAATGAACAGCGATACAATCAACTGCTCAGCGGTCACAGGATCCACACACCAAAAAATAAAAACAGCGCAAGAAAGAGCACAGGCACTTACCAGTTAACTTTGGCACTGATCAGCGGCTGATGGTTTGCAGAACACACACAGGGGGTGCGACTGCTACAAAACTGACAAAAAAAGCGACAAAAAAAAGAGCACAGAGGCTCAAAGTCGCCACACACACAAAGGGAGGGGAGGGAAGGGTCTGGAACAGGGATAGGGACAGGGATCAGGACGCTGCGACTGCTGTATGCAAAAAAAAGACAAACAGCAGCAGTGACAATAGCTCAGCAATTACTCGCAACACTCGGAAATGTGACAGATGCCACCAAACTTGCCAACTGGAGCAATATCTAGCTAGACAAAGCACAGACGGGTATCACACACTGATCTGTACGCTGTTCAGGACTAGAATGCAACATGCAGATCAGTGTGCAGTACTTTGAATCTCCCCCCACAGATCCGATTGGTTGGTCAGTACAGACCAACAATCAAATCAATCAGGAAGGTGGCATGATGCCACCCCTGTAAAGACCGACATGTCGGATCGTGATCGCTGCCGCCGAGGTGCAGTGCTGGGAAGATGGCGACATCACGCCATCTTCCCTGAGTCTTCCGGGGGTGCTGCCGAGTGGTGCCACCTCCAACCCCGCCCCCCCACAAGCCGCATGTCACGATGCCACCTATGCCGCCTGACAGAAGGAGGGGATCGGAGCTTCCACAAACAGCATCGATTCCCTCCTTCTTTGCTGTGAAGACGCTGATGCAGCGTCTTTTAACTATTACATTGCTGCAATCGGCTGGTCTGAATTAACCAGCTGATTGCAGCGATCGTGGGCATGGGGGGGGAGTGACCCCCCTAGTCCTTGAGGGGAGATGCCATGCTGTCAGGGACAGCAACCATCTCCCCTTGATCACTGTGTCTGTAGACACAGTGATCATTACAAGCCATGACGTAATAGTACTGCATTTTGCAGGAACTCACCTCCCGCCATGCAGTACTATTACGTTAAATGTCGGGAAAGGGTTAACAGTAAAATTGTGTTACAAGCCATGCACTTACATACACAGGGAAGAAGATGGGGAACTCCGTCAGACGTAATCGGGGAAGCATTACATGCAGGAAATCGGGCGCACAATCTTCTTGAATTGCGGCAGAGTTTATTCTCGTCGGACACTCCGGATCAGGGAATGCGCAGGGATGGGTAAGTAAATGTGCTCCTATGTCTTTATCATGAGAATCTATTCCTTTCTTGATACATCTCATAATTGTATTTGCTTTAGCAGCAGCCGTCTGGCTCTGGTCACTAAAATTAAGTTTACCATCCACCAATACCCTAAGTCCTTTTCAGCTCTGGTTTTACCAAGTAATTGACTATTTAGAACATAATTATACTTTTTGTATATGCAAAATGTACATTTGTGCCCAAGTGCATAACTTTACATTTATTTTCATAAAACCTCAGGAACCATTTATCTGACCACTCCTCAAGCTTCCTCTGTAATGCTAAGCTATCAACCTCAGTATTAATTACTTTACACCCACTACAAGGTCATTAATAAAATATTAAAAAGAAGTGGCCCCAAAACTGACCCCTGTGGCACTCCACTGGTAACAACAACCCAATCTGAGAATGTGCCATTAATGATGACCCTCTGATTTCTATCACTAAGCCAACTACTTACCCAAATACGCAGATTTTCCCCTAGTCCCAGCAGTTGCAACCTTTTATGTGACACTAAAAAGAAAAGCTTGCACAGCATATGGAAAAAAGAAGAAATAGCAATATAGCAAGGTAAAATAGCAAGGTATATTACTGAAATGCGTAAGCTCCATTGCTATTTCTTCTTTTTTCCATATGCTGTGTGCTGTACAAGCTTTTCTTTTTAATGAAATATAAATAAAACCTGCAATTTTTATCTTCAAATCGACCCCTGATGTCCAGCTGGAAGTTGTTTTCTGTTAACATCACCTTCGTGTGGACCTGTGGCCAAGGTTGTCCGAGCTGGATTGTCCAGGGTCGAGTTCATGTGGACTGTTTGAGCAGATGCGGTGAGCTGATTTTACAAGATTCCTTTTTTTTTTGTGATATTTGTTTTTTGCACCACTGTGTCAAATGCCTTTGAAAAGTCCAGATATACAACATCCCCAGCTTCCCCTAGATCCAGTCTGGAACTTACTTCCTCATAGTGTACATAACCTTATATCTCAGTATCAGCATGGGTTTATGAGAGATCTGTCCTGTCAGACTAATCTGATTGGTCTGTAGTTTCCAGGATCACTTTTTGATCCTTTTTTTGTATATTGGTACCACATTTGCTATGCCCCAGTCCTGTGGAACATAACCTGTCCTCAGGGAATCTACAAATATTAAAAAAACGGTCTGTCTATCACGGTACATAGTTCATGTAGAACCCCGGGGTGTATCTATCTTTTTGGTTGTGAGGCGGCGCTGTACCTCTTCCTGGGTTAAACTGTTGACATTCGAAAGAGAAATTACATCATTCCTCATCGTGTCTTCCACCAGAGGATTTTCCTGGGTAAAGAGAATTGAGAAGATGACATTCAGTAGATTGGCCCTTTCCTCATCTCCTTCCACCATGACCCCCATGTTACTACTCAGAGGGGGTTTCAGACATTTGGCTGTGATTTTCTGTTACAGGGTTCAATAACTGTTATTATATGCCCAACATTCTCCCCTCCATGTCACACAGCTTGTACTCTCCCCATTCCCTCCATGTCACATAGCCCGCACATTTCCTCTGTGGCACACAGAGTGCAATCCCCCAAATTCATTCTGTATCACACAGCCTGTCTCTTTTTTTTTTTTACTTCCCTCTATACCAGTGATGGCAAACCTTTTAGACGCCGAGTGCCCAAACTACAACCAAAGCCCACATATTTTTCGCAAAGCCACAATTTATGAAGGAACTTGTTACTCCCTGCTCTGTCACAGGTCTAAATTGTATAGGCACCTGAGGACACAAATACAGTAGAAAGAAGGAGAAGAAGTTTGGATTATCAGAGGCCTTGAGTCCTGTCTGGCGAACCCTGTCCTGTGGTGATGGCATGGGTGCCCATATAGAGGGCTCTGAGTGCCACCTCTGGCACCAGTGCCATAGGTTCGCCACCACTGCTCTATACTGTACCTTCTCTCTTCAGCAGCAGTCTTTTCTTGGAGATCTCCATGCTTCCCACATATGCTCGCATACTCATTACTTCATTGGAGGTCCTTGCTCACATTATGCAGTAAGTCCTTCAGTAGAGAGGGTGGGGACAGGACATAGCCCACACTTGCTTCATGGACATCCACCCTTAAAAAAAAAAAAGAAAACGTCAAAATTCAAATTCCCCTTCTCTGAAATGCATATATAAATAAACAAACACGATCATAAACATGTTAGATTAAATTCTATAGTATCTTAAATTATAAAAATAATGTGGAGAGACAGAAACAAAATAACAAGTGCCAAATCACCACATTTTTGCAACTTTGCCACCAAAAATTGATTAAAAAGTGATCAAATGGTAATCACAGTTCTTGAAATGCTGTCAATGAAACAATCAGCAAAATTGACATAGCTTTTTACACTGAAGCATGAAAAAGGCGTCCAGAGTCTTTGGGGCATATTTATTTACCCGGTCCCATCGCAATCCAGTCCCGTTGAATCTCTGCGGTGGATTCGGGTCTTCCGGTGATTCACTAAGGCAGTTACTCCGACGTCCACCAGGTGAAGGTAAGCGCGAGTCCAGCGACACTTTTTTTTTTTAATGCGGCATTTTTTCCGAATCCGTCGGGTTTTCGTTCGGCCACGCCTTCGATTTCCGTCGTGTGCATGCCGGTGCCAATGCGACAAAATCCGATCGCGTGCGCCAAAATCCAGGGGCAATTCAGGGAAAATCGGTGCAAATCGGAAATATTCGGGTAACACGTCGGGAATACGCGAATCGGGCCCTTAGTAAATGACCCCCATTATATTGAGATAGAGGATGCATACATTGAGATAGAGGATGCATAATTCGGACTGCACCGCATTTGGAAATTTTTTCCAGTTTTTCAGCTCAGGGGCACAGTCATGCAGAAAACAAGCCCTCATGAAACTCTGTAAAAAAATGGATTTTGTAAAGCATTAAGTGAAATGGAAATGCAAAAATGGGCATGAAGAATGAAGAATGAATGAAGAATGGACCATGAAGGCAAGGGTGTAATGATCCTGGTGGTAGGGGGTGCCTGGAGAGGGGGGGAGGTCAAAGCTGTCATAGTTGTAAATCACAGAAACTCCCTTGTGAACTGATAGCTCTATGTATTTTGAAGTGTGAAACCCACGGACCCACCAGATCCAACTACTCCTGTACTGCATCTGGTCCAAGCACTGGATTAAAGTAAATCAACAAGTTGCAAAAACACCTAGAAATACTCACCTCCGCTCCTCTTTGTCTTATTCTTAAAGAGCCAGTGCACCATTAATTGGTGCTGGCCATTCCAGGTAATCTATTTAATCCTGCCTCTTCCTGTGATCCCTGCCGGATCTTTGTGCTTAGTGCCCTAGAGAAAGCTTGTTTAAAGCTTGTTTATGCCTGTCCTGTCCTGACCTCCTGACAGATTTAAAATCTGCAGAAGCCAGTGTGCGCGCCCTAGGAGTCGGGGACGCGCGCGCACGGCTGAAGATGATGGAGCAGCCGCGGCGGGGAGCGGAGAAGCAGGAGCCGGGGTCCGTGAGTCGTGCCTGCGGCGCGCTGGCGTGGTGTGAGAAGCACGGGTGAGCCCGCGACCCGAGATATGGGTCGCGGGACCACCCGTGACAAGGGGGAGGCTGTGTATAGAGGAAAAAGCTTTGTATACAGGCGGAGGCCAAGTATACAAGAGGGCTAAATTAGGGCACCTAATAAATTGTGGGTGCTGTATAGAGATGGGTAAATCGATTTGAACAAAGTGGAATTTCACAGAAAATTCAATTCGTCTTGAATCCAAAGTTTGCACTGATTCGTAGGATTCCCCCTCTTTTTTAGCTAAATGGGCGTGAGCACAACATGTAACATGGGGCAACAAACTCTGGGAAGGAGAATGGAACACCCTTGATGACATCTGCAGACCTGTAAACCAATCTGCGACCCGCAGGCTTATGTGATGTCACACAGCTCTAGAAAAACTGTCAGCCATTTGCAATCTCAGCATTTCACACTGCATGTGCTATCTGTAGTGTCTAGCTGCTTTTACTGTACTGTGCTGCAGCGTTTCTGCTCCAATCCCAGGGTGTGCGTTTAGGGGGATCTGAATACCCGAAATAGCAGTTCTTTTTTGTTACTGAAGCGACTAGGAAGAAATCTGTTTCATATCCACACAGCTGCTGTAGTGATTTCTGCACCTCTCCCAGGGTGTGCATTTAGGGGGATCTGTATATCCCAAATAGTAGTTCCATTTTGTAACTGAAGGGAATAGGCAGAAATCTGTGTCATATCCACAAAGCTGCTGTACTGATTTCTGCTCCTCTCCCAGGGTGTGCGTTTTGGGGCATCTGTGTAATGCAAATTTACATACTTTTTTGTTGCTAAAGTTAAGAGCAAGAAATACGTGTCAAATCCACGTAGTTTATAGAGTGATTTTTGCTCCAATTACAGGTTGTCCGTTGTGGGGTATCTGTATAACGCAAAATCCAATACTTTTTTGTTGCTAAAGTTGATTAACCACTATGTCAGACACAAAGATAGCAGGTGGAGCAGGAAGAGATTGCAGCACAGTAAGGGGACGTCGCAGCAGGGGTGACTCTTTGAGGCCAGAACTGCCTTTATAGCGGCAGTGTGTTGATCAATAACCCAAAGGTTGTCGATTGGTTGACTAGGTCATCCAATTCCTCAATTATAACATCTGACAACCCCAGCCAAGAGTTTGTGGGTTTGTCAGATTCAAAAATTAGTTGGCATGGCCTAGGAGCAGCTCGGCGGCCTTCACCTGTCCTCAAACAGACTCTGCCCTGTTCATTTCCCTCAGCCAGAGAGCTACTAGGTGGTCTGGGCTCAGCGCCACTATACAGCGAGGATGCAGCAT
Organism: Engystomops pustulosus; assembly: GCA_019512145.1. Classification (NCBI taxonomy): domain Eukaryota; kingdom Metazoa; phylum Chordata; class Amphibia; order Anura; family Leptodactylidae; genus Engystomops; species Engystomops pustulosus. Next base: position 85,657 of record WNYA01000087.1, read on the forward strand.
TTGAGGACAGTCAGCAGCTGCGTGGCAGTGAATACGTGGGGCAGACATCCGCAGCTTCATGCAGTAGGCAGGCTGTGCATACTGACACCGTTGAAAGGAATAGCAGGGACAGTGAAACGCAAATTGACGATGATGTAGCCCATCGCACTTGGGAGCCGGGTGTAGCAAGGGATTCATCATCGTCAGGCGAAGAGAGTGTCAACTTGCGCATCAGGCAGCAAGTCACTACTGCACAAATCCCGATTCGCAGGTCCAAGTAAGCAGTGGCACAGGGGCTCAGCGAGGCAGCGGCGGTAGTAGTGCAGAGTGTTGGCAGTAAAATCACCATCTCGGCGGTGTGGCAGTTTTTTTGTTAAGACACCAGAGGAGCCAAGCGTGTGTATATGTAGAATCTGCGGGCAAAAAGTGAAGCATGGCCAGGGAGCTAACGCTGGCACCACAACCCTGTGTGAACACATGCAGCATCACCATCCAATGGCCTGGGAGAAACGGGTCTCAGATGTGGTCCATCTTGCAGGCGCAGCAACAGCAGCAGCAGAACCTAGTGGCACACATGCCATTTTAGCCAGTCAGCACCTCGGCTTAAGGGAGCAGTTTGTCTTTGACATCATCTCCCGGTCCAGACGTTCCTGCTCCTCGCTACACATGGCGCCAGCAGTCGTGGAGCGAGGCGATTACAAAGAGACAGCTGTACGCGTCCAACATACAGCTATGCTCCTGTCCAAATTGTTGGTACTGCACCTTTCAAGGTCGTGGACTTGGCACCCTTCAGAGAACTAATGGCTGGCCGAACCAAGGTGGAGAGTTCCAAGCCAAAATTTATTTTCCAAAAAGGCAATACCAGCCCTTCACAAATATGAAGAACAGAAGGTGGGCCAGTCCTTGAGCTTATCGGGTATTTCCAAGGTGCATGGCAGTGCGGACATGTGGAGCTATAACTACAGTCAGGGCCAGTACATGTCCTTTACAGCCCACTGGGTGAATCTGCTTCCAGCCCAGCCACACCCACAACTTGAACAGGAGACACCACTTTCTCCACTACTTTGTCAAACTGACGCTCCTGCGCCAACGTCTGCTCCATCATACCACATGTGCTGGGCAGAGCGGTGTCACGCAGTTCTACACCTGGTTTACCTGGGCAAACGAAGTCCCACAGGGGAGGAACTGCTCCGCGTCATGCATGAAGAAATCAATGTGTGGCTTTCTCTGCGACAACTACACATTGGAACCATGGTGACAGACAATGGGAGGAACATGTTGTCCGCACTGCATCGAGGAGAGATGGGGGATGGTGTTCAATCTGGTTGTCAACAGGTTCCTGAAGTCTTCCACCCATCTGCAAGACATTCTAAAACTGGACAGGAAGCTGTGCATGCACTTCAGCCATTCTTACAAAGCCAAGCACACCCTCTTCGAGTTGCAGCGGCAAAAAGGCTTCCCCCAGCATAGGCTAATATGCGATTTTGGAGCACAAGCAGAGTCTGGTGAAATTAATGTTTTTTCTACTCAGGTGACAGGAGAGGAGGAGCAGGAGCATCCAGAGGTAGTAGATGAGGCAGATGACCCAGAAGCACCGTGGCAGTATACAGTGGAGATGGAGGACAGGAGTCCCTCAGAGTCACTTGTGCAGATGACACGCAGCAAGCTGCTTTGCCTATCTAGTGACATCCAAATAGTCAACATCCGGCATAGGGATGTCTTTTGGCTCTCCCCCCTCTTGGACCCTAGATACCAGTCAAAAATGGGTGCCTTTATTTCAGCTGCCGAAGGGGAGGAACAACTGGCATACTATAGAGATATACTGTGCAGACATCCTCTGTCAGGTCTGACCGGGGGATTCCTGGCAGTCATCTCTCACGTACTACTGCCACGGCTGCTGTGGGGAGATTGGGGAGTAGGAGCATTAGCAGCTCCATCAGCAGCAGCTTAAGTCTGGAGTCCTTAATGAGGACTGTCATCTAGTGAGAAGGGCAGCCACCAACAGCAGGAGCAGGACATGGAGCAGACCCTTCGCAAGCAGGTGGTCGCCTACTTGGACAGCACTCTACCATCCCAGTTAGAGGATCCACTGGACTACTGGGCAGCCAAACTTGATGTTTGAGTTTGCATTAGAGAAACTTTCCTGCCCGACCAGTAGTGTGGTATCAGAGCGGGTGTTCAGTGCGACAGGGCCATCGTTACCACAAGAAAAACCCGCTTGTCCACACGTAATGTGGAGAGACTGACCTTTGTCAGGATGAATCAGGCATGGATCTGCCAGGATTTCAACACACCAATGCATTATGCATCAGATTAGATCAGCCATGAAGCCTCCCCCAAACGTTGAGAAATGAGTCTGGATTCTAACTACCTGCCTCCACCACTATTCTGAGGCTGCCACCCGTCTGATGCCACACATCTGCTGCCAGTTGCTCCATCTGCTTTCCACCATCTTTACCAGGGACTGGAATTGTCACCCACCTCCACACTCTGTCATTGTACCACTTTCTGACCTCCTGCTGCTGGCACCTCCACAGTATAATATTACTGCCACCTCCAGAATTTGTCATTGTGCTACTCTCTGACCTCCTGCTGCTTCTGTCACTGCCATCTCCGAGCTCTAAGACCACACTGTGGCCCTACCATGTTGCTGCCACCTCCCGAATTTTTCATTCTGCCACTCTCTGACCTCATGCTGCTGCTTCTGCCACTGCCGCCTCCACACTCTAACATTGTGCCACACTGTGGCCTACCATGTTGCTGCCATCTCGCAAATTTTTCATTGTGCTCTCTGACCTCATGCTGCTGCCACTGCCGCCTCCACACTCAAACATTGTGCCACACTGTGGCCTACCATGTTGCTGCAATCTCCCGAATTTTTCATTGTGCCACTCTCTGACCTCATGCTGCTGCTGCTGCCACTGCCACCTCCACGCTCTAACATTGTGCCACACTGTGACCTACTATGTTGCTGCCAACTATAGAATTTGTCATGGTGCCACTCTCTGACCTCATGCCGCTACTGCTGCCTGCCATTGCCACCTTTGAAGTTGTTTTTTGGCAAAAACATAATATTTTCAGGGAAATTGTAATGGATGATGTCTCTAATCTTCAAATTTAAATAAAATATTTCAACTTCGAATTCATTTCAAACTTCGAATTCATTGTGCCACTCTGTGGCCTAGAATGTTGCTGCCACCTTCATAATTTGTCAATACACCACTCTGCGGCCTTCTCATGCTGCTGTCAACTGACCACTGTCTCCCTGGAACACTCTGCAATTTCCTTAATGGTGTTTTCATCCTCCACCACTCTTTGACGTTGCCATTATGTTTGGTTTTTCCCTTTAATTTCTTCTGACAGATGAAATAAAAGTTTCAGGATTGAAAGCCAAATGCAGAAGTGGATACAGAACACAGAGGACATGCAAATATCGCATTTACTGGTCATTTCGGTTCTGGATCCAATCCTGTTTGTTTTTGGTTTTAGCAATGCTGATGGCTTAATGACCGATTGAAAGTAGACACTGACGGATGAAAAGAAGGGCAAAATGATCAGTGATATTGGTGCAAAATTACTGTCGACACCCTCTCCGTTTCTACATGTATCCGCATTTAACAGAACAGCTTCTGTTGTAATCTATGGAATCATCTGATGTCAGTGTAAAAAGAGTGCACTCTTTGATGTTATAGTGGGATCTTGGCCCTCAGCTCAGTCCTTTCAAACTGGACTTGCCAGGCTGCGTTCCAACTTCACTTATTTGGTGAAGTTGGCCCCTGTAAGTGCCCATGAAATTGAAGAGTGAAGCGATTCTAAGAGCTGCGGCTGTCATGTGCGTGTCATACTAAAACACAGCATTGTTTGAAGACCAAACCACGGTCCCTATGCATATTGAAGCATGGCACAACATTCTAGAACACCCTACAGGCTCTCTGCAACCAGGAAATACCTGTTTTTTTAACGTGGTTCGTCATGATTCGAAACGGGTCAAATCAAATTTTTTCAAAAAGTTCGCCGAATCGGGCCGAATCGAATTTCAACAAATTTGCCCATCACTCGTGCTGTATATACTATTATTTATTTGGTGACTATATAAAGGATGTTTTAGTGTGGAGCTGTGCTGCATAGAGCTGAAGACGTTTAACTATGAATTCAGACGAGATAAATCATGGGCGGGATGTGGTCCATCTTGCAGGCGCAGCAACAGCAGCAGCAGAACCTAGTGGCACACATGCCATTTTAGCCAGTCAGCACCTCGGCTTAAGGGAGCAGTTTGTCTTTGACATCATCTCCCGGTCCAGACGTTCCTGCTCCTCGCTACACATGGCGCCAGCAGTCGTGGAGCGAGGCGATTACAAAGAGACAGCTGTACGCGTCCAACATACAGCTATGCTCCTGTCCAAGTTGTTGGTACTGCACCTTTCAAGGTCGTGGACTTGGCACCCTTCAGAATGTCCATACTGCCCCTCCACCATTAATTATTGTCCATACTGCCCCTCCACCATTTATTGTCCATACTGCCCCTCCATCATTTATTGTCCATACTGCCCCTCCATCATTTATTGTCCATACTGCCCCTCCATCATTTATTGTCCATACTGCCCCTCCACCATTAATCATTTTATATAGTACCCTGCTGCTGGTTAAAAAAATTAAAACCATTCTCACCTCTGGCAGCGGCTCCCGCGTCTTCTTTCTTCGGGCTGCAGGCGGTCAGGAAGGGGTGCGCGGCCGTGTGATGACGTCATCACGCGGCCGCACAGCCAGGTACAAGGAGCGATGTGCGCCGGGGTTGTCTTCCGGCCACATCGCTCCACCTGTAATAATAGTGCTCGAGCGGACACATCGGCCGCATCGAGCACTATTAAGGTACGGGCAGGAGCTTCCTGTCCGGACGGACGGAGGCTCCTGCCCGACTGCCGCGACCTGCACTCCTCAGCAGGAGCTCCAAGCGGCAGGGGCCGGATGAAAACGGTCCGCGGGCCGCATGTGGCCCGCGGGCCGTAGTTTGGGGACCACTGGCTTAAAACAATATGGACCTGCGATTTAGAAACTATAGAATTTTTTGGGAAAATACATTCATTTAGGCCAAACTGACAGTTTCAGAATAAATTAAATGATGAAACGCACTGCAACGCTTGATGCCCAACTCCTCCCGAGTTTACTGATACCCCATATGTGGTGGTGACTGCTGTACGGGCACACGGCCGAGTATAGAATGAATGGATGCGCCATTCACAGCAGATTTGTATTGTCACATTGTACGACCTATAAATTTTTATTTTTTTTGGTAATGCAAACATATGAGGTCTTATTATTTACGGGATGATATACAATCTATAGATAATTCATTTTGGGAGTCTAAAGCATATTCATGAGATTTTATTAACTATTTCAAGGGGGACGCAAACAAAATCATCAATTTTTATTTTGGATTGTTAGCATTTTTTTTTCCCCGGTCACCGTGACGTAAAAATAATATTTTATCTTTATTCTTTGGTTCACTACGATTGCGGTGATACCTCATTTATATCGTTTTTCTTATTTTTGCTCAATTTTCCTGAGCAAAACCAATATTGGAGAAAATCGCATTGTTTTTACTATTGACAAATTTTCAGGGCCATAACTTCTGTATTTTTCTGTTGTCGGATATGGTTGAGGGCTTATTTTTTGCGAAAACAGTTGTTCTTTTCAGTCGTATCATATTAGGGAACGTAACTTTTTTGATCACTTTTTAGAACATTTTTTGTGATGGTGTTTGATGAAAAATTGTATATTATGGGAAGTTTTTCGAGTTTTTTTTTTACGTAGTTCACCAAGCGGGTTCAATATTGATTTAGATTTATTGTACAGATTAATACGGACGCGGTGATACCAAATATGTACGTATTTTTGTGTTTTATTTACTTTATTTGCATTTTATGTGTTATTGGGGAGATTATGGGACTTTTATTTTATTTATTTATTTAATTATATTATAAAAAGATTTAATTTTTTTTTTTACTTTTATACATTTTCTACTTCTTGGCTTGAATAAGCGATCATCCGAGTTCTGAACCCTCCGGGACTCCGAAGTAATGGTATGTACTTACAATATAATCTAACTACAGAAGCTCTGGATAACCCTGAGCAGGAGTCACATCCAGTACCTGACCATATACAGTGTACATATAGAGACTCATGCACAATAGCATCTATTATAATCTACTCCTCCAATACACATGAAGAACAAGATCCACGTGTGAATGGAATACAGCACAGGATGTACATGTAGTTAAGCTAATATATATACACACTCACTGTAAACACTTAGCTATGTATATATATATGGTAAAACACATAACACCTGGAATATCTATAGGTACACGATAAAGTCTACTATATTATATATAAGTACTATGTTATAATTATCTTATAAAAGTTATATACATACACAGAAAGCACCACACAATACAACCTGGTTTCTTATGCTCCTTAGTGCTAGTCGTCCAGATGGGGGGTCAGGAAGCAAGAGACAGAAGAGAGTGATTTCTGTTTTTACCATGCTTAAATATCCTTGTGTGTAGTCCCTTCCACCCCCTTATAACTCCACCCTAAGACCCTCTCAGGATAGACCCAGTGTGTGCAGGGAATCTCACACTTTGTTCATGTGGCTTCTTACGTTTCAAAGCCTTTTGATATGTTAATGACCCAATGGCTTCAGTACACACTGACATCTCACCACAGAATATCAGTGGCGCTATCAGTATATACTGTACCCATTTACACTATATGTAATATATATATATAGAGCAGAGGATCCAGTTATGAATAATGTCCCCGCTGACATCTCCCCCTTTTTGTCAGAAACCTGACACACACTATGCTGCAGTCTGCTCTTCTATGTGTTGATGTTTGACATAAATAAAACAAACTAAGTACAAATAAGACCAAATACAACCAAAAATCACCCTTTCATGTAGGGTGTGTAAAAATAAAAACCGAAAGACATTAAGATTATATTCCATCTAGAGGTCACAGTCCATATGTTCTTGAGTGCACATCACAAGTTCATTGCCTCTTGGCCGATCTATGGAGAATGGTTCCAGCTTTCACGCCATCGTAGAAGAGGAATAAGGATGCTAGTTGCACTCCTTCAGGACAGACACTTGCTTGCTCTCTGTGTGTCTCCACCTGGAATGTCAATGGAAGAGTACACTGGCATAGAGGAGGAATCTCAGTGACTGCGCATGATACCGAACTCGCCCTGCAATACATTATTATATGTACATCCACCATGGTTTATTCTCTCAGTTACCCATCAATCAGGAGACATGATGTTCTCCCCTGTGGACAGAGCCTTTACCTCAGATATACCACTAAGACATTGGTTAGCACAAAAACAAGCTTATATACTGTATACCTGGCACCTTTCGATCACCCGGTATAAACCAAGGCTGGAATGTCACTCCTATGGTGTTCCCCTTGACCGCAGCTTAAAAGACCCGCGTCCGACTGAACAGTCATTGTATCATAATGCGCCTCTGCAGTTCACCGTGGTTTTACCCACTCCCTGCAGAATCCAGATTAGCGAGAGCTTTCCCCCCAAGACTATTGGCTGCGCCGCGGACTTTGCTGACGAATTACACTGTTACGCTCCATAGGTCCTAGAGATAGTTGACCACTTCTTTCCTGAGACTATTGCACTTAGACAGGGGCAGGTAATCACCCCTCTACCCGAATTTTAATTACTGAGGTGCCAGAAATTGGGGAGATATACAACCAATCTTAGTGGATATTATTTGTAACTGTCAACATGTTACCAGGTGAATATCCAATCACTGAGAGCGAGAGTTCTGTGTGCAACATTAGCTTAAGAACCATCATATTGCCAAAACAAATATGCAAACATTAAGAAAAGACCAAATTTGTTATTTACAATTAAACACCTTTGCTTACAGGCAGAGGCCTGACTTCAGGATTGAGCCATAAAATGACTGAACAATACACTTCCCTTGTACTTCTGCTCCTCTTAGCTGTTGAAAACAAAAGGACTGGACCTCATTAACACTTGGTTACAACAGTCTATTTACACAGGTTCAGTATCAGTAAACCTCCCCCCCCCCCTCTAGTGATAGAATCTCATCACCAAGCAATGAGAGTTAATGAGGTTTACAATACACATCTGGCCATTATATGGGGAATCCATGATTTACAAATTTGGCCCAAGTATATTATGGATCCCCAACGTAAGCTATTGCAGCAGATTCCCCGTAGGGCTGTCTGTTGTACGTTGTGTGGTCCTGTTCCCTGTGTAGCCACACATTGTCCCCCTGATTTTGTGAGACACCCCCGTTCATACAGGTGAACCTTTGTGGACAAGAACTTTTTATATGTCCATACTGTAAACAGTGAAAAACACCTAACACTCCCCACTTCCTCAGTATTTGGCTGGGAGAGCTTTTGTGCACATGGGTTCCTTGTAGTCTGGGGTGAATTGCTATCTGTCCTGATCTTATAGACCTTCTATCTTGAGTAGATCCTGCCTGACCTGCTCTATTACTTTCGGGGACAGCGTAAGACCAACTTACCCCTCTTCTCTCAGACACCCCAGTTATTTGAGCATGGCGTGCACGTTTTGATAGAAAAGACAGAAGACTGAAGTTGTTTTTATCCTAAGTTCATGCTCCATCCTGACGTACAGAAAGAGAAAGTGAAGTGTCTTATATTCTGATTACATAGCTTCTTATACCTTACAAAAAGGTTGTGGTTACGTATACATTAAAATCATTATAATTGGTATAAGTAAGCAGATATGTCTGGCCCCCGACCCTGGCTATTGGTCCTCAAAACCAGAAAGGCAGCGGGAGATCAAGGAGGTAAATAGTGGCTCAAAAGTTGGTTGAGGAAGGAGGGGTTTGGGTTCATGGAGAACTGGGCTGACTTTTTCTGGGGCTAAGGCTATACAGTGGGATTGGGCTGCACCTCAATGGGGAGGGGGCTGCTGTTTTAGGGGAAAAAAAAGGCTAGAAGGTTAGAGGAGTGTTTAAACTAGAGACCTGGGGGGGAGGGCAACTACACTTGTGCAGGGCAACAGACGGTGTCATAGAGAGCTGGGAGAGCCATAGTCCATGGGGGAGGAAGGGGGGGCTGGAATGAGATTGGGAATAAGGACAAAAGGAATATGGACAGGGAAAACCATATAAAGTGTATGTACACAATGCCAGAAGCCTCACAAACAAAATGGAGGAACGTGGAACTCTTGATGTGGGAACGGAATGATGATATAGTGGGTATCAGCGAGACATGGCGGACAGTAGCGTATGACTGGGCTGTTACTATAGATGGTTATAGTCTTTTTAGAAAGGATCGTATAAATAAAAAAGGGGGAGGGGTTTGTTATATGTGAATCTTGCCTCAAGCCCGTCTTGCGAGATGACATCAGTAACGCCAAATGTGGAGTCCCTATGGTGGAGGATAAGGGGAGGGAAAAAGAATAATAAAATATTACTAGGGTTTGTTATAAGGATCCAAATATAGTGGAGGAGGCAGCAGAGGAAATGCTTGATAAGTGAAATGGATGCGGCTTCAAAGCATGGTGAAGTACTTATCATGGGGGACCTTCAATTACCCAGATATTGATGGGGGGCAGAAACCTGCAGGTCCTTCAAATGGTTAGCAGGTTCTTGTCAACAAACAAAAGACAATTACCTGTCGCAACTGTCCTGGAGCCAACAGAGGGGGGGCACTGCTGGACCTTATCCTTACCAACAGACCTGATAGGGTATCAAAACTACAGGGTGGGGGGAACCTGGGATAGTGATCATAATATCATGATTTTGTATTACTTTACTAAGCATGTTAGTGAAGGGGCAACCAACACTCTAAACTTCAGGAGGGCAAATTTTCATCAACTAAGGGAAGACCTTAAGGCATAGACTGGGATAATGCTCTCAAAGGACAAAAGCCCCCCCCAAAATGGACTTTTTCTCATATTTCTGAAAAAGTCCTGTGAGAAACACATACTTATGGGAAAAAGCATAAAAGGAACAAGAGAAAAGCCTATGTGGCTAACTAGTCTTGTAAGGAAAGCAATAAGCGAGAAAGATAAGCGTTTAAGGTTCATAAAAACGTGAAGGTAGGCATGAGCATTACAGGATTATAGAGAGAAAAATAAATCCTGTAAAAAGCAGATAAAGCCGCAAAAAAATAGAGACATGAAAGAAATATTGCCAGGGAGAGCAAAATAATCCCAAATTATTTTCAAGTATAAAATGTAAGAAACTAAAAACAGAGGAGTGTGGGTCCCTAGAAATAAACATGGGGTATTGGAAGGGATGAGGGAAAGGGCCAATCTAATGAAGTCGCCTTCTAACTGTCGTACCCAGGAAAATCCCCTGGTGGAGGACACAATGAGGAATTATGTAAATCTTTTTATAATGTCAACAGTTTTAACCAGGAAGAGGTACGGCACGCCTCGCACCTAAGATAATAAATCACCTGGGTCAGATGGCATACACCCCGGGTCTCGCATGAATTATGTACGGTGATAGACAGACCGTTATTTTTAATATTTGAAGATTCACTGAGGACTGGTTATGTTCCACAGGAATGGCGCATAGCAAAGTGTGCGGTACACATATACAAAAAAGGATCAATAGCGATCCTGGAAACTACAGACCCGTAGTCTAACTGCTGTGGTGGGGAAAAATATTTGAGGGGTTTTTATTAGAGATGCTAGCCTGGTATCACACTGTGCCAACTTTATCAACCCAGCGTCAGCATGGGTTTATGAGACGGTCCGTCAGACTAATCTGATTGGTTCTACGAGAGGAATTCAAGATGGATCTGGGGGACGCTGTGGGATGTTGTATATCTGGACTTTTCAAAGGCATTTGACACCGTGCCACATAAAAGGTGGTATATAAAATGAGACTGTGGGAATAGGAGAAAAATCTTGTATTTGGGTAAGTAATTGGCTTAGTGATAGAAAACAGAGGTGGTCATTAATGGCAATTCTCCGATTGGGTGTTGATGTTACCAGGACGTGCCACAGGGGTCAGTATTGGGGCCACTTCTTTTTAATATTTTTTAATGACCTTGTAGTGGGTTTACACAGTCAAGTTTCAATATGTTGCTGAGATGATACTAAGCTGTGTAAAGTAATAAATACTGAGGTCGAAGTTTAGCATTACAGAGGGATTTGTGAAGCTTGAGGGATGGGCAGAGAATGGTTGATGAGGTTTTAATGTAGATAAATGTAAAGTTAGCACTTGGGCCATGGAAACAAAAAGTATAATATGTTCTTCTAAACGGTCAATTACTTAGTAAAACTGAGGCTTGAAAGGATGCTTGGGGGTATTGGTGGATGGTTAAACTTTAATTTTAGTGACCAGAGCCAGGCGGCGCTGCTGCCTAAAGCAAATAAAATAATGGATGTATCAAGAGAGGATAGATTCTCAGATAAAGGACATGTTCTGCCCTTATACAAATCCCTGGTCAGACCACACATGGAATATTGTGTACAGTTTTGGGCACCAGGTGTATAAAAAGGATATAGTAGAGCTGGAAACGGGTGCAGGAGGAGACACCATGTGTATTATAGGGGAATGGGGGGGACTAGAATACAATGACAGATTACAAAATTTGGGATTATTCAGTTTAGAAAAAAGACGAATGAGAGGGAGACCTCATTACAATGTACAAATACCTGAACGGACAGTACAAGGATTCTCCAAAGATCTTTTATACCTCGGCCTTGTGACCAGGACAAGGGGGCATCCTCTACGCCTAGAGAGAGGCGATTCTACCATCACCCAGACAAAGGTTCTTACTGTAAGAGCAGTGAGACTGTGGGAATCTCTGCCGCATGAGGTTTGTATGGCGGAATTGTAATGTTCAAAAGAGGCCTGGATGCCTTTCTGGAGAGAAAAAATATCAGGGTTATGGGGAAATTAAAACATTTATTAATTCTTGAAGGTTGGACTTGATGGACTTGTGTCTCCTTCAGCCATATACTATGATACTATGATTACTATGAAAATAGGCATTGGTTGCTATGCCAGGGGAATTCCAGTCACCATTGTCTACAGTAAATCGACCGCTAGTCTGGAATGCTGATGCGATTCTTAACAAACATTGCTTTTGATCATAAGACTGAGTTTCGCTGACAGTTGCATGTTGGTTAATTAAAACTGATGTAAGGAAAAGCTCGTATTTATAACAGACAGAGTACAAAAATATAGGGCAAAGGCACCATGTAACAATCATAAGCACATAATTTTATGGACCACATAATCATTACTTGACCCTCACTTACCAGGGCAGCCTCAATTGAGTGAAGTTCTTTTGCTGCATTAATCTAATTGTCACCCGGTATCACGGCTATGGCAAATTCTCCACCAAAATGCGGCTCAATGCCTTGTGGGGTCTGTCTCGCACTATGGAATTCTTACTGTCACCTTTCTATCATAACTTCAAATCCTCACACAGAGACAAGGGACTCATCAATAGATGTTGGTCTCTAAAGTAACAGTATGTCTGGGTGGGGGTGACATCCCAAATGCCCTGTTACCCATCATGAGGATGGAAAGTCTGTCTCCCTACATCATGACAATTAGCCGTTATGGGGCGGCTTCCATATGGCCTCTATCTTTGATAAAGACTGTGCGTGGTAGCCATAGCTGAACAGCTCATGCGATTGTTTCCAGTGACAGAAAATTTTACATAACTTCAAACGTGTCACAGGAAGTGAAAAAGGATTAAATTTTCATCATAGCCGGCGATATATTTAAATTATTTCAAAGTGATTGCATTCCTCTCCATCATTATGGGAAGATTGGGGATTCCTTCACATTACTGTCACACACATGCAGGTAGAGGTGATCAGTTAAGTCTCTGGTCGCCCTCTAATCCTCCGATTTATCCCACCACGCAATGGCTTGTCCTCCATTCTACTACATGCCCACTGTCCAGGCCTCTAGTACAAGCAGGGAGGGGTGTGGAGTGATCGTGTAGCAGAGAGGTCAGTCTATCTCTCCCCCTGTTTGCACTCGAAACAAAACTGTGTTTCCTGGGCAAAGACTCTTGATGGACGTCTGGCAGGCACAGAATTGTCTCATCCCTTTTGCATTCACATTCAAGTTGTCAATAATCACCTCAGTAGTTGCTGCTTTTTGCTTATATTCGGACCATTTCCATGTATAAACTGTACAAACACCTTATACACATCTGCATAGAGCGAGCTCATCCTCATCAGCGACTGCAGGGTGGCCTATCGAAGCGGCTTGTCCCTACTTTTGGACTAGCCCGGTTTCGCAGTGGCATCGCGTCAGAGAGAGAATATGTGTCTCTAAGCTACAACAGCTGTTTAACCCACCTTCCTTACAACAATTGCAATGCAAATCTTTAGAACCTTTGATCTTTTGTCTCCATCTATCTTCTCCATTCTACTAATGGCCTCTTCAAATACCACACCAAGTGGCCCATAATATGGAGCCTCTTAGAGTCTGAGTTTCATACACATGCGCTTAGCAATATGCAACTATCATAGGAATCGACCTGCTTACCAGGGATTCCCAAGCAGCTCATAGATTCCTCTTTCTTAGTAACACCGGGTTAAACGGCGAACTACATTAGCAACTTTTCAAAAATCACCATGTGCCACTTGCCAAGTCATTGTATCCCTGCGATCTGTGGTAACTAAGGATTAACAAGCAAAGACCTCCCCCAGGGTCACCTCACAAGGGCTGATAACAGAAAACAACCAGAATTCCTAAGAATGAACTTAATAGATTCGCCGCCAATAATCACACTCAACTAGGCCTCAGATGAAAACTGTGCTACCTGTCCGAACCACCCAGTCTAATAAACTAAGTTCACAGTCTGATACACACATTTACCATTAATATCCTAATGTAGATGGATCATGACATTTGGCCCTGGTCGCATGATAAGGGGGTTGGTAGGATTGCGTTTCTTTCAGTTCCTCTAGGCTTCAGTGGTTCTGTCCAGCCCCTGTCTGTGCTATTTACCATAAGCACCACCCTCCAGTCCTTCATATATCATCAGGAAAAACATACAACCCTCGACAGAACTTATATACAAAAAGACTTACTAACAACAAACATGTGACAAAGTAACTACATAAAATACAATACAAGATACATAGAGAACACAACTGCAACAAACCTCTTTTCCTGACCCTTCTGGACCCGGAGTAATGTGTGTATTGTATAACCTAATATAATCTAAACACTACAGAAGCTCCGGATATACACCTGAAGCAGGAGTCACATCCATTACCTGACCATATACATGTACATATAGAGACTCATGCACATAGCGCATTATAATTCTTACTCCACCAATACCATGAAGAACACAGATCCACGTGTGAATGGACTACAGCTACCGATGTACATGTAGTTACGCTAATATATACACACTCACTGTAAACACTAGCTATGTAAATCTATGGTAAAACACAAACACCTGGAATATTCTATAGGTAATGTATAAAGTTCCTATATTATAAAAGTACTATGTGTATAATTACCTTATAAATTTATGTACATACACAGAAAGCACACACCACACTATACAACCTGGTTCCTTATGCTCCTTTAAGTGCTAGTCGTCAGGTGGGGGTCAGGGAAGCAAGGAGACAGAAGAGAGTGTTTCTGTTTTACATGTTAAATACCCTTGTGTGTAGTCCCTTCCCACCCCTTAAACTCCACACCTAAGACCCTCTCAGATTAGACCCCAGTGTGTGCAGGAATCTCACACTGGTCATGGGGCTATTTACTGTTTTCAAAGGCCTTTTGTAATGTTAATGACCAATGGCTTAGTACCACACTGACATTCACACACAGAATATCGAGTGGCTGAATCAGTATATACTGTACCCATTTTACCTATAGTTAACATAATTATAATAATAGAGCAGAGGATCCAGTATGAAAATGTCCCCGTGAACAAGTAGCAATGAAAATGTATCGTTTAGCAAAACAACAAACACCTCACATACCCTCACCGGCCAAACTTTATTACGTAGTCACCATGCTAGTAAACTGGTGTGGACCCGAAAGAAGAACCTGCCTCACATTCTTGTGGCATATAGATTCAACAAGGGCGGGAAGCATTCCTCAGAGAGATTTTGGTCCCATATTACATGTGGATCACAACAATGCGCAGATTGCTCGGCTCTGCAAATCCATATGCGAATCTCCCGTTCACCAACTCCCAAAGAAGATGCTTTATGCAGAGGTCTCCAACCTTTTTTGCACCAGGGGCCGGCTTCAGCCTAGACCAGTTTTTCCATGGCCCGGGGTGGGGGTGGGGGGGGGCGGAGCTTAGTTGCATAGTATATATAATTTATGACATTTATAATGCGACATGTGATTAACAACTAACATAGGTCAGAATGAGTGGGCCACAGGCTTGTTTCCCTGAATCAGTGGGAGAAATGGGCTTGTTTTCCTACAATTCTGATCCTACCAATCGAATGTCGCGCAGAAATCGAGAACTCATCAGACCAGGCAGTTTTCCAATCTTCTACCTGTCAATTTCAAGAGCTTGTGCAAATTGGTAGCCCAAGTTTCCTGTTCTTAGCTGAAAAGGAGGCACCCGGTGTGTCTGTCTGTGATTGTAGCCCATCTGCCTCAAAAGTTTGAACCGTACTGTGGTTCAGAGATGATCTTCTGCCTACCTTGGTGTAACGGGTGGGATTTGGAGTCACTGTTTGCCTGAGTCATCAGCCGAAACCAGTCTGCCCATTTCTCTCTGACCTATGGATCAACAAGGCATTTCCGCTAAAGGAACAGCCGCCATGGATGTTTTTTCTTTTTGGACCATTCTCTGTAAAACCCTAGAGATGGTTGACCTGAAATCCCAGTAGATCAGCCAGTTTCGAATACTCAGACCAGCCCTTCTGGCACCAACAAACCATTGACCACATTCAAAGAGTACTAAATCACCTTATCTCCCCATCTGATGGCAGGGGTCGGGACTGGGGAGGGGCGGGCGGCAGGCCAAGAGTTGCGGCGGGAGGTGAGGCGAGGGGCCGACAGGCAGGCGGGGTGGGGGGGTAAAGAGGCCGGTGGAGTTAGGTAGTGGGCCGGGGTTCGGGTGGGTCTTGCTGGAGTTTAAGGGGAGTGAGCGGGCTCTGTCACAGAACTATTGCAGCGGCCGAAGGAACATGAAGATTGCGGCGGGCGGCAGGCAGCACCAAACCCCCCCTCCCAATCATGTAATGCCAGCCCAAGGCATGACGCGCATGGGCACCGGTACTCACTTGCGATCGCTGTGATCCCGATGAGTACGCCACTGACTACTCATGAATGCACTCCTGCATGTCCAAATAAGGGCACATTCCGGAGGACAGTTTTAAGAGAATAGATTGAAAGACACCCCTATGAAAACCTAGAAGAATGATTAATCTCCAGAGGATACAGCAAACAATGGCATAGAAAGTGGGCTATGCAATGCAACAAAAAAATAGAAATGAGAAATAACTTTTCACAACAAACAAGCAATTAGGGGATTCGAAATATATGCTTATTCTCAAGTTATACTGGGACAATATGAAGGAAATAGAACATGAGAACATTGGTCATTTCTAAGATCAGATACCACCTTGAGATCTTACCACATTCTACCAGCTAAGAAGAGAAGACCTGAAGGACCATATTTATAAAGTCATTACAATCCACCACAATCCATTTGGTGACAACACAGAGAAGGCAAAAAGGGTTGTTCCCGCAGGGCATTGCTATCATTGTCCAAATGTTTTATGCAACAAAAACAGTCATGTATATAGTATAATATGGCCGGGAAAAAAAGACGCTAGGTCATCAAGTCCAACCTCTAAGAATGAAAAAAAACGTTTTATCCCAATAACCTGTGATCTTTTTGTGTAATCGAAGGACATCGCGCAAGAACCTACTAAAAGCAGGAGTACCAGCTCACTAGTGACCGGGGGGTTGTCGCTGATATTCCGCCCATCCCAACAATCATTGCATATTTCCAACCAACATGAGCCTCTCCTAAAGCCCTACGCAATAGATAAGCTCAGGGAATTTTCCCAGCGGAGAACGGAGGCCAAATGATTCTTCCCGCACACCGAACCGCAGCATACACGTAAATACTAGAGCTTAGCCCCAATGCAGCGACATCAATCTCACAGGCTGAAGCGGAAGATGAATCAGAAGAGCTCGTACATTATTAAAAACAGGTACTCTCACAGTATTGGCGGCAATACACCTTGTTAAAAGGATACCTAACAGGCAAGCTGATGAGGTGAGCGGTAGTTACGCTGCATTCGCCAAGACCTACAAAATCTACAGAGAGAGAGTACAAGCCACAGAGGAAAAAAATCACAAGTAGAAGACCGTAATACTAACGTTACAAGGTCCCGCTCTGCACCTAAAAAATGACTCTGACTCCTTAAAGCAAAAAGCAGATGATTTGGAAAATCGGCCTCCGAAGAGAAAGGAAAAATAATAGATATAGGTATGCCAGAAAGAGCTGAGGGTCGAGCACCTGAGATATTAATTAGAAAATCGATACAAGAACTGCTTCCCCACAGCGAAATTTAAGCGGCCTTCGCTGTTGGAAGAGACACAGTGCCAGACATGGATCCACCACACAGGAGCACCCCAAGAGGGCATACTAGCAAGCTATGAATTTGCAAAGATAAGATATGATACTTCAACAAGCGGGGGGGACAAGCAATCGCCAGGACATACGCATGGGACAATGCAAACATCTCCAATCGTTTACGGCATTACTCTGGATCTTCAAAAGAGAAGAGAAACATTCAACGGAGTCAAACGCAGGCTTAGGGACAACGAACGTTCTTACCTCAATGGCAACCACCTGCCCATGTTTTGCGAGTAGTGATGGACGCAAAGTCATATTTTTTCTTCACCAGCGGGAGGCCAACGACAGTGGTTGGGGAAGTACGCAGAAAAATGCATCCCCAAGACATCGGTGAAGCACTGCACCGGAGATAATTCTAGATATGCGACACAGAAGGAACAGGTGAGATTGGGGACTGGATTGGCACAAAGCTTATTTTCACTAACAGGGGATGGTTCATTAGATTAAGTAAGGTTATATATGTTAAGTTGAGGACGAATTGAAAAGGCATGAAAAGGTCCAGTTAAGCAGGAAAAGAAATAGTTAAAGAACGCTATGAGACAGCTATTGAGAATGTGGGTCCATGGGAACAACATAGGAAATACTCGATCCCTACAATTCCTACTGATATGGGCATGAGTATCCCAGATTACTAGCCGGTTACGGAGAGACGCATTTCCGCCACGAAGACACGTTTAGGTCAGACGAGAGTGAAAGGTGAGCGCTACATGTAAAAAATGTGTTTAAAACATGCTTTGTATGATGTGTTAAATGTTTATCGAGCATAACCAGGCGGTCAAGTTTGCTATGGATTAAAAGGGAAGGGTAGAGTCACATATCGCACCTAACACTACAGTGTCAATAAAGCCTAAGGACCGAATGCACAACTTAGATTTAGACATGTCTGAAATATACGTATACTTCAGGAATGTGAGAGGACTAGGTACCCCGAGGAAACGAATAATGGTATTCCCCAGATCACTAGGCAGAACCCCCATATATATGCCCCAGGAGACCCATCTGCTTCCAAGCAAACAAACACTTTACATAGCCTGGGGGACCAATGGGAGGATAACATTCTTGCGCAAACTCAGCATCTAGGGAGTCTCCCTACTGTACATAGAACTTGAAATGGGAAGAAAAGCCAGATTGATAGTACAGTCGGTAAAACGCTTTTGGTACACGCAAACATGATGAGTAGTAGCGTCAACATCATTGGGAATATAAACCCTCGCACGCCTCACATCGTAGTAGTCAAGCTGCAATATTCGCAAAACGTAACCTCAGACCCTGAATTTGTGCATGGCGATCTTTATATTCGCGTTACAGCCAACATTGGATAAATTCCAGGAGTCAGTTGGCCCCCCATCCTAGTCCTCGACTACTCTCTCGCTACCTGATTGCGGAAACTGGGTGGGCAGATTTGGAGGCACCGAAAACCCACAGGACACCGCTATACCCTGTTACAGTTGAAATCATACGTCATTATCCCGTATTGGAATACATAATAAGGTGTCATTCGGTCATTCCACACATAAGAATTCAATATCTCCTAATGAGAGTGTCGGATCATCTCCATGACGTGCAAATGGGCACGAAAAGGCAACGATTCTGTCAATGTATAGGCATACACCCCTGTGTTGGTTAGGATTGATGGGGACCAGGATAGAAGTACCAGAACAACTAGACAAATTCTTCAGACCCCAACATTTAGAACTCCAGACGCAAGGAGTACTGAGCTGGCGACTTATGGCAAATTTACAAACAAAATACATATAAGACCCGAATCGAGTCCAACAGGGCGGCCGGGCTGGGTACAAAAACGGCTCGGCTTTACTTACAACAACTCAAAGATAAAAAGAGACAGTATACTGTCTTTTTCTAGGTAGACAACTGCATTTGAAGTTAGGTACCAATCGGGAAATTACTTGCACAGTATCGCCAGACAACAAACGCGAATCTCCTCCAATTTACGCATGACGCATCATCAAAAATGGTGACGATAATGCAAACCTCTCAGACATATATAGCTAGGTTTAACAGAATTTTACAGAGTGACTATACAGTTACTCCTTAGGAAGTCAGATAGAGACATCAGAACCAAATTGATAGATAAGACTGCGCTTAACAGCGGCACAAGCTAGCCTTCGGAACAGCCTCATTCCATTAGGCTCACCCTGCATATTGCAGGTTAGAAGATAGAAGAGGCACTATAGACCAGTTGAAAAAAAACAATAAACCCACCTGGGCCCTGATGGGCTCCCCAGGAACATATAACAAATACAGAGACAAACTTCTCCCGTTGCTTAATAGAGAGGTATGAGGCCACATTCTTAACTGAAGAGCTACTATATTTGATCTTAAAGCCCGGAAAGGATCCGCTGGAATGCGGGGGTCTCTATAGGCCATAGCATTATTATTAAATATACGGGGGGGGACTACAATGGTACCCACCAGAGAATACTAGCATCCCCGACGGCCTTAACATATCATTTAACACTAATACACCCGGGTCCAATGCGGGGTTCAGCCAGGGAAAAGGGACAGGACGAGGGGGGAGGGAAGATGGATTGGCCTCTAGATACGCCAAGGCATTCGACTCGGTTGAATAGACCTTTTGAATCAGTGCTTCGGGAGGTTTTAGGGTACGGGCAGTAATTTTGCAAGGAGTAGCATATTATTACTCCACACAATAGCAGACTACTAATTAAGGAGAGCTGTCCCCTCCTTTACCCTACACCGGGCACGCGGCAGGGTGCCCGCTCTCCCCATTATTATTTTGCTTTAATAACAACTATTGAACCAAAAAACTAGAGGCCAAGCTCAGGACAGGATCCCATTAGCAAGGATTAGCCTAAGGTCAACGGAAGACAAGGACCCGGGGGTTTGTACGCAGATGATATGATTTTGTTCCTGTCCCAGCCACCATCTCACTGCCACATGCATTCAATCATTAAAATGAATTTGGAGATGTAATTCAAGGGCTCTGCAAAGTGAATGGCTCGACAAAAGAGTAATAGACTTTATGCCTACTGAGGACACACGTCCATGGATAGAAGCCCGGCACCCGGCAATAGTGGAGGGGTTGGCGTGTGCCATATGGTCTCAGAATTCAAAAATCTGGGGGTCATGATAACTAAACTGCCACCAGGATGCACGCAAGCACTAACAGGCCCACTCTCTCACCTATGTGAAGAGAAATATAGATCATGAAAACACTTCCTCTTTCGGTGGCGGGGGGGGGGGGGGGGGGGGGGGCCAGGAGGCAAAATACAGAAGAGGGTGATTTCGGTTTTTACCATGCTTAAATATGCTTGTGTGTAGTCCCTTCCCACCCCCTTATAACTCCACCCTAAGACCCTCTCAGGATAGACCCCAGTGTGTGCAGGGAATCTCACACCTGGTTCATGGTGGCTTCTTACTGTTCAAAGCATTTTGATATGTTAATGACCCAAATGGCTTCAGTACACACATCTCACCACAGAATATCAGTGCCTGCTATCAGTATATACTCAGTGCAGCTATGAAGTGCACTTTGTTACTCAGAAAAAATAAGCAATAACCAGCTCTTTAGGTGGAAAAATAAAAAATTATAGATTTTTGAAGTTGGTGAGTGAAAAATGGAAAGTGAAAAAACTAAAAAAGGCAGTCGTTAAAGGGCGGAAGAAAGGGCTAGATGCCTTCTTACATGTAAAAACATTGAGGGGATTGTAATTATAGAATGTGTCGACCCCTAATATCCTTCCTCTGCCATCCCTTCCATTACCTTGGTTGAAACTTGATGGACACGTGTTTTTTTCAACCGTATTAACCTAAAAAATGGAAACTATGAAATTAAATATATATACAACATATAACAGGCCAAATGCCATAAATTTTGAAGTGATAAGCTGAAATGTAAACAGCATACAGCACTACAACCAGCTCTGTAGCTATATCTAGAATAGGTAATACAAATACAATCAATTAAAAAACAGTTTAATAAAAAATATTATAACACGATAATCAGAGATCATAGGATATATTAGAATAACAATAGTTACTATCCATAAAATGCATAGTGCCAGGTATCACAAAATAGATAAGGATCTGCGATGCGAGGCAAGCTGCTAAGTGGTCAAAGGTGCGGGATTCTCATCAGGACTAAGAGGTAGAATAAACGGTGCTAAAAAAAAACTTAAGACAGAGATCACTTTTTATGTGTATATAATGATTAGGTGTTGTATTAGTTTGCATATTGTCATGTTTTACATTGTGTCTACTGGCATGTTTACACTTGTATTGGAAGAGGCGCTAAATTGGCTCTGTTAGTCATATTAGGGTCTATATAATAATGTCCTTCATGTCTTGTCACGTTTTGTCACGTGTGTTCACTGGGTGTCGGATCAATGCATGTACTTTGTTTTCACCAATATTTTTACTCTCATATTTAGGTTGTCACCTTCAATACTTGCATGATTTTTTTAACCATGTCCAATACATTAGTTTTTTCTGTGACGCGAACTCGGCTGTGCTCTAGTGAGACCGCGGCAGTGCCACACTTAGGTGTGCACTCTTGCGATATCTGTAGTTTGTTTTTGATGGACCAGCTGCTATCGGCGATCCTCTCATTTCAAAAGGTAGTAGGTTGTATTATGTTACGTCATTGGTTAGTTATGTATAAATTCGTGTTACTCAACATACTCGGCACTCCCCCAGAAGAAGCCCATTGTGCGAAACACGTGTCAGGGTTGTGCACACGATCAGGGTTGTATGTATTACTGACAGGGCATTCCCCCTTTTTTATCTCACACAGAGGTTTTTCTCCCCATTTGTTATAGGGGTTCTTTGACTGGATTTGTACCTCATCATGGGGTTTTGTGGTTGTAAATCATTGCCAGCATGGGTGAAATGTCCTCATTTGTATTTTTTTGGTTGTGTCAGGGATAACCACCTTCTACACGATTTTTTTTTACAACCTGTAGTCATGTGCATTGTTTTTCTTTCTGTTGCTTGTCTCGTTTTGTTGCCCTCCTTTTATGCCCCGTTGCGGGAATATGATATGTTGTGTGCTATATTATTTAACCTCTTAACGCTCAGCGTCGATATATCGGACGGGAGCTCAGTGACTTAGCGCTCAGCGTGCGATATATCGGACGCTGAGCCGATGCCGGTTCAGCTCAAGATGTCGAGCCGAACCGGGCATCGGGAAACACGGGCTGCCGGCTCTGTGACTGATAGCCGGCACCCCAGTTGTAACACCCGCGATCGGAGTTGTCTCTGTTCGCGGGTGATTAACCCGTTAAATGCCGCGGTCATCGCGACCGCGCATCTCATGCATCTGGGGGTGTTTTTTTCCCCCACGATCGCCCCCCCCGAAAATTTTGGGGGGCACCGATCATATGCTACGGTATCACTGGGGTCCGATCTGGACCACCAGTGTTACCATGCAGGAACTGCCGGTAAGATGGCGTCTGTGACGTCATTCTTAACTGGCAGAGTGCCCCGCCTAGCAAGTGCATAGGCGACACTGCATAATGCCTGCAATACATAAGTATTGCAGGGTTATTATGAACAAGCAATCAGATGATTGCTGTTGCATTCCCATGTGGGAAAGTGAAAAGTAAAAAAAAAAAAATATTCACATAAAAAGTAATAAAAACCAAAAATGCCCAAAAGCCCCAAAACTTTAAAGAGCATATAACTAAAAAAAAAGTCTAAATCATAACACAAACCCCACATATATAGTATATAATAGTATAGTATAAATAATTATTTAAACCGCACGATGTGACGCCGTAAAAAGAAAACTGTTATAAACCCTCCAAAAAATTATGATTTTACCTATTCAATCCACACAAAAATGCTATAAAAGTGATCAAAAAAAAACATATGTACTCTAGAATGATATGGTGAAAGTACAACGTTTCCTGCAAAAAACAAGCCATCAATCAGCTCCGTAGCCAAAAACGTAACAAAGTTATGCCACTGGAAGATGGCAATACAAAAATGATAGATTTTCCCACAATAGGGTTTTATTTTACAAATTAGTAAACGCAGAAAATATATTCGTCTGGTATCCCCATTATGTATCGACCCATATAATGAAGATAATATGATATAGTCTATACGGTGAACACCAACAAAAAAAAAGTTAAAAAAACCAGTAGAGAGATTGATGCTTTTCTAATCCGCTCTCAAAAGAAGTTCCTAAATTTTCAACAATAGGTGATACCAACCCCAAATGGTAACATTGGAAAAGCATCTCGTCCCGCAAAAAAAACTGCCGTCACATGGCCCTAATAGCGCAAAATCGAAAATTTTACAGCCTTCAAAAGAGGCCCAATGAGGAAAGTAAAATCCTGGCAGCTGCAGGGTGCTCCTCCCTTCTGCGCTCACTGTGTGCCCAATAAAACAAGTCATGGCCACATGTGGGGGGTCTCTGTACTCGGGAGAAATTGTAGAACAAATTGTATGGGGGGGTGTTTGTATTTTATCTTTTGGAAATGTGTAAATTTTAGGGCTAAATGAAAGTATAACGGCACAATTTGATATTCTAAAATTTGCCTCCATTTTGATGTAAAATTTATGAAGATCTCAAGGGGTTAACAATCTTCGTAAAATATGTTTCTGATAGCTTGAGGGGGTTGCAGATTTGAAATGGGTTGGTTATATGGGGGGGTTTTGATGCTAAATATGTAAATTTTCATTCAAAACTGTATTTATCCCAAAATAGTCAATTCTGAAAATCCGGAAAAGTGCTATTCATTGAAGGCCGTCGTGACATCAAAATAAATTATCCAGACATTTCAAATGGTGAAAATGTAAAGTATAGACATATGGGAAATGTTATTCGGCAAGTTATAGCTGGTATATCTATCTGCTGAAAACGCAATGATTTCAATTCAAAAATGGCAAATTTTTCAGAAAATTCATCATATTTTCTTTTTTTTGTTAATAAACGCAAAATTATCAGCCAAAATTTACCACTAAAAGATAGTACAACATGTGGGTAAAAAACAATCTCAGAATCGTTTGATAAGTAACAGTGTTCAAAAGTTATACCATATAAAGCGACGCATGTCAGAATCCAAAAAATGGGACTGAGCCTTAAGCTGTAAAATGGCTGCGTCCTTAAGGGGAAAAAGTATTTGTGTATTCATACATAATGCCTCTTGTAGTGTTTTATATACTATTAAGGTGGTTTTCGCCTGATTGGTGGTGACTGGCAGGGGCCCTTAGCCAGTTTTTTCCCCAAGTACCCTTTTGGTGTGTATTTTTTCAGATCCTAGGGTACTTAACCCTAGGTTGTTGGACGATCCTATCATATACACAGTATGGCAGTGCATGGGGATTTTTACTCCTCATTCATTACAAGTGCTTATAGCTTATAGCACATTGTGAATGAATAGGTTAACCCAAAGCGCCTAGGAAGACCGAGGCTACCCTGGCGATAGATTGTCACTCCCCGATTAGTCAAGCCAGCTGGCATTGATCGCGGGTTTATGGTAAGCCTTTGCTGCATATGCAGCAAAGACTTACCGGCATAGAGAGGGCTCAACCAGTGAGCCCTCTTCATGCACCCGGCATGTGACTAGTAGTATCCTAGGTTTTTGGGAGAGGGATATTTTGGTGATGGTGGCATTCAGGGGCCTCCCATGTGCAGGATGTCTCCAAACAGATAAATATTAGAAAGAATACTTCCAGTGGCGTAACTAGGAGAGGCTGGGTTCCATGACAAACTTCTGCATGGGGCTCTCTTACCGGAGGGTCCTTCCACGTGGTGTTTTTCTCATGTTTTTAAACGCATCCAAAATGAAAGTGGGAGGGGTTTTGAGCAAAACGCAATATGTTTTCAATGAAACATATATGTTTCATTGAAAAGTATGCGTTTCAGGCAACCCCCCCTCCCATGGCGTTTTGGATGCATTTAAAAATGCGAGAAAAATGCCACATTGGAAGGCGAAGGAAAAAACAATTTGTACAAAACATATTATACAATTAAACACATTATATACTTATATCTCCTTCACGCTCTGCGCCATACAGAGCTACAAAGGGTGCATGAAGAGGGAACAGGGGTAACCCTTTTCATACAGAGGTTAGGTTCATTCATATTGCAGAAACACCACATGCTAATACCCCACGATTGGGGCAGCATTGATTTAGTGTGCCCGCCATGTTTGTTAAGATCGCTGGCTCCCTCGTGACATATCAGGGGCGTGATTGATTACCATGGACAGCCTGGGCCCTGCTATATAGCTTCATGGAGATATTATAATGCACACAGTGGCTCACTGTAGAATAATATGTAAAATACCACATACTGCAAAAAACTAAAATTAAATTCACCCCCCTTTCCTTAGAACTGATATACAACTAAATAACAGTAAAAATCACAACACATTACGGTATCGCTGCGTCCAATATGCCAGATCAAAAATATAAAAATGGTGATACCAGCAGTGAACCCCATAACGGAAAATAGCCAAATGTCCGAAACGCACTTTTACACAATTTTACATCACATATAACAGTGTAATAAAAGTATCAAAAAAGTCGCACAGTCCTAAAATAGTAGTGATAAAGGGGAGTTTGGGATTGGGTTTTTGTTCAGTGTCCTCTAGGTTCAGTGGTTCTGTCCAGCCCTTAGTCTGTGCTATTTACCTAAGCACCCACTCCCGTCCTTCATATATCACAGGAATAAACATACAACCCTCGCAGATACTTATTACAAAAGACTTTACTAACAACAAACATGTGACAAGTAACTACATAAAATACAATACAAGATACATAGAGAACACAACTGCCACACAACCTCTTTCTGACCCCTTCCGGACCAGATAATGTGTATGTATATAACAATATAAACTAACACTACAGAAGCTCATGGAGTATACCCCCAGCAGGAGTCACATCCAGTACCTGACCATATAACATGACATATAGAGACTCATGCAACAATAGCATCTATATATTTACTCCTCCAATACACATGAAGAACACAGATCCACGTGTGAATGAATACAGTACAGGATGTACATGTAGTATCGCTAATATATACACACTCACTGTAAACACTTAGCTATGTATATCTATATGGTAAAACACAAACACCTGGAATATCTATAGGTAAGTATAAAGTCTACTATATTATATATACGTACTATGTTATAATTAATTTATAAAGTGTATATTACATACACAGAAAGCACACACACAATAAACCTGGTTTCTTATGCTCCTAAGTGCTAGTCGTCCAGGATGGGGGGTCAGGAAGCAAGAGACAGAAGAGAGTGATTTCTGTTTTTACCATGCTTAAAATCCTTGTGTAGTAAGTCCCTTCCCACCACATATAACTCCACCCTAAGACCCTCTCAGGATAGACCCCAGTGTGTGCAGGGAATCTCACACCTGGTTCATGGTGGCTTCTTACTGTTCAAAGCCTTTTGATATGTTAATGACCCAATGGCTTCAGTACACACACATCTCATCACAGAATATCAGTGACTGTGGTCAGTATATACTGTATCCATTAACACTATATGTAATATATATAATAATAGAGCAGAGGGTCCAGTTATGAAGAATGTTCCCCTGTAACACCTCCCCCTTTTTGTCAGAAACCTGACACACTATGCTGGAGTCTGCTCTTCTATGCGTTGATGCTTGACATAAAATAAAACAAAGTACAAAATAACGACAAATACAACCAAAAATCACCCTTTCATATATGGGTATAAAATAAAAAACTAAAAGACATTAAGATTATATTTCATCTAGAGGTCACAGTCCATATGGTCTTGAGTGCACATCACAAGTTCATTTGCATCTTTGGCCAGATCTTTGGATGAATGGTTCCAGCTTTCACGCCATCTTTGTAGAAAAGGGATTGGCTAGTTGCACTTCCTTCAGTAGACAGACACTCGCTGCTTCTCTGTGTGTTTAGAGGAGGAATCCTCAGTGGTTGTCACATGATACAGGACTCACCCTGCATTACATTTATTCTATGCACGTCCACCATGGTTTATTCTCTCAGTTTACCTCATCAATCAGGAGACATGATGTTCTCCCCCTGTGGACAGAGCCTTTACCTCAGACATTGGTTAGCAAAATGCAAGCTTTATATACTGTATACCTGGCACCTTCAGATCACACGGTATAAACCAAGGCTGGGAATGTCACTCCTATGGTGCTTCCCCTTTGACCGGCAGCTTAAAAGACCCGTGTCTGACTGAGCAGTCATTGTACCATAATGCGCCTCTGCAGTTCACCGTGGTTTTACCCACTCCCTGCAGAATCCCCAATAGCGAGAGCTATGCCCCACAGACTATTGGCTGCGCCGCGGACTTTTGCTGACGAATTACACTGTATGCTCCATAGGTCCTAGAGATAGTTGACCTCTTCCTTTCCTTAGACCTATTGCACTTAGACAGGGGCAGGTAATCACCCCTCTACCTGAATTTTAATTACTGAGGTGCCAGAAATTAGAGAGATTATACAATCAATCTTAGTGGATATTATTTTGTCCACCATGTTACCATTGAATACTTCGAATCACTGAGAGCAGAGAGTTCTGTGTACAACATTAGCTTAAGAACCATCATATTGCCAAAACAAATATGCAAACATAAAGAAAAGACCAAATTTGTTATTTACTATTAACACCTTTGTCTTTACAGGCAGAGGCCTGACTTCAGGACATTTAACAATACACTTCCCTTGCACTTCTGCTCCTCTTAGCTGTTGAAAACAAAAGGACTGGACCTCATTAACACTTGGTTACAAACAGTCTATTTACACAGGTTCAGGGACAGTAAACCTCCTCCCTCCCCCCTTCTAGGTGATATAATCTCATCACCTAGCAATGACAGTTAATGAGGTTTACAATACACATCCTGGCCATTATATGGGGAATCCATGATTTTATGGATTTTATGGATCCCCAAACGTAAGCCTATTGCACCAGATTCCCAGTAGGGCTGTCTGTTGTACAGTTGTGTGATCCTGCTCCACGTGTAGCCACACATTTGTCCCCCCCCCTTATTTTGTGAGACCATCCCCCGTTCATACAGGTTAACCCTTTGTGGACAGAACCTGTTTATATGTCCATACTGTAAACGGTGAAAACACCGAACACTCCCCCAATTCCTCGGTATTTGGCTGGGAGATGATTTTTTTTGCACATGGATTCCTTGCAGCTTGGGGTGAATTGCTATCTGTTTCCTGTCTTTATAGACCTTCTATCTTTGAGTAGATCCTGTCTGACCTGCTCTATTACCAGGGCGGCCTCCATGAGTGAAGCTTCTTTAGCTGCATTCAATCTAATTGTGGTGTCAAGGTATGGAAACTTCTCCACAAACATGCGGTTCATGCCTTGTGGGGTTCATGGACTGATGATTCTTAGTCACCTTTCTATACATAACTTCAAACCTCCCACACAGAGACAAGGGCTCATCATAGAAGGTTGGTCTGAAGTTAACTAAATACAAAAATTCTGCCTGACTGGAAACGTTTAAAAGACTAAATAAATTTTATTAGATACATTGTGGCTCGCATAACCGGGACAGTGCAATACAATTCCCTAAACAGGGCTGTCTTGGAGATAGGACCACTATACTAGTCCAATAATGCCAGCCAATGCCTGAAAAGTAAAACTGTCTATATACTTTGTAGGACTAGTCCCACACGTTTTTAATAGTATCTAATAAAATTTATTTAGTCTTTTAAACGTTTCCAGTCAGGCAGAATTTTTGTATTTAGTTACTCAGTTCAACGAAATGTAAACATATCAACATCACAAGTGTGTATATGTACTTTATGTTCAATTGAGATGGCAGGATTTCTCACAGGGGAAATTGATACGAGTAAGTGGCTGACAGAAGCTAGAGAAGTATTCTCAGACAAAGATTTACCTCCACCCACACAAAATCTTACCATTGCCAAGACAATTAACTAAAACATACAAGGATCATCTAAGAGGCTGGTGGGAGGTCCAGTCTCTAGAAACATATCTAAGAAACAATATTGTTCCCAGGGGCCTTCGTATCAACTTAATACCATCTGCCAGGATAAGATCCCCAGCCCTATTGAAAAAGTGGGAAAGGGAATCCATAGACTCCTCTCTCCGCTTTATGAATCTCCTATTGGAGGAAGAAAAGATCAAATTAATGTCCTCTGATGCACAGTTAAAAACAAGCATAGAAAGCGCAAAAAAATTCTCAAACAACCCTGAGTTTGAGCACAAGGAACACATATTGCAGAATACGATCGAACGCTTCACTGCACAAATTAAAGAAAGGAAGCACTTTCAATTTTGCAGGGACACTATAGACTTTAAGGAAGGAAACATTCTAGACCTGAACCCCAAGGGGGACATCAGGGTCCCAGAATCTGAGATTGATATTACCTCGTCTGAAAACGACAATTCTGATAGTGACACTTCAGGCAGAGGTACCTCCAGAGGTAGAGGTAGACGTGGAGGCACCCCCAAGCGGGGTAGAGGGAGAGGAGCCAGAGGCGCCGGAAACAGTGATAGAGGCAGACCTCAAAGAGCAACAAGGATCAGGATCCACCACCCCTAGAATACCAACTTCGGGAGCGAAAGGAAAATTGACAGGCTTGTTGACATCTCAAAGTGACACAATGCAGATTATAAATCTGTCAAATAGAACTTTAACAGCAGTGGAACATGCAGTGATTACAAGAGGCCTGTCATTCGTACCCACACTATCATTTGATCTGTTTACCTGGGTCAAAGTCCTAAATCTCTTTTGTAGAAAATTGAAATGGAAAAAATTCTTTCTACAGCATGACAGACGCCAATGCCAGGAATTAGGCCTAGAACCCACAGATCTTGACTGTCTAACGACACTAGAAAGCCTCCTGGGGGGAGGCAACAATCAAGAGGGAGAAGGCCCCTTTACCAACTTCAGGCCGAAATCAACAAAATTTCCCCCTCTAAATGATAATACCTTGATTGATACCTTTTTACAGTTGGTCACTGATCATCCGCTGAAGCAACACACGAATCA
Source organism: Engystomops pustulosus (assembly GCA_019512145.1). Taxonomy (NCBI): domain Eukaryota; kingdom Metazoa; phylum Chordata; class Amphibia; order Anura; family Leptodactylidae; genus Engystomops; species Engystomops pustulosus. The sequence continues at coordinate 116,271 of WNYA01000087.1, forward strand.
AGTTCAGTGTCACAATCTCTCGCGCAATGAATGGTGGGCTCTTAAAGATCTTGAGAAAGATGAGTCATTAATAATAAAGCCTTCAGATAAAGGCGGTAATTTGGTTATTATGGACAGAGAGCAATATACTTTGATGAGCAAGAAAATCTTAAATGACAAACTGTGCTACAAAGTTTTGCCTTCAAACCCAAAAATGCACCTATGTAACAAATTAGAGGCAATACTTAAAGATGCTCTCAGAGAAAAATTGATTAGTCAAACAGAGTACCAATTTCTCCTCCCAAAACATCACACCACAGCCACCTTTTACAGTATACCAAAAATTCATAAGGGTCTAAACCCCTTAAAGGGTAGACCTATCGTGAGTGGCATTAATAGTGTCACTCAGAATATAAGCATGTATGTTGACTACATTTTGCGTCCCTTTGTAGCCACGTTACCTTCGTACATTAAGGATACGATGGATGTCCTGCGACGCCTTGAAGGCTTACAACTGGACCCTGGTGTACACTTAGCCAGCCTCGACGTGGAAGCTTTATATAGCTCAATCCCACATGAAAAGGGTTATCACGCAGTTGAGTCCTTTCTAAACACCAGAGACATCCAATGTCAGAGATATAACAGATTCACATTGGAGCTTCTCCGATTTGTCTTGGAGCACAACACCTTCGTGTTCGATGGCAGATACTTCCACCAGCTCAGGGGGGTTGCAATGGGGAGCCCATGCGCCCCCACATATGCAAATCTCTTCCTGGTGGGAGAAGGAGGTAGTGTTTAGTGAAGCCATGGACAAATGGATCCATAATGTAACATTGTGGCTACGTTTCATAGACGACGTGCTCATTCTGTGGAAAGGCACTGCAGATGAATACAAGGACTTTGTAGCCTGTTTGAATAACAATGAAATAGGGCTCTATTTCAAATCTGAATTTCAAACGGATCAGATTACGTTTTTGGATCTTACCACCAAAAAATCGGACACAGGCCTTCTAACTACTCACATGTACAGAAAACCAACAGCGACAAGCATCTTGCTGCGGTGGCAGAGTCACCATCCCAAGTCCCTGTTAATAGACATACCGAAAGGGCAGTTTTTGAGAGCTAGAAGGAAAAATACTCTCCTTCCGGATTTTATTTCTTCATCAACAGATCTGCATCAACGATTCCGTCAACGGGGATACCCCGCTAGGGTATTGCGAAACGCTTACCAACATGCGCTCTGCACAAACAGAAATTACCTTCTAAATCCTCGCCCTAAAAACACTCAGATCACAAAACACAAAATCTCAGACCCGCATAATGGGGACTTTTGACGCGGGGCATAAGTTGGTTCGACAGACCCTCCAAATGTTCTGGGGGATCCTTCAACGGGACCCGGACATCGGTGATGCACCACAGATTACCTTTCGCAGAGGGAGAAATTTAGGCGATAATTTGGTCCATAGTCATCTGATGCTGTTAAGGAGGTCGCACTGGTTTCGGACGCCATCTTGACTACTGTCCGCCATCTTAGATACAGCGGCCACCTTGGGGGGGGGGGTATGCTTCCCTTTTAGAAGCTATAGAGTTAAATGTTTTAATTCAGCTATTTTTCTCATTTAAACTGTTGTTTGCCTTTTCACAATATCCTTGGCATTTCTTACCGTCCTTCGGGCCTTTGTATTCTTGTTATTTATTTTGGTTATGAAGAAGCTTCTAGGAGCCATTGTGTAGATAAGCATGGCTGTAAACATGTGCTGGTAAAAAAACATAATGGCCAACAGAATCTAAGTGCCTTATCAACACCCCAAATGCTGATTTCTATGTGCTAAAATATAGCTGTATCTGTTTTGAAATAAACAGTTTGATTTGAGTGCATCGGAAGACCGACTGTGTCTTGCATTTACTCTGTCAGCTCGCTGCCGGCAGCTATCTCATCCTCCCTCAAAGGGTTAATTAGGACTCACCTTACAAAAGTCAAGAGGGCTGTTGGGGCCCTGCATAAAAAAATCCCTAACAGATGCCGATTACCAAATCGACCTGGCTTCCCAAACCTCCATCGGGCACTTTTAAATGTAAAAGATGTCAGAATTGTAGATACATACAAGAAGGATCTAGTTTCCACATTTCCAATACAGGTAAAACATTTTCCATCAAGAAGTTTATCTCCTGCAGAAGTACGGGAGTAATTTATTTACTTACCTGCAGTTGCTCCATCGAATATGTCGGCAAAACAATTCGCGAATTGCGGACGTGAATAGGAGAGCATGTCAGAGATATTGTTAACAAACAAGATACCCTTGTTGCGAGACATGTTTGGGAGCATCATCAAGGACGTTCCGAAGTGATCAGTTTCCAGGGTATAGAAAATGTTAACCCTCTAACTAGAGGGGGCGACTATGACAAAATAGTCTGCCAAAGAGAATCCCGCTGGATATTCACCTTGGGTACAGTCAAACCGAAAGGTCTAAATGACTATGTACCCTTTGCCTGCTTCATATAAATATACAGGGATGAGCCTTCTTCACTGCCAAGCTATCAATTCATGTGATTATTGTGATATTTAGATCATGCATGCTTAAGACAACATCATCTATATATATATGAGAAATCATGTTACTTTCAATACTGTATCGATCAGGCTAAAACACAAAATTTTACCTAGGGGTTTGTCCAGCTCTAGAGAATCTTCACATAGTATCAAATGCCACCTCGTTCTTCTTATTTTCCCCACCAAGTACCTGCCATAAAGAAAAATCCTGCATAGTTTCGTCTCCATAGAAACTAGCACATGATCCTCCGATCATGTGGTCCCTCACGTGACACCATGTGACGCACTCTCGTGACGCGGTGAGATGCGACACAATGGTGAGACAAGTCTCGTGCATCACACGAAAACGGGAGCCCCAACAAATGGGGAGATCCTGATCCCGGACCCGATGGTTCCCGGGTAGGGGCGGGGTTAACCAGATATAACCCCCGGCATGTGGCGGCCGCGTGACGGCCTGCTACAATGCCGCGGGGGGAAATGCTAGGGATGTGACTCAATACCTAAAAGCACCATCCTTTTACTGTCTAAAGCACCTCTGAGGACCTATCCTAATACAAATAATGGGATGCAGAAACGCGTTAGGTGTAACTAACAACGTATATCTGAATTAGGCCATTGTTAATCACCAGCGCCTACACATAGGTCTATCAAAGCTATCAATAAGCACTCTCTGATAGACCGCTTGTGGCTCGCATAACCGGGACAGTGCAATACAATTCCCTAAACAGGGCTGTCTTGGAGATAGGACCACTATACTAGTCCAATAATGCCGGCCAATGCCTGAAAAGTAAAACTGTCTATATACTTTGTAGGACTAGTCCCACACGTTTTTAATAGTATCTAATAAAATGTATTTAGTCTATTATTAAATGTATTTAGGACTATACAAAGCAAAGACCCTCACACCAGGGTCACCTCACGAGGGGTCTGATAACAGAAAACAACCAGAATCCTAAGAACTGAACTCATATAGATTTGCTGCCAATAATCACACTTATACTAGGCTTCAGATGAAACTCTGCTACCTGTCCGAACCTACCCAGTCTAGTAACCTAAGTTCACAGTATAACAACAATCTCACCACTATATCCTAATGTAGATGGATCATGACAATTGGGCCTGGCTCGCCATTGATAAAGGGGATTTTGGGGTATTGGGTTTTTTCCTCAGTTCCTCTAGCGGTTCTGTCCAGCCCCTTAGTCTGTGCTATTTACCATAAGCACCTACTCCAGTCCTTCATATATCACAGGAACAACATACAACCCTTGCAGATACTTATATACAAAAAGACTTTACAAACAACATACATGTGACAAAGTAACTACATAAAATACAATACAAAATACATAGAGAACACAACTACACACAAACCTCTTTTCCTGGCCCCTTCTGGACCCTAGTAATGTGTATGTATATACAATATAATCTAACACTGCAGCAGCTCCTGGATATACCCTGAAGCAGGAGTCACATCCAGTACCTGACCATATACATGTACAGTAAGTCTAACTTCTGTGGTGGGGAAAATATTTGAGGGGTTTGTTAGAGATGCTATCCTGGAGTATCTCACTGTGCACAACCTTATAACCCAGCGTCAGCATGGGTTTATGAGAGATCGGTCCTGTCAGACTAATCTGATTGGTTTCTACGAGGAGGTAAGTTCAAGACTGGATCTGGGGGACGCTGTGGATGTTGTATATCTGGACTTTTCAAAGGCATTTGACACCGTGCCACATAAAAGGTTGGTATATAAAATGAGACTGCTGGGAATAGGGGAAAATCTGTGTATTTGGGTAAGTGATTGGCTTAGTGATAGAAAACAGAGGGTCATCATTAATGGCACATTCTCAGATTGGGTTGACGTTACCAGTGGACTGCCACAGGGGTCAGTATTGGGGCCACTTCTTTTTAATATTTTTATTAATGACCTTGTAGTGGGTTTACACAGTCAAGTTTCAATATTTGCAGATGATACTAAGCTGTGCCGATAGCTTATCAGACTTTACACTGCAAATACACTGTATTGGAGTGTATAGTGTAAGTAACTGAGCATGCCGCATGCCGCATGCCCAGGGCCGATTCTAGCATATTTGCTGCCTGAGGCGAATATTAAAATGCTGCCCCCCCCCCCCCCCGCTCCCTGTTAAGTAAATGCTGAAAATTTACAACAATTAACAACCTACAGACAGCTCCCTGACACTGTGTGACTGACTACAGGATTGAGAGGCATTAGTGACATCTAGTACCTTATAGATGACAATCTCTTCCATCAGTAGAACTTTATTCGGGTTCTCCAATCAGACGTATCATGCTGAATTCACGGAGGATATCTTCAGCTCCGTGCAGCACTCACACCGGCGTCCCTAAAAATACACAGTCACTTACAGTATGCAGGCCGATAGCTTATCAGACTTTACACTGCAATACACTTGTCTGGAGTGTATAGTGTAGTAACTGAGCATGCGATGCCGCATGCCCAGGGCCGATTCTTAGCATATTGTGCCTGAGCGCGAATATTAAAATGCTGCCCCCCCCCCCCCCGCTCCCTGTTAAGTAAATGCTGAAAATCTTACAACAATAAAACCTACAGACAGCTCCCTGACACTGTGTGACTGACTACAGGATCATGACGAGGCATAGTGACACTGTACCTTATAGATGACAATCTCTTCATCAGTAGAACTTTATTCCGGGTTCTCCAATAAGACGTATCATGTGAATTCACGGAGGATATCTTCAGCTCCGTGCAGCACTCCACCGGCGTCCCCTAAAAATACACAGTCACTTACAGTATGCAGTTGAATAAGCGATCATCCGATCGCTTATTCAAGCCTTTACACTGCAATACACTTGTATTGGAGTGTATAGTGTAAGTAACTGAGCATGCTGAGCATGCAGCTATGACCGGGCCGATTCTAGCATATTTGTCCTGAGGCGAATATAAAATGCTTCCCCCCCCCCCCCCCCCCAGCTCCCTGTTAAGTAAATGCTGAAAAATTTAATAACAATACAACCCTACAGACAGCTCCCTGACACTGTGTGACTGATACCAGGATCTGAGAGGCATTAGTGACATCTAGTACCTTATAGATGACAATCTCTCCATCAGTAGAACTTTATTCCGGGTTCTCCAATCCATGACGTATCACTGCTGAATTCACGGCCGGGAATCTTCGCTCCGTGCAGCATCTACACCGGCGTCCACTAAAAACCACAGTCAACTTACAGTATGAAGTCTCGGAAAACAACGCTGTGCTCCTAAATAATATATACCCTCACAACAAAAATGACCGCACTCTCCCCACATAAAACCATCCCTTCATATATATATATATATTATAGTCTATGGAATTATAGCATGCTAACACAATCAATATACAACACCCCCAATTTATATTACAGACCCCCAACATTTGGTTTAACAGATGCAAAGTAATCTGTATCCTATAACTAATAAATATATAGCACCAAATCGAATGAATATATATTATAATATATATATATATTATTATAATATATATATATATATATTACATTTATTTTTTATATATCCCTGCTCTCATATATTTAAAGGCCTCGTTATTCACCACCCAATTAAATATATACCAGATCCCTCACAGCTTAATAAAATCTTGCCCACATCATACATCCCTCCAGCTTAGCAATATACTGTATCCCAATATACATCCCCCAGCTTAGTAATATGCTGTACCCGATATAGTCCCCCCAGCTTAGTAATATATGTATCCCATATACAGCCTCCCAGCCTAGTGATATAGTGATATATAATATATAGCATCCCCAGATATAAAATAATTATGGAATCCCCATATAAGCATCCCCCAAAATCATCATAAAATATAGCATCCCCCGTATAAAATTAAGAAATATATAAGATCTCCCATATAGATAAAATATAGCCCCCAAATAAAAAAAAGATCAATCAGTATAATAAAATAATTATGGCCCCAAATAATAATATAGCATACCCCCCTAGTATAAAATAATTATGCCCCAAATAAATATATAGCACCCCCCCTAAAAATAACATTTATGATTATATAATATAAAAATTATTATGGCCCAAAAATATATCCACACCCAAATCCACCCAATAAATAAGCCACCAAATAATACATATAACATCCCCCCCCCTTAGTTAAAATAATTATGGCCCCAAATAATATATATAGCACCCCCCCCCCCCAGTATAAAATAATTATGGCCCCATATGATATCTATAGCGCCCCCCCCCCCAGTATTAAACGTTTTCTAGCCCTATATAGTCCCCCTCCCAGTATAACATGAAACCTCCCCACATTTAATTAAAGTACATGAAAAATAAGAAAAATCATACTCACCTGCAGGCAGCTGCTCCCTCGGCGCGCGGCTCCGGTCTTCTGTGAGCCGCGGCTCCGCACAGTGACACAGGCGCGTGACGTCATGACGCCTGTGTCACAGCTTAGAACAGAGCGACGCAGCTGCCGGAAAGGTGCTGCGTTGCTCCGCATATAAATCGCGCCTGTGTCTTAAAGAGATGATTTATTATAGCTGGTGGGCGATTCGGGCGTTAATGGACGCCCGAATCGCCCACTTTAGAGCGGCAAATTTTGCCGCCCTTTACAGGGACCCGCATTCTACCGCCTGAGGCGAGATTTTCATCTCGCCTCATGGCAGATGCGTCCCTGCGCATGCCGCATGCTCAGTTACTTACAGCCGGGTCCTGCCAGGAAGGCAGAACCCGGCACAGAGAGGAGCCGACAGCCCCGGGTCACTCGTTGGGACCCGGGGCAGCGGCAGGAGGGATCGGATCCCCCGGTAAGCACACCGGGGGGGTCCGATCCACGGGGGACACGCTTAAACACCCGGGATCAGAGTTTTTCCAATCCCGCGTGTTAGTGCCGGGTCTGGGCTGTGATATCACAGCCCGACACCGGCACCAGCGGGACCCGGTGTCCCGAAATCTTCTTCTGACGCGGCGCCGGAGAAAGGCGTACGCGTCAGAAGAAGTACCCTTAATGACCGCCGTAAAAAGCCGATACGGCGGTCATTAAGGGGTTAAACATAACTGCATATCTTATATGTTTTTTCTTGTATATATATACATTGAAAACAGTGCCACAAGCGTCACCAAAAAGGCAATAGAATATGTGGCTTTTAAATATGTGCAAGAAAGAAGTGTTTGAGTTCATGGAGAACTGGGTAAACTTCTCTTTAGGTAAGAGACGTACTATGCCAAGGATGGGGTGTACTCTGTACCAGGGGAATTGTTGAATGACTGGGGGAGCTTTTAGAATTGTAGAATTGAGCAGGGGGTTATTTACAAGGAGTTTGGGTCAAATAAGAAAGTGGTGAGATGTTCAGGAACCCAGGTCAACCCAAGAAATATATAGATATTATTGACATTAAATGTTTCCTGGTAAATGGAAGAATTAATATAAAATAAATAATTTGGATACAATCAGGATAAACTTGGTTTGGTAGTTACCATATATACTCGAGTATAAGCTGACCCGAGGATAAGCCGGTGTACCTAAATTTAACACGAAACACTGTGAAAACCTATTGCCTCGAGTATAAGCCAAGGTTGGGAAATGGATTGATCACAGCCCCCAGTATGTAGCCTGCCAGCCCATGTAGTAAACAGCCTGCCAGCCCCTGTAGTATATAGCCTTCCTGCCCCTGTAGTATATAGCCTTTCTGCCCCTGTATTATATAGCCTTTCTGCCCCTGTAGTATACAGCCTGCCTGCCCGCCTTGAGTATATAGCCAGCCTCTCTAGTATATAGCCAGCCATCCCCCAGTAGTATTTAGCCTGCCAGCCCCTGTAGTATATGGCCTGCCAGTCCAGGTAGTATATAGCCTGCCAGCCCCCTAGTATATAGGCCGACAGCCACTGTAGTATATAGCCTGCCCCTGTAGTATATATCCAGCTAGCCCTGTAATATATAGTCTGCCTGTCCCTGGAGTAAATAGTTTGCTAGCACCTCTAGTATATAGCCTGCCAGCTCCTGGAGTATATAGCCTGCCAGCCCCCAGTAGTATATAGCCTGCCAGCCCCCAGTAGTATATATGCAGCCAGCCCTGTAGTATATAGCATGCCAGCCCTGTAGTATATAGCCTGCCAGCCCCTCTAGTTTATAGCTAGCCATCCCCCAGTAGTATATAGCCTGCCAGCCCCTGTAATATTTAGCCTGCCAGCTCCTGTAGAAAAAAAGCCTGCCTGCCCCTCTAGTATATAGGCCGCCTGCCCCTCTAGTATATAGCCTGCTTGCCCCTGTATTATATAGCCTGCCCATATAGTATATATCCTGCCAGCCCTGTAGTAAATAGCCTGCCAGCCCCTGTAATATTTAGCCTGCCAGCTCCTGTAGTATATAGCCTGCCTGCCCCCTAGTATATAGCCTGCCAGCCCCTCTAGTATATAGGCTGCCAGCCCCTCTAGTATATAGCCTGCCTGCCCCTGTATTATATAGCCTGCCCCTATAGTATATATCCTGCCAGCCCTGTAGTATATAGCCTGCCTGCCCCTGTAATATATAGTCTGCCAGCCCCTCTAGTATATAGCCTGCCAGCCCCTGTAGTATATAGCCTGCCTGCCCCCTAGTATATAGCCTGCCTGCCCCCTAGTATATAGCACAGAAACACAGTTATTTGTGATGCACAGTTGGCCCCTTAAGGAGCTACTCACGGTATAAGACCGGTCCACACAGTCTTAGAAAAAATCCACAGAAATAGAGAAAATAATTTCACTATGACTGGAGCTCCCAATACTATTCTTCTCATTCGTTATTTCACCAATGAACAGCACTAAACTGCAGTTTCTCCTCCTGAAAGTATGTCACCGTTCAGACTAGCACCATCGCATTTTCATTATCCTCCTTTAATTATAATGTAGCTGGAAGAAAATATGCAGGCAGATGGTGTTGTACGTTCTAACAAAGTTAAAATTTATTTTTAAGTTCATTTTTAAGTCCTCTAGTATATAGCCTGCCAGCCCCTCTAATAAACAGTCTGCCAGCCTGCCCACCTGTATTAAAAAAAAATTACACTGTACTCACCTTTACAACGCCCCCCATAGGTCCTCTTCTTGGAGACAATCAGGATAAACTTGGTTTGATAGTTACCATATATACTCGAGTATAAGCTGACCCAAGGCGAGGTACCTAATTTTAACACGAAAAACTGTGAAAACCTATTGCCTTGAGTATAAGCCAAGGGTGGGAAATTCATTGGTAACAGCCCCCAGTATATAGCCGCCAGTCCCTGTAGTATACAGCCTGCCAGCCCCTGTAGTATACAGCCCACCAGCCCATGTAGTATATAGCCTGCCAGCCCCTGTAGTATACAGCCCGCCTGCCCCTGTAGTATACAGCCTGCCTGCCCCTGTAGTATACAGCCTGCCTGCCCCTGTAGTATACAGCCTGCCTGCCCCTGTAGTATACAGCCTGCCTGCCCCTGTAGTGTATATCCAGCCAGCCCTGTAGTATATAGCCTGCCTGCCCCTGTAGTATACAGCCTGCCTGCCCTTGTAGTATTTAACCTGCCCCAGTAGTGTATATCCAGCCAGCCCTGTAGTATATAGCCTGCCTTCCCCTGTAGTATATAGTCTGTCAGCCCCTCTGGTATATAGCCTGCCAGTCCCTCTATTATATAGCCAGCCCCCAGTAGTATATAGCCTGCCAGCCCCTGTAGTATATAACCTGCCAGCCCCCTAGTATATAGCCTGCCAGGCCCTCTAGTATACAGCCTGCCAGCTCCTATAATATATAGGCTGCTAGCTCCTGTATTATATAGCCTGCTAGCTCCTGTAGTATACAGTTTGCCAGCCTGCCCCCCTGTATTAAAAAAAAACAATATAGTATATAGCTTTCATCTATATAATGTCGATTGGTCGGAATAAACCTGTTGACAAACTGCAGACCAATGAGACACACCTAAAATACACCAAAGTACAGTGTGGCAACACTTGAATGGAGATTTCTGGATACACTGTGTTATATAACACTTTGTTTATCAAATATAAACCTTGGACAAATATAAATCTTATTACTATCTGCATATAAAAGCAGTGTGTTAGGATTTGAACAGGCGCCCTTTGGCCTTTCTGGTCAGTTCTCTATCATTGTGCTATGGGACCTGATTATTTTATGTTTTTTGTTATTGGTGTTTCTGTTGTTTTTAGGTCTAGGTTGTGTAAATTTGTATTATCCTATCAGGAGTGGCTGAGTTCCATTAAGGCAATTTTTATCATTCAGTATTTGCTAGGTGTTGCTGTATCTGCTGCTTATTCCTGGCTCTGTTCTGTTGGAACATCTATAGTTTCTAGTAGCTTGTTTCTTTGACGGTGGTGAGAGATTGTGTGAAGTTTGTCTTTTCTCTTGTATTCTCTCACCACTTTCCTGTCTCTTCCCCCTTGTCTGTGTTTATTTAACTTTGAGTATTTGAGAATCTGCTTCGGTTGTTTCCCACTAATCCAGTCCTCCTTATTGCCCTCCTTCCTGTATTCTGTTTCGGTTGTGTTTGTATGCATGGAGGGATTGCTAGCTCGCCAAGTTTTCTTACAGCAATCTTTTTGTTAGGGGGCTCAAATCTAGTCCTTTTACTTACTTTCTGGAAAGGTCTTCATGTTCAGAGAGAGAAAAGTTGTCAGGTCCGGAACTAGCCCAGGTAAGCTAACCATCACCCGCAGGCAGGGACTAGCTTAGCCTTAGAGTAAGGGAGTTTTCCCTTCCCTGTTTCCCTAGTTCTTGGTGCTCTCTCTAAACAGTTTCCTGCTTCTGTGTAAACTGTGACACAGTGTGTGTCACATGCTAAAAAAAAATTCCCCTGCATTCATCAAACAACATCTCCCAAAATGAGCCTGCTATCAAACCACAGACCAATAACACACTTCTTAGTATCCCATAGGAATATTATGTAGCAAAACATGGCCAGGGAAAAACCTGAATACAGCATCATGGATAGTAGCACAAATCACATACCTCCCAACTTTTGAGCTAGAAAAACAGGGAAAAAAGACCCTCCCCCCCTTTTTTTTGTAAACCACTATCATTTCACAACCCCCAACCATAGTATAATATTGACATTAATGATCCCCCACAAAGTATAATGCCCCATTCCTGTTTTAAACCGGTTTTTATAAAAAATCTAAAAGTTAAACAAAAAATATTGAAAAATAGTTAAAAAAAGTGAAAGTTTAAATGACCCCCCATTCCTTAGAACACATATAAAAATAAATAAACTGTAAAAATCATAAACATGATAGGTATCACTGCATCCCAAAATGCCTTTTTTATCAAAATATTAAAAAGATTATTCCCGGGCCGGCCATGAGCCCAAATATCCAGATCACCACTTTTTCCCCATTTTTCCATCCATGAATATTTGAATAAAGAATTATCTAACAGTTATATAGGTGCCAAATTGATATAAATTAACATACCAGCACATACCGCGAAGAATAACACCTTACATAGGTCCATACACCAAAGTGTGCAAAAGTTATTGGCTTTAGGACGAAAAGGACTGAGTCCTGTAAAGGTTAATATTGTGGCCTGCTGTCCTCCATCCTACTCATATTGTGGCCCCCTATCCTCATCCTTCTTATATTGTGGCCCCCTATTCTCCTCCTATTGTGGCCTCCTGTCCTGCATCTACATCATATTGTGGCCTCCTGTCAACCATCCTCCTCATATTGTGGCCACTCCCATCTCCCCTCATATTGTAGCTTGCAGTCCACCATCCTATTCATATTGTGGTCTCCTGTCCTTCATCCTTCTAAAAAATGTTTGGCAATATTGTCCTCCATACCCTCATACTGTGGCCTGCTGTCCTCCATCTACCTCATATTGTGGTCTCTTGCCCTCCCATCCTCCTCATATTGTGGCACCATGTCCTCCATCCACCTCATAGCTCCTGTGCTCCATCCATCTCATATTGTCACCCCCACCTCACTTTTCCCCCTCATATTGTGGCCTCCAATCCTGCATCATTTTCATATTGTGGACTCATTTCCTCCACCCTCCACATATTGTGGTCCCCTATCCTCCACAACCCCCATATTAAGGCCCCATGTCCTCCAAACTCCTCATATCATGGCCGTTTGTTCTCCTTTTAGCTCAAATTATGGCCTCATGTCTTCCAACCACCCCATATTGTGCTCTTCCGTCCTCCATTCCTCACATATTGTGGCTCCTGTTCTCTACCCACCTCATATAATGCCCTAACTTTTGTACTCCATCCCCCTACCTCCACTATTCCTCTCATATTGTTGAAACTGTCCTCCATCCCCCCCCATTGTGGCTCGCTCTCCCCTCCACCTCATATTGTGGACACCTGTCCTCCATCCTGCCTCCTGCCCTGCATCCTACACATATTGTGGCCCCCTGTACTCAACACTCCACATATTGTGGCCTCCTATCCTCCATCCTATTCATATTGTGCCCCCAGTCCTTCAATGTCTTAATATTGTAGCCTGCTGTCCACCATCCTCCTCATATTGTGGCCCCCTGTCCTCCATCCACCTCATATTGGGACCTCCCGTCCTCCATCTGTCATGGTTTTCAAGGAAGCAGGAAACCATATAAAGAGAGCAGTATGAACTAATTAAACAGGGAAGGGAAAACTGTCACTTATTCTTAGGATAAACTAGTCCCTGCCTGCGGGTGATGGTCAGTTTACATGGGCTAGCTTCAAGTTTTGGTGAACAAGCAATCCCTGCATGCACACAAAAACACACAACCGAGACTGAATGCAGGAAGAAGGGCAATAGAGTAGACAGGTATAATGGGTAACAATCATAGCAGGTCCACAAAACATTCAATAGAAAATAAATACAGATGAAGGGGAACAGACAGGAAAGTGGGGAGAGAAAAGACAAACTCCACAGAATCTGATACCGAGGTCAAAGAAACAAGCTACTTAGTAAACATAGATATTTCTACGGAACAGAGCCAGGGAGAAGCTGCAGATACAACAATATCTAGCAAATACTGAATGAAAGAAAACAGCTTTTAAAGCCTGACTACTCCCAATCAGATAATACAAATAATCAGAGCTGAGACTAAAAAACACCAGCAGGTAATGCAGAAACCAGCAACAAAAATACTATCAGGCTACATAGCACAGTGGTAGAAAACTGACTAGAAAAGTCACAGGGCTCACAGTCCCCCCCCCCCCCCGCCTTCAACGGGAATCCCCCAGATTCCCAGGACAAGACCTATCAGGATACCTTTGGTGGAAGGCAGCCACCTCAGAGGCCCAAACGCAAAAGTTATCCTCCATGCCATAGCCCTTTCAGGCAACCAAATACTGAAGGGTCCCCCTCAAATATTGAGAGTCTATAATCTTCATCAGAATCTAGGGGAAACACAATCACAGGCGCAGCCCCAGCTGAACTCACCTTCTTTAAAAGGGAGACATGGAACACTGAGTTTATTTTCCACGATGGGGGAGTATCCAATCTGACCAAAATGTCATTAATAAATTCTGTCACCAAAAAAGGACCCCCAAATTTTGAACCAAACTTTTTAGAAGGGACCTTCAACTTCAATTTTTTTTTTGTCAGGAGCCACAAATGGTTACCTACCATAAGGTAAATTTTTCTTCTTTTCCTGTCAGCCACCATTTTAGTTTTCCGTGAATAGGCCACCAGGTTCCTCCTTACCCTTACCCTCTAATTTATTACAGTAGAACTCCTTCTCTGGCACCAAAGACTTTGCTCCAATAAGGGATCCAACAAACAGGCTGTTTACCATTAAAACAGAAGAATGGAGAACAGCCTGCCGCAGAGGAACTGAGCAAATTGGGCCAAAGGTAAGGAATCTGCCCAATCATTCTGATTATTAGACACAAAACAATGAAGGAACTGTTCAACATCCGGATTTTTCCTTTCAGTCTGTTTGTTGAACTCAGGAAGGTACCCAGGGGAGAAGGACAATTTTATTCCCAACCTGCCACAAAATGCCCTCCGAAATGAGCTATAAACTGGGAAACCGTGTCAGTGACAATGTCCTCTGGGACATCAAGAAGATGAACCACATTTTTAACAAATTCCTTAGCCAAAATTTTTGTTGTGGGCAACTTGGGAAAAGGAATCAGGTGACACATTTTTTTAAATCAATCCACAATGACCCAAATTACGGTGTTATCTTCTGAGCGTGGCAGATCCATAATAAACCAACATTGGTAGAGAAAAAAGAAATCGACTGCACATCCACATATTACATAATAATCTCTTGCTTCTAGGCTACATTTACAAAACTAACTTGAGGTTCTTAGTTATATTAGGCATCACATGGCATCGATCGCCGCTGCAACACAGCACCAGCAGGGTCCAAGACCCAGTTGCCCTCCAGCACCCATACTGGCAGGCATAGCCAGCCCCATGGCTGTGGGCCCCGGCTCCCCATCAGCACCACACCACAGAAGCAGCAGATACCATGTAATACCACACAATGTGAACAGGTCTAAAATGCTCACCATGTATGAACAGATCTTGAATACTCAATGTGGTCTCAGACACTGGTTGAGAGGCGAATGTTTGCAGTCTCCTGCTAATTTAAAAACACCTGGGTCGAATTGGGTAGAGTGCTGGTACCAGACAAAAAACAAAAGGGGAGAGAAAAAAGAACTGGACTGCACATCCACATCTGTGAAGTGGTTAGTGGGCTTATGCAATTTGATCAAAATGTAATTAAGAACCTCAAGTTTGTTTTGTAACAGCAATAGATCATTGTATAATGTGTGGTCCAGTACTTTCTTCTCTCCCAAGGTTATATCCATAATAAAGTCCATGGCCAAATGTGTCCATGAGCATGAGAGACCTTTAATCTGGAACAGACCGCACATTACCAACATGCAAAGCCACCTCTGCTCTATACCCAAGACACCTGAAAGTTAACTAAACTCTTAGTTTCTGCAACCCCAGGATAGCCTGCCAACCTGGAGCCACAGCATTTTTGTAACATCTGACCCTGCAGGGCCATCGGAACTAACATTTTATCCCACAGTGTTCCCCTAAGTGCATTGTCCCGAGCCTTCAAAATTCGGCTGTCCAACTGAGTATCCAGAATTGCCAACACAACTATCTTTATCACCACAAATTCAGGTTTATCAGATTCAAAATTGGGAGTTACACTTCTATACAGAGCATCCACCCTGACATTTTTGGTAGCTGGAACATAAGTCACCGAAAAGTTAAAACAGGCAAAGAACAGCACCTACTGGGCCTGTCTAGCATTTAAACATTTTGCAGCGTCCAATCTTAACTGGATATCTGGCACCCACTAAAAATGTCTCAGTCATGAACAGCCATACTCCTAATGAGTCTGCAAGGTTTAGACTCTGATTAAATAAACCTATCATGGAAGTCAGATATTTCAGCAGGTACAGAGAATTCAGATAGTGTGGCAATTCTGGAGCTATTACAATTTACTTTACATTTTCGTGAGTCAAAGCAGTCCGTATATAATTCTGGCAAGTAAATTAGACAGGATAAACAGTTCAAGCTTTTCCTGGTAATCATACTTAAAACAGAAATCTTTTCAACAGAATGAATAATAGCCTCCTAAAGGAGAGTTATCAATTGCCGAGACAGTCACAACATTAAACTCTTCTTTACACAGGTGAGATCTGGCAGCAAACAAAATTCCAGAAGATTTTATAAATCCCAATATATCCGAATTACATACAAAGTCATGCTTGGAAGAGGAGCGTGTCTTTTCAACATTCCCTCCTGGACTAAAATTGAGATGTCTCTTGCAATGTTCTATAAAATGGTCGAATTCCCCACAATAGAAACACTGGGGGTCATTTACTAAGGGCCCGATTCGCGTTTTCCCGACATGTTACCCGAATATTTCCCTGTATTTTCCCTGTATTGCACCGGGATTTTGGCGCATGCAATCGGATTTTGGCGTATCTGCGCCGGCATGCACGCGACGGAAATCAGGGGGCGTGGCCGAACGAAAACCCGATGGATTCGGAAAAACTGCCGCATTTAAAAAAAAAATGTGTTGCGAAAATTGCACTTACCTTCACCAGGTATAGGCCGGTGAATTTCAGGGCATTCCAGTGGGCCTCGGCGGACTTCAGCGCAGCAGCGACATCTGGTGGACGGCGGAGGAACTGCCTTAGTGAATCCCGGCCGGACCCGAATCCATCACAGAGAACGCGCCGCTGGATCGCGAATGGGCCGGGTAAGTAAATCTGCCCCATTGTCTCTTCAGATGGCGTCTTTAATTGCGACTAACCATACTAACCATAGACTTCAGAGTTAGCTGAGTAAGTTTGTTTCAGCCATACAGAAATGCCAGTAAGACTCCTCTACCTGTCTTTCTCTAAGAAGCCTGAATACCTGACACCAAGCATTCTCCAAAGATACCTGCTTAGGAAAAGCAACCAAGATTTTTAATCTTATTACTTAGCACTTTCAGTAAAATACTTTTTAGTGCAGAGGAATTCCAAGCTGTATCTACCGACAACCTACAGAATTCAGCACAATAGGTTTCAGAGTCCATTTCACCCTGATGCAAGGACCATTACTTAGCCTCTGCTGTGGACTCCCGGTCAGGGTCCTCATACAACAAACCAAGAGTATTAGAGAATTCCCCCACAAACTGAAATCATGGGTCAGTGGATGGCAAAGAGAAAATGCCCATGTCTGTGTGGAATCTCTCAACAAAGTCATAACTATGCCCACTTGTTGGGCAGCGTTACCTGATGAGTGAGGTCTAAGCCAAATATACAGATTACAAGCACATTTACACCAGAAAAAATCCTGCCAGTAAAAGGGTCTGGGAGTCCTACCTTAGGAGTTGTTTTCCGCCAAGTGGAGGCAGATATGGCACTCATAAGCTGGTCCAAGTGGTCTACCTTCTCACTTAATTTTTTTCATTTGAGGGACCAGAATCTCCAAGATGGCCATGGTGTAACGGCCAGTTAGCAATTTTTTGGGCTAGGTATACTGTCATGGTTTTCAAAGAAGCAGGAAACCATATAAGAAGACCATAGGGTTAAAAATAGTCCTCCTTCTTCCTATTGTGGCCCCCTGACCTCCATCCACCTCACTTTGTTGCTCTTTGTCCGCCATCCTCCTCATATTGTGGTCCCTGTCTCCATCCTCATCATATTGTGGCCCCCTCTCCTACATCCTCCTCATATTGCCACCTCATTTCCTCCTGCCACCTCAAATTGTAGTCTCCTACTCTTCATTCTTCTCTTATTGTGGCTACAATTTAAAATTTAGCAAATCTGCATTCCTGGAAATACAATTTCAAACTTTTTGATTCCGCATTCACAGAAATTCCATTTCACATTTTTCAATTCCGCATACCTGCAACATCAATTTCAGAGTTTTAATTCCACGTTCCAGGAACTCCAATTTCTAATATTTCAATTCTGCGTTCCCAACACTTTAACGTAAAATTTTTAATTCCACATTTCTGGAACTTCAAGCAAACCTGTCATGACACTAATCCTACAAGCATACAAACAGTACCTTATTATGTAATATGCAGTTCCCTGGAAGTGTTTTAGCATATTTTTAAGTTGCAGCATGAATGAAAAATCATATTTTATTCTTTTGTAGCAGTCAGATATAGTCAGGCAACCCCAATTCCTGCAATCAGTTTGCTCTGGCCGCTCCATGCTTCTGGCATGGGAATTCAAATGCATGGAGTGGGCAGAGCAGACTGACTGCAGGAGATGGAGTAGCCTGACTGTGTGCTTCCAACAAAAGAATAAAAGATGATTTTTCATTAATGCTGCAAAATTCTAAATATGTTACAAATAGCTCCAGGGGATGTAAGTGGTTCTAAACACCCAGAGTGGCTTCAACCGCAGTGAGAGGAAGGGTGTGTAGTTTTCCTAATGCTCATTTAATCCTAACTACTGTAGGTCTGAACACCCAAAGTGTTACCTTTGGCACGCCATCACAATGTTTCAGGAATTTTGAATAGATTTACTTGTGGGACCAAGCCATATAATGTCATGCGGACATCGAGGGTGTTGTACAAGAAGCTGGCCGTGCACATCATGCAGATGTAGTGTATAATGCTTACTTGCTACATCGATGTGCAGGCCAGAGGGGCATTTGAAGAGGTGGTAGTCAGGCATTTGATTTTTGGAGAACAGTAAGGTGAAGTTCAAGGAGAAGTTCCCCACTGCCAGCAAGAGAAGGACACAAAAAAGGTGCAGGGTGTGCTTCAAGTGAGGCATAAAGAAACAAAACATTTACAAGTGTGACACATGCCCCGAGAAACCAGGTTTATGCATGAAGGATTGTTTTAGGATTTATTACACCTCCCTGGATATATGATTTTCCCCTGAACTATTTAGCCTGATGCACTCTCCACAGTTTATACATCATGCTGCAGCTTCCCTGCAGAGCCCTGCAGTGTGCCCAGCCTGTAGATAATTGCCACATTGGGGCTATTGCCGTACCGCGGAGAATCCGCATCATGATTTTTGGGGTGTTTGTCTCCTGTGGCAGGAGCTGGGCACAAGATGACATAATTGATATTTTGTACTATGCACTTGGGGTCCACCAGTGGGGTTAAAATGCTTATTACACCCCTAGATTAATTCATGGAGGGGTGTAGTTTTCTCAGGGGTTTCTACTGTACTGATCCGTAAAGGCATCTAGAAATTTTTCATCTACACCATTCAATTTGTATTAGATTTTGGCCAGTATCTTGTGGGTTAAAATGCTCATAATAACCCTGGATGGGGCCTGGCCTGGCTGTGGATGGTGATGGCCGCACATTGAAAGCCCTCCTGCACTCACCCCACATCCTCCCATTGTACCCCGGTATCCAGCGACCCCCCTCACTCTTGATGGGCGCAAAACGGGGGACACAATCTAAACCACCCGCGGTGCAAGCAGGCAGAGCATCCACCTGAGGAATCGGCAGATATCTGGCGGATTTAGGCACTGCGGCCGGGATCCGGGCTTCTAAGATGACAGCTGGCCCGCCACCCGCCGAGAACTATTCGGGACCCTCTGCTGTCAGGCAGGATCCGGCCCTGGCATCGGAGCCGCAGCAGCGCACAGACTGTCCTGCAGGCAGGAAGAGAAGCCCGGAATTGCATGCCGGACCGGGTGAACCTGAGGCGCTGCCCTCGGAGCAGCCCATGGCCAAGATGGCGGCCGCACAGGAGATCTCTAGTGGGGGTGGACATGAGGTGCCAGAGCGTGCGTCACCGCGCCCCGCTCTGCGGCAGGTAGTAGCAGAGATCCATGATGCTCCCGGAGGAGCACAGAGGGAGATCCTTTACACCGAACTAGGTCCCGGCTATGTAGAGGTTGTGCCGTCCTCTCCCTTCTGCTCTAGCAGACCATACAGCTGGGCACAGAGGGGATAATCTGTCTCCTGCCTCCTTAGGCTCTCGGCATAGAGGGCCCTCTCTCTGCTCCCCAAAACCGGGCCCATCCTGGGCTGATGAAGTGGATGCCCAACAGAGGGGGCATAGGGATCCGGGGATCTGGCCTGAGGAATCTGCACCAGGATCTCTGAGCGATGACCAGGGGCAGAGGCTAATGTCAGCTCCCTAATCCCTGGTGCTGTGGCCTGAGAAAGGAGGTAACTGGCCAGATACACCATTGAACCATTGGGCGCTCTTGCTGAGCTGCGCACCCTGAGCTCTTATCTCCGCATTATACCTACCAGAGATGATGGACGACGCAGGGAACACGTAATAACATCAGGGTCCGCCGCCTCCCGGAGACAGTGGAAAACTCTCAGCTTCACGAGACTCTACGCCAAATTTTTAACTCCATACTAGAAGTCCCGGCTGACTCTCCCCTGGAACTGGATAGGGCCCATCGTTCGCTACAGGCATGGCCCTCACACAGGAACAACCCAGAGACGTAATCTGTAGGGTTCATCGCTATCAGCTAAAGGACGGCATTATGTCTAAAGCTCGATTGGCAGGCAATATCGTACATGGAGGGGCTCAATTACACCTTCTTCCTGACCTATCTCGCCTGACTCTACTTAAGAGAAAAGCTCTTAAACCTCTGCTGAACGAGCTACAACAAAGGAATATTGCCTATTCATGGGGATTTCCGTTCCGCCTGCAGATAAGGAGAGCAGATCGGAGATTTGTTATTCATCACCCTAGTGAGATTCCGGCCTTAGCCGAAGCATTGGAAATTCCTGCCCCGGTCATAACAGAATGGCCAGGCCTTCCTACACCAGTGCAGAGGGGAGCTCCTGTCGGTCGGGGCCTGGATCCTCAGCCTCCCCCTCTGGAATAATGCTAAGTTCTGCAACATGTGTTAATTTTGCTGGCCCTATTGCATATTGAGAATAACGGCTTTATTCAAGTCCGACGAGCCTATTGTACTATGCCCTTAGGGGCCTATGATGTAAATGCTATTTAATTGAGGAGGCTCACATTGTTTTTGTGCTGATCTTGCACTGGTAGGCGCAGCGTCCTTTTCACATCCTAGGGCATCTTCTCTTTCTTTTCTCTCCCTCTCTCTTCCTCTTCCTCTTCCCCTTCCTTTTTCTCTTTCTTCCTTCTTTCCCTTCCTCTTCCTTCCCCTGATTCTTCTTTTTGCTGGATACTTTAAGAGTTCTTCTTTTCACGATGTGTAATTAACGGTTGTGGTGGCGTGGGTAAGGGTATGGTCCACAGCTAGTTTACTACCCACCGGGGAGTCCGTGGTCAGCAGGCTGCTCACGGAATTGTTACTGTTGTTTCCCCAATATATTATTTGTGATTTGTTTGTAGCTTACTTGTTCTCCCTCTCCTTAGTGTTGTTTGCTGTTTGTTACCCCTTTTATCCTTACTAATTTCTGTTTGACAGAAAGACAGACTTTATAGTACGCAACACCTTCCTGGGTCATCCCTATTGCATTGTCTACCCTCTTGCTGTTTTACCTTCTGTGTTTTCCCCTGGTCGCTGGACTTTGATCCTCAATATGGATGCTCTCAAGATAGGGTCCCTCAATGCGAGGGGAATGAATGTCCCACAGAAACGATCTCAGATCCTGTATGATATGCACAAGCAGAGGGTTAATATTCTCTTCTTGTGGGAGAAGCACTTCAAGTCAACCAGCGACCGCTACTACGCGCACTGGTTCCACAGCGCTAACCCAGAGGCAAAATCAAAAGGGGTGTCTATTGCCTTTCATAAATCGCTGCCACATGAAGTGTTGGATTTACACGAGGACAACGAAGGCAGGTATGTTTTTGTGAAGGTTAAATATGGGGTCAGATGCTCACTTTGGTACCTACCTAATAGTAACCCTGTCCCTTGCTGTAGAGCGATGCAGGAGCTGTTGTCGGATTTCGCTGAAGGTCATCTGAGATTTAGCAGGGGGTGACTTTAACTTTACCCATACCCTCAGGACCGCGGCTACTATTACTTTTTCCCCACGCACGGCTCATACAGTAGGATCGACTTTTTCCTGTTAAGCCACAATGTGTTGTCGTCGGAACCCACAGCTTTGATCGGAAATATACTCCACTTCTTAGGGACCCCTAATGTACCACCGATGTTACGGAACACATAACCTCCTACATACAGTCATTAGGGACTGATGACCCTTCCCGTTTACCAGGTCAGTGAGAATCGCTTAAGGGCAACCTGCGATGCATTTTTATCCGACTCAAGAGAGACAATTTAGCTCGGATAAGCGACCTAACAGAACGTATTCAAATGCTGGAGACGCGACACAAGTTCTCTTTAACTTCGACAGACCTGGCCAACTTGTCAGTGGCTATGGAATCGAGGGGGAGGAGGTTCTTAACGTCATGAAGAACACGCCAGCGGGGAAGAGCCCAGGCGGCTTTACTCCAGCATTTTATAAACAATTTAAGGACACTCTCGCTCCGTTACTGGCCAGAATATTTAACGCTGTCTCCATGGACTCATGGGTTCCCGGAATCCTCTTTGGAGGCCCATATTAGTGTCCTACCGAAACCAGGGAAGGACTTGTCTCTCCCAGCCAGCTATAGACCTATCTCTTTAATTAATATTGATGTCAAACTATACTCTAAAATACTGGCGGAGAGGCTGGCTCCTCACCTACCTTCGTTAATACACACGGACCAAGTCGGCTTTGTTCAAGGCCGAGAGGCTTGCGACAATCTAAATAAAACACTCCTTCTCATGTCCCACACTTGTGCGTGGTCAATCCCCTCTTGTCTGTTGTCAATCGACATGGAAAAGGCATTTGATCGGGTTCACTGGGGATTTATGAAGGCAGCGTTGAAGCAAATTTGACTGGGCCTGAAATTTCTGGGTAAAATACTGGCTCTGTACTCCGGACCCATGGCCAGGATTAGGGTCAACGGACAACTGTCCATGTCTTTCCCTATACAGAACAGCACGAGACAAGGGTGTCCATTGTCTCCGTTATTGTACATAATCGTAATGGAGCACCTGGCCATTGCTATTCAGAAAAACTCTAGCATCCATGGCATTCAGATAGGCTCTCGACACTGCAAGGCAGCCCTATATGCAGATGACCTATTGCCAGGGGCGTCGCTAGGTCAAAAGATCCGGGTCTCGTGCCCCAGATCTTTTGGCCGGTGCCCCGGATCTCCCTGGGTCAGCAGGACATCAGGTCCCGGTGCCCGGGCATCATCCTCTCTCTCTTCACGATTCTAGTGTTCACTGCTTTCCCTGCAGGACCTGTGATGATGTCACGATCTCATGACCTGCAGGGGGAAGCAGTGCACGGAGCTGCAGGAGTGAGGTGAGAGGGAGAACATAGGAAGATCTATATGGGCACATAACAGGGGGATCTATATGGGCACATGACAGGGTGATCTATATGGGCACATGACAGGGTGATCTATATGGGCACATGACGGTGGGATCTATATGGGCACATGACGGTGGGATCTATATGGGCACATGACAGGGGGATCTGTGTGGGGCACATGACAGGGGTCTCAGAGTGTGAGGAGGCTGAAACTTTGTGGGTTGAAATTAAAAGCCAAGAGAGCTTTGAGAAAATTATTTTTGGTGTAATTTATAGACCCCCTAACATCTCTGAGGAAATAGAGGGTCACCTATATAAACAGATGGAGCGGGCTGCACAGGAGGGGACCGTAGTGATAATGGGAGACTTTAACTTTCCAAATATAAATTGGGGTCAGGGCTCGTCTTCATCTGTGAAGGGGAGGCATTTTATGAACATTCTTCAGGATAATTTTATGGTGCAGCTTGTAGAAGATCCCACAAGAGGTGACGCATTGTTGGACCTTGTGATTTCTAACAATGCGGAGATTGTCCAAAATGTCAGTATCAGGGAACCCCTTGGGAAAAGCGATCATAATATAATTATTTTCCTCTTAAACTTTAAAAAGCAGAAACAGGTGGGAAAATCGAAAACTTTGAATTTCCAAAAGTTCAGGGCTGCAATACAGGATATAGACTGGGATCAGATACTGTCACATGGTGATACTAATGTTAAATGGGAGAAATTCAAATCTATCCTGGGTTTTTATACTTCTAAATTTATCCCAATAGGTAACAAGTATAGACGGGCTAGATTACACCCCTTGTGGCTTACAGCTACAGTTAAAAGGGCAATTAATGAGAAAAAGAGGGCATTTAAAAAATATAAATCTGGTGGGTCACCTGAGGCTTTCAATACTTACAAAAAACTTACCAAAATCTGTAAAAAGGAAATCAAATCGTCCAAAATACAAAATGAAAGACAGGTGGCTAAAGATAGCAAAACAAATCCCAAGAAATTTTTTAGGTATATCAATGCAAAAAAAAATGGGTCACAACAGGTTGGACCCCTTTATTCCGAAAATGGGGCATCGGTGACTGGAGACCAAGAGAAGGCGGAGATACTTAATAGGTTATTTAGCTCCGTTTATACAATAGAAGAGAGAACTTCTGACTTGGGTGGTGCCAGTGCGGGTAATGCACCCTGTAATATAGTAGACTGGCTGAATGTAGGCATTATCCAATCTAAGCTCTATAAAATCAATGTGTAGAAAGCTCCTGGACCAGATGGGTTACACCCCAGAGTTCTTAAAGAACTCAGTTCTGTTATTGCTGTACCACTGTCTAAAATCTTCAGGGATTCCGTAATGTCTGGTGTGGTGCCAAGTGACTGGCGCAAGGCAAATGTAGTGCCAATATATAAAAAGGGCTCTAGAACTTCGCCAGGCAATTACAGGCCTGTAAGCTTAACTTCCATTGTGGGGAAAGTGCTGGAAGGGTTAGTAAAAGACTACATACTGGAGTATGTGACATCAAATAGTATAATAAGTGATAGCCAGCATGGGTTTACTAAGAATAGAAGTTGTCAAACTAACTTTATCTGATTCTATGAAGAGGTGAACAGGTGCCTGGATGGAGGATCAGCTGTGGATATTGTGTTCTTGGACTTTGCAAAGGCATTTGACACTGTCCCTCATAGACGCCTGATGGGTAAAATTAGGGCTCTTGGTTTGGCAGAAATCATTTGCAATTGGATTGAAAACTGGCTTAAGGATCGTATCCAGAGAGTTGTGGTCAATGATTCCTACTCGGAATGGTCTCCAGTTATGAGTGGTGTACCTCAGGGTTCTGTGCTTGGCCCACTACTATTTAATATATTTATTAATGATATAGAGGTAGGAATTAATAGCACTGTGTCTTTTTTTGCAGATGACACCAAACTGTGTAGTGTAATACAGTCTATGGAGGATGTTCATAGGCTTCAGGGTGACTTGGACAAACTGAATGTTTGGTCATCCACTTGGCAAATGAGGTTTAATGTGGATAAATGTAAGGTTATGCACCTGGGGGCCAATAATCCAAAGGCAAAATATGTCCTTGAGGGAGTAAATCTGGGAGAGTCCCTTGTTGAGAAGGACCTGGGGGTACTAGTAGATCATAAATTGAATAACAGCATGCAATGTCAATCAGCTGCCTCTAAAGCTAGTAGGATCATGTCATGTATCAAAGGTGGAATGGACTCTCGTGATAGGGATGTAATATTACCACTATACAAGGCACTGGTTCGGCCACACCTGGAATATGCTGTCCAGTTCTGAGCACCGGTCCATAAAAAGGATGCCCTGGAGCTGGTGAAGGTTCAACGTAGAGCCACAAAACTGATAAGGGGTATGGAGGGTCTTAGTTATGAGGAAAGATTAAAACAACTAGATTTATTTAGTCTGGAAAAGAGACGACTACGAGGGGACATGATTAATTTATATAAATATATGAATGGTCCATACAAAAAATATGGTGGTAAGTTGTTCCAGATTAAATCAAATCAAAAGACGAGGGTGCACTGTCTCCGTTTGAGAAACCAAGGTTTAATCACCGGAGGCGACAGGCTTTTTTACTATGAGAACTGTCAATCTGTGGAATAGCCTGCCTCAGGGCTGGTCCAGCAGGGACAGCGGAGAGCTTCAAGAGGGTCAGATGCCTTTTTACACCTAAATACATTGATTGTTATGCTATATAGGATTGTTTCCCCTAAATCCCTTCCTTGGTTGAACTTGATGGACAAGTGTCTTTTTTCAACCGTATAAACTATGAAACTATGAAACTATGAGCCGCCCGGTGTTTTGCATTAAATTAATACAAAACACCGACGGCTCGTTCCCGATCGCAGGCGTTGCAAACACAAACGCAGACAAAACGGCACGTGTGCCACCACCCTTAGGGTGATGGCACACGTGGCGTTTTGAACGTGTTTTTGGCCCATTTTTAAGCTGTCCGTTTTTTGAAAACACATCCGTTTTTGACAGGTTTGATCAATTATCTAAATTCAAAGTGGTCAAAAATATAAAAACGTTTATGATGGGCTGCTTAAAACGGGCCAAAAGTGCGTTCAAAACGCCACGTGTGACATCACCCTTAAAGTATTTTGGGAGAGTGTTAGGGGCAGCAGCAGGATAACACTGTCAGGGTGCTGTCACACATTGCAGTTACAGGCATTAGACCCGGCATTGGGAAAACCGGACAAAAATGGATGTGTTTTTTAACGGACTGAAAACGCACGACTAAAAACGGACTAACAGCAGGTTCAAAACGTCACGTGTGCCACCACCCTTATAGTGAAGTGGATGTGAAGTGATGTCACCTGCAGTCACTAGATGTAAGTCAGTCTCCTAACTGAATATACCCTCGGTAAAGTTGTTACTGGCACAGACACATGTGAGGGGGTTATGTACAGGAGGGGGCATTACTGAAAGTCTGATACAAATGCATTGGGGCCTGTGCCGTGGATCTTTCACCACCCTGCCTACTGCTATATGTGTCTCAGCCCAGGATCACTTTCCCTTCCATTATTCAGGAATTTAAAGAGTATAGTGTAGTTCAAAATCAACTATTCCAAATCTGAGGCCCTCAACATCTCACTCCCTCAGGATGAGGTGCAATGTATTAGAGATACAACCTCCATACGGTACTAAGGGGTCTCAATCCCACATGACTTGTCTAAACTATACGCGTTAAACTATACACCACTCCTGGAACGCACCATGAGGGTCCTGCAATCATATGATAAGAGGAAATTGTCCTGGTTCGGTGGAATCAATTGAGATGGATGTACTCCCTAGGTTTCTGTATATATTCCAGGGTGTGCCAATAACCCCACCGGCAAGCTTTTTCCGTCCTCTACACAGTACTATGATGCGTTTCATTTGGGGGACGTCTCGCCCTAGAATAGTGTGGAAAGTCCTAATTAGATCAAAAGCTATGGGGGGAGTGGGTCTTCCGGATCTTAAACGTACCATCAGGCAACAATTCTTCTGCGCCTTCTAGATTGGAAACATCACGTTGTAGATAAGCAATGGGTAGCGCTGGAACAGGCCCCATCTCCGGTTCTCCTCAGGCTCTTGCCGTGGATTCCCGCAGGACTGTGTTAAAAGAGGCACTACGGCTGTGGAGAAGTTTGACCTCCAGGGGTATTTTGTCCCGCCAGTTTGAATACTCCCAGCTACGGTCCTTCATACTTAGTGCGGGCTGTAATGCGGCATATGCAGATTCTCTGACATCAATCGAGGGACTTCTCTATTTTAACACAGCACCAACACACGCCATCTCACAAATATACTCTCTCCTCTCGCAGAATGCTGCGGGCCATTTGTGCAAGCGACTCTGAGGGACTCCCGGCCTCCATCTCCACTGTATGCTGCCACATTGCTTCTGGGTCATCTGCCTTGTCTTCTACCTCCTCCGAATGCTCCTGCTCCTCCTCTCCTGCCACCTGAGTAGAAAAACCACAAATTACAGTGGACTCTGCTTGCGCTCCAATGTCCTCCTCCTCCTCCAGTACAGCCCCCACCAGACTCATGTAGTTATGAGATGTAGTCTCCACTTCTCCAGTGCCCTGACCAGACCGATTTTGCAGCATGAGTTCCAGGACATGAAGCAATGGAATGACGTTATTCATCCCGCAACCCTGGAGACTGACAAATAACATGGCCACTTCAAAGGGCCTGAGCAAACGGAAGGTGTCACGCATAAGCTGCCAGTGGCTGACATCAAAGTTACACAGGGGAGTACTCCGGTCCGCTTACATCATCAAAAAATCTATAATGGCTTTTCTCTGTTCAGGCGGTCTAACACATGGAGGCTGGAATTCCAATGGGTGGAAACATCGCATCGCATCAGACTATGTTGGGGTAGGCTGTTCTGACACTGCAACTCGAGGAGGGTGTGCTTGGCTTTGTAAGAATGGCTGAAGTGCGTGCATAGTGTCCTGGCCATTTTTAGAATGTCTTGCAGATGAATGGAAGACTTCAGGAACTTGTTGACAACCAGATTCAACACGTGCGCCATGCAGGGCGCATGGACCATCCCTCCTTGGTGCAGCGCGGACACCATGTTCCTCCCATTGTCTGTCACCATGGTTCAGATTTTTAGTTGTCGCAGAGAAAGTTACACATTGATTTCATGTTGCATGACACGGAGCAGTTCCTCCCGTGTGACCAGGTATAGAACTGCATGCCACCACTGTTCCCTTCACAAGTGGTATGATGGAGCAGCACTTGTGGAGTTGGTGTTGGAGAAGTAGGAGGTGGAGGCAGACACTGGCGCAGGAGCAGTATTTTGACAACGTGGAGGAGAAAGCGCTGTCTCTTGTGGAAGTTGTTGGTGTGGCTGGGCAGGATGCACATTAACCCTGAGGGCTGTAAAGGACATGTACTGGACCGGACCACACGTCCGCGCTGCTATGCACCTTGGAAGAAACTGGTAAGCTCGTGGTAGAGTCCACGACTTGGAAAGGGAGAGACTGCAATACCAACAACTTGGACAAGAGCACGGTCAGCTTCTGCACCTTAGAATGGCTAGACGCATTGAGTTATCTCTTAATCGCCTCGCTCAACGACTGCGGGCGGCATACGTAGCAAGGAGCAGGAGCATCTGGACCGGGAGATGATGTCAAAGACTAACGGCTCCCTTCGGCAGAGGTGCTGGAGCCTTGACTTTCTGAAACAGCATGTGTGCCACTAGCTCCCTTGCCACACTTCACTTTCTGCCCGCAGATACGACAAATACCCACGCTTGCCTCCTTTGGTTCTTTACAAAAAACTGCCACACCACCAAGGTGGTAATTTTACCGCCAAGACTGCAATGAGTAACTACTACCCCCACTGTCTAGCTGAGCCCCTGTGGCGCTGCTTACTTGGACCTGTGAATCGGGGTTTTACTCCGCGGCCGCTTGGCTCCCTTCCTCGCACTGCTGTCACCCTGTTGACTCACAGCCACAGTAGCGACTTGCTGCCTGCTCCGCTGCCTGACACGCATGCTGACACTCTCTTTGCCCAATGATGATGAATCCCCTGCTACACCCAGCTGCCAAGTGCGATCGACTACATCATCGTCAATTTGCGTTTCCCGTTCACTGCTACTCTTCAAACCGGTGTCATTCTGCACAGCCTGCCTACTGCAGGAAGCAGCAGAAGTCTGCCCCACCACTTCACTGCCAAGCAGCTGCTGACTGTCCTCAAACACTTCTTCCTTGCTGAATAGTGGCGCTGAGCCCAGACCACCTTGTAGCTCTCTGGCTGAGGGAAAGGAACAGAACAGGGGCTGATTGAGGACAGGTGAGGGCCGCTGACCTGCTTCTGGGCCATGCCAACTAATTGTTTTATCTGAGGAACCCACAGACTCTTGGCTGGGGTTGTCAGATGTTATATTTGAGGAATTGGATGACCTAGTCAACCATTCAACAACCTTTGGGCGGTTGATCAACACACTGCCGTTAGATGACAACGGCAGTTCTGGCCTCACAGAGTCACCCCTGCTGCGACGTCCCCTTACTGTGCTGCGACCTCTGCCTGCTCCACCTGCCCCATTTCTGTCTGACATAGTGGTTTATAAACGATGTGGATTTGACACGTAAATCTGGCTCTAAACTATAGCCACAAAAAGGTATGGCAATTTGCGTTATAAAGATACCCCACAACTGACATCCAGTGAAAGGTCCACAAATCGCTACTGCAGATACATGAATGTGAAACAGATTTCGTCCTATTTGATTCTGTCACTAAACAGAACTGCTATTAGGGGTATACAGATCCCCCTTAAAGAACATCAGGGGATTGGAGCAGGAATCGCTACTGCACAGTACAGTAGCAGCAGCTAGAGGCTACAGCCAGCACATGCAGTGTAAAATGCTGGGATTGCAAATGGACGACAGTTTTCACAGATATGTGAGCCTGTGTGACATCACATAAGCCTGCCGGTGGCTGATTGGCTTACAGGTCTGCATATGTCATTGGGGTGTTCCTTTCTCCTTCCCAGAGTTCTCTGCCCTATGTCACTTGTTATGCTCACACCCATTTAGCTGAAAAAAGAGGGGAAAAAAATTCTTTCAGCATAAACTTCGGCTTCATGACAAATCTAATATTTAGTGAAATTCGTATCGAATTCCACTTCGTTAGAATCAATTCGCCCATCGCTATTTAGAAACTCAATAGTCAAAAACTGTAAATTTTTATACACACCAACAATTAATGAAAAAGTAAATGTCAAATACAAAATTGAAACAATGTGGGAGATTTATCAAGCTAATTGTCAGTCTTCTGGGGTAGTGAACCCCCTGGACCACCGCGGACGATGACACAAGCCGATACCTGGGACCGGAGTCTAAGTGGAGCAGAATTGCGTACAGGTACGGGATCACAACGGGAGGTCATTTCACAGAAACAGGTCCCAAGGAACAGCTTTCTTTTAGACATGAACACAAAGATCTGGCAGGGAGCACAGAGAGGGGCTGGAAATTTATCAGGAAAGGCAGATGGCCAGCGCCAATTATCGGTGTGCTGGCCCTTTAAATTTAACAGAACTGGTGCGTGCGCACTCTAGGCAGAGGCGACGCGTGCGAGGAACAGCGGGAGATGCAGGCCACACAGAAGGACACTGGTACTTCTGCAACCCGAGACAGGGGTCGCAGGGGCACCTGTGACACTTGGCTTGAGAATGAGATTAGTTTTCCATGGCAACCAAGCACATTCTTAAACTTAAACAGCTGATAAATCTCCCCCAATGTACCCAGGAAAAAAACTTGTCCTGTTGGGAAACTACTGCAAGAAAACTCCCACCATGTTTCAATAAAGCCTACATGACCGTACTTAATCTACATAAAATCTATGCTGTAATATGTAGATTAGGTACGGTCATGTAGGCTCATTGTTTGTACTAGCCTCCCATTTTTCTCATTTTGATATACCTCACTCCCTATATGTACTTAAAGGGGTATTACCATGAAGACAAGTTTCTTAAGTATACTCAGGAAAACAAAATAACACTCTTGATTTCAAAGTTATTAACAAAAATACTGCATTTCACAGATATAATTCCCAGTGTACGCAATTTCAGTTGCCTCTAGTTTCTGACCATGTATCTTCTGATTTAGGGTTCGGCAACCATATTGCCCGATGCTGTGGAGCTGAGCTCTTCTGTGCTCTCTGCAGCAGCCCCTTCCCCCTGTTCCAAGACCAGCTCACACTGATACACAAACAATCTATTCCTGCTGGCAAAGAACAGCAGAAGTGAGAGATCTACAAGTTTCAGGCAGATAAGTACTTTATCCATGGGTAGGGGAAGATTTTATGATTTACAAAATTTATGGCCTCTCTAAATTAGGTGAAGTTATCACTAAGATGGCCGCCACTGGAAACTACAAGTTCCATGATCCTTTAGTTTTCAGTAACTCCTCCTCCCTCTTATGCTCTGCTCCCAGTGATGATGTAACAGACTGTGCTGCTCTGTTACCATAGTAATGATGTGTAACTGCCATCCCTGCACATCACCACAACACTGGCCATACTGGATGCATTTCAACCAACCGACTATAGCCAAACGTAGTGGTGATCACATGACCTGCCCAGGCAGGTGCAGGACATGTGATGTGGACATGTGATGTGGACATGTGACCAGCGGCCATCTTCTGTCCTGTGTCTGCTCCGCAACGGACCACGCGAAGGAAATCAACGAACTGGATTAAAGGGCCAGTAGCATTTTAATTCTTTATTACAGTCTATGTCACCAGCATTTTCTGCTAAGGGGAGCAAAATTTTAAATAACAACTAATTACACTTTAGCTTATATTTTGAGTACCCATTTGTATATGAATTATGCTTATTCCTGAAATACCCCTGTAAGGATTATTTATAGGTAGACCATCTCGTTGTTCCAGTCTTCCATTCACTTCCAAAAGTTCAGAAAAATTGATCCAAATGGTCAGGGCATAAGGACATACAAAGTTAGACCAGTAACTTACCCATGGTGTTAAGTGAACTGAAACGAACACCCCAAGACGCGTTTCGATCACGCTTCCTCGGTTAATACAAATTACCCTTGTGGGAGACGGGTTTAAATTTTGTCTCAATATGGCACCAGAAAGATGGCAGCGCATGTGTGTCAATAGCGTCTATCCAGTCATAGAGACCCCTATAACAAATGGGGAGAAAACCTCTGTGTCCCAAGTGGTGTGAGTAAAAAAAAGGGGGAATGCCCTGTCAGTAATACAAACCCTGAGGGTGTGCACGACCCCGACACATGTTTCGCACAATGGGCTTCTTCTGGGGGAGTGCAGAGTATGTGAGGGAATAGAATCCATTTTCTATTGTGTTCACATACCATGTGTTTTACTATACTTAGTACCATCCCCCTCGTACACAGATCATTTTACACTGATACCTCCTGTTGAAGGCTATTGGAATGTGGACATGCTCAGTAGGTTCTATGTCCCAAGAACCTATAAAAACTGTCTGCTACCTAAATAAATTGGAATCCTCTCAAACACTTGTGAAGGTCTGAGTGATTCACCGAGCAGTTCGTACTATACAATAATTTGAACCACATCACATCGGAGTAAGGAGATTTTTCTCCAACAACCTGGTGCCGAAATACCCGAGATGAGACTGGACCACTGCTTGAAGCTTACCGGACATTGTGGGGATCATCCTTTCAGGACAGACAGACCATGCAGCTGCACAAAAAGGTAAGAAGCTTATTCTTACAATTTGCTCTGTCTCTCCTTGTTTGGATTTCCCCTCGTCCGGTGAGTTTCATGCCTATATTGCATGCCAGTTCAAAGAATCTTGTTATTATTATTTGAAAACTCCATGTGATGTGTGGTAGTGTATATGGGTATTGTGTGAATTTGAACATGTGTGTTTGATAGCACTTTTACTGTCCTGTACTGGTTTTAAGAAAGTAACATCCTAGAATAGCCCCTACCTAAAGAGTCAGCCTTGAAAAGTAGTTGGTGGATCGTAATTCGCTTGAGACAAAGGAGACTGAGTTTGGACAGTCAGACTTTATAAATTTTTTTGTGTGGTAGGATCCAAATCTGCTTGAAGGAAGGGGACTACGGTCATTTCTTGACGGGCATAGGTTTAGGAAAAAAATAAAATAAAAGTGGTTAAAACTGCCCTAAGGAAGAGTGACTGTGAGTGTGTGCCGGCACTAGAGATATATAGAAAATTATGGGAAAATTTGCTAGGTAGGATGAGAGGCAATTCGGAGGGAAACCAGCACTACAGATCGTGAAAGAGAGAGAGGTAAAAGATACTGTAAAAGGATGTCAGAGAATGTTGGAAAAGGACAAGTATGCCAAAAGATGGAAGTTTGGATGTTAGTAAATTGAAAGGTTCTTAAAAGAACAAAGGCTGGTTGCATAATAATGATACAACGGAAATTGTAAGTGGATAGAACAAAGTTACAGAGGAAGTGACCAGAGGAGGTTATAAAGAAACAGTCATAGGAAATTGTGTGTTGTATGAGTGTTATGACGATGACGGACAAAAACGTTGGATAGACAAAAGACAAAGACAACGTTCAGGAAAAGTTCTACCTCCACCCTAAAATGGTGGATGAATTGATGTATGGAACAAAGACCCAGACTGCCGGGACACATGTGCAGTGTGGCACCTAGACCCAACCCCCACACTGGAATATATCCAGTCAAGGCTAGATTAGAAAAAGTGCGGGCTCTGCACAGAACAAAGACATAGTCTTCAGATGTTTCTCCTGTAGGGGGCATCTCACTTTGATATACTTTAGTAGACCAGTGGTATGGAGAATGATGTATTGCCTAAAGATCTTTGGATTTGCACCCACAGTCCGCTTAGCTGTATTTAGCTATTGCTGTAACTTTAAAGGACAACTAAGATATAGTACCCAGGGAATAAATGTGGGAGACTGAAGTTCTGAGAGGTGACTCTTAGATAAGAAGGCACAAAGTCCAAAAACCCGGGTAGTAACATATTTGTTATGGATTTTGGTCTTCTGTGGGGAGAGCTCCTGGACGGTTGTGCAGTCCCAATTGGATTCCCTGACCTGACCCTTGCCAGATACTGTAGGTGTTCTATGAGTTTATTCCATTATACAGTCCTGCAGATTATGGCAAAGATATAAATATGTGTTTTGTCTATATCATGTATAGTGCTAATGGTATTTCATCAGAGTTACCAGATGTGAGGAAAGTCCAGCACACAATTGTGGACATTGTTCATTGCAGGCTAGGCTTGGACCTGAGAAATCTTCTGATTTATGTTTAATAACATCAGAAATGTAGTGCAAAACTTTATAAATACACCTAAAGTTTGAAGGGTGTGGTCAAAAGTTTTTGCAATTTGTGTAGGATGATACAGTGAACTTAGATGTTACAATGGTGTGTTAGATTCCTTCTTTGTTCTCCTGGTATGCTGGGACACGTAGTACTACAGACACCACAGGGAGAAGGAGGGGGCTGCCTCCCCCCTTGTCTCAGTGAACACAGGGGGAGGGGGGGGACAAGTGATGGAATGTTAAGAGAAGAAAGGAACAATGAGAATGTGAGTTCATTACTGAGGACTGATAACCCTGATGGCCCTAAGCAGATTTTGGGTTTGATTTGCTGCAACTTCTGTAAGTTTAATGTTTTAACCAGGAGTAAAACCTCCCTATGATCCCACACTATTAGTCCTATTCAGCAGCTATGACTGAGATAATTATTAGGAGCTTTTTAGGCAGAAGTTATAACACTCAAGTCATACTGGGTCATACTTCTAGAAGCCTCCTACGTCACTGGCTCTAGTGATGCTTCTGCTCAGTATGTGCCCCCAGTATGACTGTATAGTTTTAAAATAATAAAGCATTGATACATCGGCATTGGTCCCAAAACTGTGTTTTTCTGGAGTATATTACTCATTTTCTATTGTTCTCATTTAAGTTTAAGCCAAGCACCTGAGAGGAGAGGAAACAGGCCAGACACTCTTTGGATCTTTATGTAACATGACAACCTGGACCCTTCTTGGTTTTGTATCCTACTGCTGCCTGTGCATAAAAAGCTTCTGCAGTAGTTTTGGACTATCCTGTTACTATTTCACCTCTTCATGACTAGAAACCTTGGTTATAATGTGCCCTCTTTATGATGTATTGCATTGAATCCAGCTCCACTACTTTCACTAGATTCAAAGGGGGGAGACATGAAGTAGACAGGTTGTATTTAAAATTTTGTATTACCTTAATGATTAACCCCTTAAGGACGCAGGGTTTTTCCGCTCATTTCTCGCTCTCCAACTTCAAAAATCCATACGTTTTCATTTTTACGTGTACAACCTGTGTGAGGGACTTATTTTGTGCATAACAAATTTACTTTCCCGTAAATGTTATTTATTTTAACATGCTTTTACTGCAAAGCTGAAAATAATTCCAAATGTGGAAAAATTGAAAAAAAAACGTTACGGTCACGTTCTGGTGGGCTCCAGTTTTTTCGACTTGTGACATGGCACTCAAAATAACACCTCAGCTTTATTCTTGTCGGTTCGTATCGCGGTGATACCACAAATAATATAGGTTTTTTGTGTTTTTACATAACATTTTCAAAAATTAACGAATGTGTACAAAAAAGAAAAAAAATGTTTGCATCTCTGTACGCAATACTTTTTCATACTTTGGTGCAACGGAAGATGTGCGAGTTGTCATTTTTTGAGAACTGAGGTGGTTGTTTTCATTGCTAACATTTTGAGTCTGTGCGAATTTGAATCATTTTTATTTCATTTTTATGTGATTAATAAAGGTGTTAAAGTATCGCATTTCGGACATTGGCGTTGCCATTTCCCCCCTCGGAGGTCACCGCCGGCCGTAACGTTTTATACTTGATAGATCGGGCAATTTTGGGACGCGGTCGAACCTAATATGTTTTGTGATTTTTACTGTTTATTATGTTATATCAGTTTCTGGTAAGGAGGGGGGTGATTTGAACTTTAATATCTTTATTAATTTTTTTTATTTTTTAAACTTTTTTTTTTCTTTTTTTTTTCCCACTATTCCTTAGTACATTAACCCTAGATGGTCAGATCGCTCCTACCATATTCTGCAATACTTATGTATTGCAATATATGACATTTTTTGCAGGTCATTCATTACAATGAGCCACTGGCTCATTGTAACGAATCTCCAGAAGCCATGTAGCCTCGTGTCAAAAGAAGACCTGAGGCTACCATGGCAACCGATCACCGGCCCCAATGACGTTCGGGGGTTCGGCGATTGTAAAAAAAGATGGCGGCGTTT
This sequence comes from Engystomops pustulosus, assembly GCA_019512145.1. Lineage (NCBI taxonomy): Eukaryota > Metazoa > Chordata > Amphibia > Anura > Leptodactylidae > Engystomops > Engystomops pustulosus. The sequence goes on from WNYA01000087.1 coordinate 152,792, forward strand.
AAACGCCGCCGGCGACTTTGACAGGGATGCAAGCACCGACCGCAGTGCAAGCACCGACCACGGTTATTAGCGGTGGGGGTTTTCTGCAAAATGCAAAAACCCACACCTTTGTATGAAGAGGACTCAGCCCGTGAGCCCTCTTCATACACTCCTTTTACCTCTGCGCCGTAGAGCTACGGCGCAGAGCGTTAAGGGGTTAAGGAACCAGTTACCTTTTAATATTTCAAAATTGAATATATAATTAATCTGCATTTTGAGTTTTTTTGTAGATGGCTTTAGAAACCAGGAATGAGGTTAATTCTACATCAGATATGCAGTGGTTACACAACATGAGGTAACGAAAGCAGAACCACTCCTAACCTAACTGTCTGTTCAGGAGGCGGAGGTGAAGGCACTGATGGAGGTATGTAAAGTGGCAGAGGGTAAGAAATGTGACTCTTTTGCGATTCCTTGTGATTTCTGACCTGATCTAGTAAGTATATCAACAACTATGAGACTTTGAAATAGCTGATAGAGGTCTTAGTGTTACAATAAAGGTCCATAATAGAAGGTAAAACCTATAAAGCTATAATACATGAAATGACCATACTGGTTACTAGAAAGCCGAGGGAAAAGGAGCCTGTATCAGTACAGTCCGTGACCCTTGCTGGCCCAGTACGTTTATCTATACTCCTGTCTTTATAGAAACAGGCTTCACAGGTGAGGAAGCAAGACTGGAGTAAAACTGGGACCCCATGGATGGAGGGTGGACTATGGCAAAAAGGTGACAAGCAATGTCTGCCAAGGGCCCTTTACCCTATGATGGTTCAGTGCACCCACAGGGTAAGACACCAGTCTAAGACTCTATATGTTCCGTATTGAGTATCACTTAGATTAACTTTTGCTACTTTCCATTTACACAAGTATGTTTATATATGCTTAGTTCCTTCTTCTTTCCCCCCCCTCTCCCCCCTTCCTCTTGATTAGAGGGGTCTTAGTGTTTACAATAAAGGTCCATAATAGAAGGTAAAACCTCTAAAGCTATAATACATGAAATGACCATATGGTTACTAGAAAGCCGAGGAAAAGGAGCTGTATCAGTAAACCCCCAGTCCGGTGACCCTTGCTGGCCAGTACGTTATCTATACACTCCTGTCTTTATAGAAACAGGCTTCACAGGTGAGGAAGCAAGACTGGAGTAAAACTGGGACCCCATGGATGGAGGGTGGACTATGGCAAAAAGGTGACAAGCAATGTCTGCCAAGGGCCCTTTACCCTATGATGGTTCAGTGCACCCACAGGGTAAGACACCAGTCTAAGACTCTATATGCTCCGTATGGAGTATCACTTAGATTAACTTTTGCTACTTTCCATTTACACAAGTATGTTTATATATGCTTAGTACAATGTAGGGAGAATGGTAAAAACCCTCATATATACACTCCGAAGCTGCTTTACCCCTTCCAGAGGTTGCAGATTGGCTAAGGACAGCTACCAAAGGTAAGTAGCTATGAACATGTGTGTGTGGAGCTCTTTTCTGGGTAATCTGAACCCTATCCTGTAACTAAAGCAACTGTAAAGACCACATCCAGGGATCGAGGAATATGTTAGTTCACTTATTCTAGAGACTATAACGAGGAATAAAGTAAAAATCTCTGTTGGGGTAGTAATATAGTTGACAGGAGCTCTTGGGATTAAAAGGCTTTTCACCTACTGAGGTTGCTTTTAGAATTGCCCCATGGATGAACATATATTTCCCTAAGGTTGTCCAGAGGTGTCATAGAGAATTGGTGGGATGTCCAAAACCTGCAGGTACATTTTTTCTTAGGTGCATAACCAAGTATCTGTTTTTAGTTCCAGAACCTGATAAAGTAGCTACAGCAGAGGACATGCACCCAGGTGATGAGATGGTCCTGATGTGACACCTGAAAAGTCTTTTGAAGGGTCATCCCAAGTACCTGTGACACATCAACGTGTAGAAACTACAACAAGACTGCGACAGCTGAAGAAGAATGGTGCTGGCCCAGAGACTGTGGAACATGAATCTGTGTATCTTGATGCTGCTATGGACATTGTTACTCTTACCACTTGCAGCATCACTAAGAAAGATTGTGATCATAATATCTTTCATGGGCTATGCAAAAGAAAGCTGTGACAGTGTGTGCGCTGTACTATGTCTTATAGTACTCAGGGGTTGGTAGGGTGACATGTATAAGGATATAGACCAATAGGATGTAGATTCTGCCCTTTACAATGGATTTACATGAATTGCGTTGTGATGTAATGTTCAGGATGCTCAGGAGGGAAGCAGGTGAAGTGGTCAGATAAGTCCTGGATGTGTGATAAGCATATGTCAATGTACCACCTGAGCAGTACCTGAAATTAGTCACAAAAGGGAGGAATTGTGAGGGAATGGAATCCATTTTCTATTGTGTTCACATACCATGTGTTTTACTATACTTAGTACCATCCCCGCGTACACAGATCATTTTACACTGATACCTACTGTTGAAGGCTATTGGAATGTGGACATGCTCTGTAGGTTCTAGGTTCTAGAAGGTCTAAGGAGATTTTTCTCCAACAAGTATGTTGAGTAACACGAATTTATACATAACTAACCAATGACGTAACATAATTAACACCTACTAACCTATGAAATGAGAGGATCGCAGAAATAGCAGTCCATAAAAAACAAACTCCCGTGTGACGTCAGATATCATGAGAGTGCACACCTAAGTGTGGCACTACTGCGGTCTCACTAGAGCACAGCCGAATTCGTGTCACGTTGCATCAAGTATCGAAAGGCTTCGTCCGCCAGTATAGTATGCGGTCGGCCTGGACTGTGTGAAGTTAACATATCGTGTATCGCGGGAACTGCCAGCGAACTTACTAATACCATGGTAACGCCAGACTCAATCAGGGAGGTGTGCCCTTAGTAAGGATATACTTATATATACAATGTCATACAGAAAAATAAGGTCGGTGTATTTGACATAAGAAAAAAATGAATGTATTGGACATGAGTTAGATAACTCTGTTGCCAGAACAACCCCTCCCCCCCCTTTGTGCAGGCTCCATCCCCAAAGTTGTTAGTTTTCTCTCTTATTATTATTACTGTATCTATGTTCTGTTTTATTAAAGTTAATGGAACTTAGCAGACTAAAAGGAAAAAAAAGTGGATCCATTTCTAACTACGCATTAGAGACTGTGACAAAGTAGGATAAATGGATGGACCCATTCCAGATAACCCAAATTTAGCTGAACATTAATAAAGATCTACCTAATGTACGACTAAGTGATCAACTCAGTTGTAATGTTCAAAATATATGTCCATTGTTCACTAAGCAATCAAGTATGTTGTTAGGTTGCAACACAAATTACTGTATGTAACCTTATTGTTTTGTTAAAATAAATAAAAAAATACTTAAAAAAAAAAAAAAAATATTGGGGTGCCCTTATAAGAAGCAATTGTCATATTGTCACTGTACGACACACTTTATGATCCTATTGTGAGCACTATGTAATGAAATAAAGCTTGTGGAAAGACTGTAAAAAAAAAAAAAAATCATGCAAGTATTGAAGGTGACAACCTCAATATGAGAGGTAAAAAATATTGGTGAAGTGACATGCAGGGACATTATTAAAGTGAGTAAGCAATTCGGAATACAAAAATACATAAAGAGACCCTAATATGACTACAAAGAGCCAATTAGCGTCTCTTGACAAATACAAGTGTAAAAATAGCCAATAGATGCATAACAATGTAAAATTTGACAATATGTGCAACTAATACAAACAAGAGGGCATTTAAAAAATATAAATCTGACGGGTCACCTGAGGCTTTCAATACTTACAAAAAACTTACCAAAACCTGTAAAAAAGAAATCAAATCAGCCAAAATACAAAATGAAAGACAGGTGGCTAAAGATAGTAAAACAAATCCCAAAAATTTTTTTAAGTATATCAATGCAAAAAAAAATGGGTCGGAACAGGTTGGACCCCTTTATTCTGAAAATGGGGCATCGGTGACTGGAGACCAAGAGAAGGCGGAGATACTTAATAGGTTTTTTAGCTCCGTTTATACGATAGAAGAAAGATTTTTTCTACCTTTTGAAATGAGAGGATCGCCGAATAGCAGCTGGTCCATCAAAAAACAAATACAGATATCGCAAGAGTGCACCACCTAAGTGTGGCACTGCCGCGGTTCACTAGAGCACAGCCGAGTTCGCGTCACGAAAAAAACTAATGTATTGGACAGGGTTAAAAAAATCAGCAATGTATTGAAGGTGACAACCTAACTATAGAGAGGTAAAAAATATTGGTGAAAAACAAAAGTGACATGCAGTGATCCGACACCCAGTGACACACACGTGACAAAAGTGACAAGACAGAAGGGACATTAATATAGACCCTAATATGACTACAAAGAGCCAATTAGCGCCTCTGACAAATACAAGTGTAAACATAGCCAGTAGACAACAATGTAAAAAATTGACAATATGTGCAACTAATACCACAATTATTAAAATATATACACATTAAAAAAGTGATTTCTTAAGTTTTTTTATCACACTTTATTCACCTCTTACGTCCTGATGAAGAATCTCCTGCTTTGACACTTGCAGCTGCCTCGTACATCGCAGCTCCTTATCTATTTTGTGATACCTGGCCTATGCATTTTATGGATAGTACTATTGTTTATCATATACTCCCTGATCTCTGATATCGTGTATATTTTTTATTAACATGTTTTTAATTTTGAATTGTTTATTTATTGTATTTACCTATATATGATGCTACAGAGCTGGTTGTGGTCTGTATGCTGTTACATTCTACTTATGCACTTCAAATTTGGCATTGGCACTGTATGTGTATATATATTTAATTTATAGTTCATGTTTATACGGTTGAAAAAGACTACTTGTCCATCAAGTTAACCAAGAAGGGAAGGGATGGATGAGGAAGGGGATTTAGGGAAAACAATTCTATATTACATAACCCTCAATGTTATTTACATGTAAGAAGGCATCTAGCCCTCTAACCCCTTAACGACTTGGCCTTTTTAGTTTTTTTCACTTCCATTTTTCAATCACCAACTTCAAAAATCTATAACTTTTTTATTTTCCACATAAAGAGGCTTGTTATGGCTATTTTTTGAGTAACAAATTGCACTCATAGTGACAGATTTAATATTCTATGGCGTGTACTGGGAAGCGGGGAAAAAAATTCCAAATGCAGTGAAAATGGTGAAAAAACACCATTGTGACGTTTTCTTGGGGCTGATTTACAGCTTTCACTGCGTCCAAAGCGACATGTCTACTTTTCTGGGGGTCGGTACGATCTGTGGACACCAAATTTGTATAGGTTTTATAATGTTTCCATACATTTAAAAAAATTAAAAACCTCTGTACAAAATATTTTATTTTGCCATCTTCTGGGGCCAATAACTTTTTCATACTTTGGTGTAACAGAGCGTGGATAGTGTCATTTTTTTGCGAATTTGATGGCGGTTCATTACTATAATTTTTGGGACTGGCGACTTTTGATCACTTTTTATAATTTTTTTTATATTTCAAAATGGACAAAAAAAATGCCATTTTCGACTTTGACGCTATTTTCCGTTACTGGGGGTTAAACGTAGTGAAAAAAAATTATCATATTTTGATAGATCGCGGCATTTTCGGACGCGGCGATATACTAATGTGTTAATTATTTTGTACTGTGTTATTTATTTCTATCAGTTCTAGGGAAAGGGGGGTGATTGAATTTTAGGTTTTTTATTATTATGTTTTTTTGAAACTTTTTTTTTTATTTTTAACTGTTACTATTTTTCAGACGCCATAGGGACTCTAACCCTGTAGTCTGATCGATCCTATCATATACTGCCATATACGTATGCAGTATATGTGGATTTTACTCCCATGCATTACAATGTACCCAATGAGCACATGTAATGGAATGGGTTAAAACGAAATAGCCTCGGTATTTCGGAACACCGAGGTACCATGGCGACGGACGCCGCGCCCGTGACGTCATCGGGGAGCAGCGATCCACGACAAGATGCTGGGCGCCAATCGCGCCATCTCTTTGAAGCCGCCAGCAGCATTGGTGAAAAGCAATATGAAGCAAGACTGCCGGCTATGGAGAGGGATCGGTCCCGCGAGGACCCTCTCCATGCCACCGGGCCCGGCGAGTTGCGTAAGTCGGGAAGGGGTTAAAGATCTCTACTGTCCCTGCTGTGACCAGCGCTGAGGCAGGCTAATATTCCACAGATGGACCGGTTCTCATTGTAAAAGGCCTGTCGTCCCCGGTGATTAAACCTTGCCTCTCCAAACGACGACAGTGCCCCCTCGTCTTGATTTGATTTAATTGAAACAACTTACCACCATATTTTGTATGGACCATTCCTCATAATTAAAAAAAATTAATCATGCCCTAGTAGTGTCCTTTTCCAGACTAATACATCTAGTGTTTAATCTTTCCTCATAAACAAGAACCCCCCTACCCTTATCATTTTTGTGGCTCTACGTTGAACCCTCTCCAGCTCCAGGGCATCCTTTATGGGACGGGCCCAGAACTGGACAGCATATCCAGTGAGGCGAAACCAAGGCCTTGTATAGTGGTAATATTACATCCCATCACGAAGAGTTCCATACCACTTTTGAGAATGCATGATCCTACTAGCTTTAGAGGCAGCTGATTGAACATTGCATGCTGTGATTAATTTATGATCTACTAGTACCCCCATGTCCTTCTCACACAAGGACTCTCCCAGATTTACTCCCCAAGTACATATTTGCCTTTGGATTATTGGGCCCCCAGGTGCATAACCTTACATTATCCACATTAAAAACCTCATTTTCCAAGTGGATGACCAAACATGTTTGTCCAAGTCACCCTGCATCCTATGAAACATCCTCCATAGACTGTTATTACACTAAACAGTTTGTGTCATCTGCAAAAAGTAGACCACAGTGCTATTAATTCCGACCTCTATATCATTTAATTAAATATATTAAATAGTAGTGGGGCCAAGCACCAGAACCTGAGGTATACACTCATAAATGGTGACCAATCCGAGTAGGAATCATTGACCACCAACTCTCTGGATACGATTCCTTTAGCAGTTTGCAATCCAATTGCAAATGATTTCCTGCCAAACAATAGCCCTAATTTACAATCAGGCATCTATGTGGGACAGTGTCAATGGCCTTTGAAAAGTCAAGAAAAAGAACACAATATCAACAGCTGCTCCTCATCCAAGGCACCTGCTCACCTCTTCATAGAAGCAGATAAGGTTAGTGGTGACAAAATTCTATTTAGTAAACCCATGCTGGCTGTCACTTATATACTATTTGATGGCACATACTCCAGTATATAGTTTCCTTTTACTAACCCTTCCTGTATGTTCCCACAATGGAAAGTTAAGCTGACAGGCCTGTTAATTGCTGGCGAAGTTCTAGAGCCCTTTTTTATAATGGCACACATTTTGACTTGCGCCAGAACTTCGGCACCCCAACCAGATATTACAGAATCCACTGAAGATGTTAGACAGAGGCACAGCAATAAACAGAACTGAGTTCTTTAAAGAACTCTGGGGTGTAACCCATCTGGTTACAGGTGCTTGTACACATTGAATTTATGAGCTTAGATTGGATCATGTCTACATTCAGACAGTCGAGTATACACAGGATCCATGCCCGCACTGGCACACCCACGTCGAAGTCACATTAGGTATCGCCGCGTCCAAAAATGCCCGATTTATCAAAATATGATAATGTTTTTTCACTACGTTTAACCCCGTAACGGAAAATAGCGTCCAAAGTCAAAAATGGCATTTTTTTGCCATTTTGAAAAATATAAAAAAATTAATAAAAAGTGATCAAAAGGTCGCACAGTCCCAAAAATTATAGTAATGAAACCGCCATCAAAATTCGCAAAAAATGACACTATCCACAGCTCTGTACACCAAAGTATGAAAAAGTTATTGGCCCCAGAAGATGGCAAAATAAAAATATTTTGTACAGGAGGTTTTAATTTTTTTAAATGTATGAAAACATTATAAAACCTATACAAATTTGGTTTCCACATGATCGTACCGACCCAAAGAATAAAGTAGACATGTCATTTGGGACGCAGAGTGAAAGCTGTAAAATCCAAGCCCACAAGAAAACGTCACAAATGTGGTTTTTCACCATTTTCACTGCATTTGGAATTTTTTTCCCGCTTCCCAGTACACGCCATAGAATATTAAATACTGTCACTATGAAGTGCAATTTGTTACTCAGAAAATAAGCCATAACACAGCTCTTTATGTGGAAAAATAAAAAAGTTATAGATTTTTGAAGTTGGTGAGTGAAAAATGGAAGTGAAAAAACTAAAAAAGGCCAAGTCGTTAAGGGGTTAAGAAGGGTCTAGATGCCTTCTTACATGTAAATAACATTGAGGGTTATGTAATATAGAATTGTTTCCCCTAAATCCCTTCCTCATCCAATCCCTTCCCTTCCTTGGTTGAACTTGATGGACAAGTGTCTTTTTTCAACCGTATAAACTATGAAACTATGAAATTAAATATATATACACATAACAGTGCCAAATGCCAAATTTTGAAGTGCATAAGTAGAAATGTAAACAGCATACAGACCTACAACCAGACTCTGTAGCATCATATATAGGTAAATACAATAATACAATTCAATTAAAAAACAGCTTAATAAAAAATATATACACGATAATCAGAGATCACAGGAGTATATAGAATAACAATAGTACTATCCATAAAATGCATAGTGCCAGGTATCACAAAATAGATAAGGATCTGCGATGTACGAGGCAAGCTGCAAAGTGTCAAAGTGCAGGAGATTCTTCATCAGGACGTAAGAGGTAGAATAAAGTGTGATAAAAAAAAACTTAAGAAGAGATCACTTTTTTATGTGTATATATATTTAATTGTGTGTATTAGTTGCACATATTGTCAATTTTTACATTGTTGTCTACTGGCTATGTTTACACTTGTATTTGTCAAGAGGCGCTAATTGGCTCTTTGTAGTCATATTAGGGTCTATATTAATGTCCCTTCATGTCTTGTCACGTTTTGTCACGTGTGTTCACTGGGTGTCGGATCACTGCATGTCACTTTTGTTTTTCACCAATATTTTTTACCTCTCATATTTAGGTTGTCACCTTCAATACTTGCATGATTTTTTTAACCCATGTCCAATACATTAGTTTTTTCGTGACGCGAACTCGGCTGTGCTCTAGTGAGACCGCGGCAGTGCCACACTTAGGTGTGCACTCTTGCGATATCTGTAGTTTGTTTTTGATGGACTCAGCTGCTATTCCGGCGATCCTCTCATTTCAAAAGGTAGTAGGTGTTAATTATGTTACGTCATTGGTTAGTTATGTATAAATTCGTGTTACTCAACATACTCGGCACTCCCCCAGAAGAAGCCCATTGTGCGAAACACGTGTCAGGGTTGTGCACACGCTCAGGGTTTGTATTACTGACAGGGCATTCCCCCTTTTTTTACTCTCACCACAGAGGTTTTCTCCCCATTTGTTATAGGGGTCTCTTTGACTGGATTTGTACCTCATCATGGGTTTTGTGGTTGTAAATCATTGCCAGCATGGGTGAAAATGTCCTCATTTGTATTTCTTTTGGTTGTGTCAGGGATAACCCTTCTACACGATTTTTTACACCTGTATCAGTGTGCATTGTTTTTCTTTCTGTTTGCTTGTCTCGTTTTGTCTGCCCTCCTTTTATGCCCCGTTGCGGGAATATGATATGTTTGTGTGCATATTATTTAACCTCTTAACGCTCAGCGTCCGATATATCGGACGCTGAGCTCAGTGACTTAGCGCTCAGCGTGCGATATATCGGACGCTGAGCCGATGCCGGTTCAGCTCAAGATTTGAGCCGAACCGGCATCGGGAAACACGGGCTGCCGGCTGTGACTGATAGCCGGCACCCCAGTGTAACACCCGCGATCGGAGTTGTCTCTGTTCGCGGGTGATTAACCCGTTAAATGCCGCGGTCATCGCGACCGCGGCATCTAACATGCATCTGGGGTGTCTTTCCCCCACGATCGCCCCCCCCCGAATAATTTTCGGGGGGCACCGATCATTGCTACGGTATCACTGGGGTCCGATCTGGACCCCAGTGTTACCTGCAGGAACTGCCGGTAAGATGGGTCATGTGACGTCATCTCTACGGCAGAGTGCCAGCTAGCAAGTGCATAGGCTGACACTGATAATGCCTGCCTACATAAGTATTGCAGGGTATTATGAACAAGCAATCAGATGATTGCTGTTCATTTCCCATGGTGGAAAAAGTGAAAAAGTAAAAAAAAAAAATATTCAATAAAAAGTAATAAATCACCAAAAATGCCCAAAAGCCCCAAAACATTTAAAGAGACATATAACTAAAAAAAAAGTCTAAATCATAACACAAACCCCACATATATAGTATATATATAGTATAGTATAAATAATTATTTAACCCGCACGATGAACGCCGTAAAAGAAAACTGTTATAAACCCTCCAAAAATTATGATTTTTACCTATTCAATCCCACAAAAAATGCTATAAAAAGTGATCAAAAAAACATATGTACTCTAGAATGATACTGGTGCAAAGTACAACGTTTCCTGCAAAAAACAAGCCATCAATCAGCTCCGTAGCCAAAAACGTAACAAAGTTATGCCACTTGGAAGATGGCAATACAAAAATGATAGATTTTTCCCCACAATAGGGTTTTATTTTACAAATTTAGTAAAACGCAAGAAAATATATTCGTGTCTGGTATCCCCATTATCGTATCGACCCATATAATGAAGATAATATGATTATTAGTCTATACGGTGAACACCACAAAAAAAAAGTAAAAAAACCAGTAGAGAATTGATGCTTTTCTACTCCTGCTCTCAAAAAGAAGTTCCTAAATTTTCAACAATAGGTGATACCAACCCCAAAATGGTAACATTGGAAAAAGCATCTCGTCCCGCAAAAAAACTGCCGTCACATGGCCCTAATAGCGCAAAATCGAAAATTTTACAGCCTTCAAAAGAGGCCAATGAGGAAAGTAAAATCCTGGCAGCTGCAGGGTGCTCCTTCCCTTCTGCGCCTCACTGTGTGCCCATAAAACAAGTCATGGCCACATGTGGGGGGTCTCTGTACTCGGGAGAAATTGTAGAACAAATTGTATGGTGGGTTTTGTATTTTTATCTTTTGGAAATGTGTAAATTTTAGGGCTAAATGAACGTATAACCGGCACAATTTGACTATTCTAAATTTCGCCTCCATTTTGATGTAATTACTATGAAGATCTCAAGGGGTTAACAATCTTCGTAAAATCTGTTTCTGATAGCTTGAGGGGTGCAGATTTGAAATTGGGTTGGTTATATGGGGGGTTTTGATGCTAAATATGTAAATTTTCATTCAAAACTGTATTTATCCCCAAAATAGTCAATTCTGAAAATCCGGAAAAGTGCTATTCAATTTGTAAGCCGCGTGACATCAAAATAAATTATCCAGACATTTCAAAAATGGTGAAAATGTAAAGTAGACATATGGGAAATGTTATTCGGCAAGTTATTTAGCTGGTATATCTATCTGCCTGAAAACGCAATGATTTCAAATTTCAAAAATGGCAAATTTTTCAGAAAATTCATCATATTTTCTTTTTTTTTGTAAATAAACGCAAAATTTATCAGCCAAAATTTACCACTAAAATGAAGTACAACATGTGGGTAAAAAACAATCTCAGAATCGTTTTGATAAGTAACAGTGTTCAAAAGTTATAACCATATAAAGCGACGCATGTCAGAATCCAAAAAATGGGACTGAGCCTTAAGCTGTAAAATGGCTGCGTCCTTAAGGGGTTAATAAAGTATTTGTGTATTCATACATAATGCCTCTTGTAGTGTTTTTATATACTAAGTTGGTGTTTTTCGCCTGATTGGTGGTGACTGGCAGGGGCCCTTTAGCCAGTTTTTTCCCCAAGTTACCCTTTTTGGTGTGTATTTTTTCAGACTCCCTAGGGTACTTTAACCCTAGGTTGTCTGGACGATCCTATCATATACTACAGTATGGCAGTGCATGGGGATTTTACTCCTCATTCATTACAATGTGCTTATAGCTTATAGCACATTGTAATGAATAGGTTAACCCAAAGCAGCCTAGGAAGACCCGAGGCTACCATGGCGATAGATTGTCACTCCCCGATTACGTCAAGCCAGCTGGCATTGATCGCGGGTGTTATTGGTAAGCCTTTGCTGCAATATGCAGCAAAGACTTACCGGCTATAGAGAGGGCTCAACCAGTGAGCCCTCTTCATGCACCCGGCATGTGACATAGTATTCCTAGGTTTCTGGGAGAGGGTATTTTTGGTGATGGTGGCATTCAGGGGGCCTCCCATGTGCAGGATGTCTCCAAACAGATAAATATTAGAAAGACTACTTCCAGTGGCGTAACTAGGAGAGGCTGGGCCCCATGACAAACTTCTGCATGGGGCCCCCCTTACCCGGAGGGCGCCTTCCCACGTTGCTTTTTTCTCATGTTTTTAAACGCATCCAAAACAAAAGTGGGAGGGGTTTTGAGCAAAACGCATATGTGTTTTCAATGAAACATATATGTTTCATTGAAAAGTATGCGTTTCAGGCAAACCCCCCCTCCCACTGGCGTTTTGGATGCATTTAAAAATGCGAGAAAAATGCCACATGGGAAGGCGAAGGAAAAAACATTTTGTACAAACATATTTATACAATTAAACACATTTATATACTTATATCTCCTTCACGCTCTGCGCCATACAGAGCTACAAAGGGTGCATGAAGAGGGAACATGGGGTTAACCCTTTTCATACAGAGGTTAGGTTCACTTCATATTGCAGCAAACACCCACTGCTAATACCCACGATTGGTGCTAGCATTGATTTAGTGTGCGCCGCCATGTTTGTTAAGATCGCTGCTCCCTCGTGACATCATCAGGGGGCAGTGATTGATTACCATGACAGCCCGGGCCCTGCTATATAGCTTCTGGAGATTCATTATAATGCACCAGTGGCTCACTGTAATGAATAATATGTAAAAATACCACATACTGCAAAAACCTAAAAATTAAATTCACCCCCCTTTCCTTAGAACTGATATACAACTAAATAAACAGTAAAAATCACAAACACATTAGGTATCGCTGCGTCCAATATGCCAGATCAAAATATAAAAATGGTTGATACCAGCAGTGAACCCCATAACGGAAAATAGCCAAATGTCCGAAACGCCACTTTTACACAATTTTACATCACATAACAGTGTAATAAAAAGTTATCAAAATGTTGCACAGTCCTTAAAATAGTAGTGATAAAGGGGAGTTTGGGGATTGGGTTTTTGTTCAGTTCCTCTAGGTTTCAGTGGTTCTGTCCAGCCCCTTAGTCTGTGCTATTTACCATAAGCACCCACTCCAGTCCTTCATATATCACAGGAATAACATACAACCCTCGCAGATACTTATATACAAAAAGACTTTACTAACAACAAACGTGACAAAGTAACTACATAAAATACAATACAAGATACATAGAGAACACAACTGCACACAAACCTCTTTTCCTGACCCCTTCATGTCTGGTATCCCCATTATGTATCGACCCATATAATGAAGATATATGATGATAGTCTATACGGTGAACACCACAAAAAAAAAAAGTAAAAAAAAACCAGTAGAGAATTGTGCTTTTCTATCCTGCTCTCAAAAAGAAGTTCCTAAATTTTCAAACAATAGGTGATACCAACCCCAATGGTAACATTGGAAAAAGCATCTCGTCCCGCAAAAAAACTGCCGTACATGGCCCTAATAGCGCAAAAATCGAAAATTTTACAGCCTTCAAAAGAGGGCAATGAGGAAAGGCAAAATCCTGGCAGCTGCAGGGTGCTCTTCCCTTCTGCGCCTCCAATGGTGCCCATAAAAACAGTCATGGCCACATGTGGGGGGTTTTGTACTCGGGAGAAATTGTAGAACAAATTGTTATGGTGGGTTTGTATTTTTATCTTTTGGAAATGTGTAAATTTAGGCTAAATGAAGTATAACCGGCACAATTTGACTATTACTAAATTTCGCCTCCATTTTGATGTAATTATATGAAGATCTCAAGGGGTTAACATCTTCGTAAAATCTGTTCTGATAGCTGAGGGGTGCAGATTGAAAGTGGGTTGGTTATATGGGGGGTTTTGATGCTAAATATGTAAATTTCATTCAAAACTGTATTTATCCCCAAAATAGTCAATTCTGAAAATCCGGAAAAGTTGCTATTCCAATTTGTAAGCGCGTGTCGTGACATCAAAATAATTATCCCGACATTTCAAAAATGGTGAATGTGTGAAAAAAATGTAAAGTATAGAACATGGGAAATGTTATTCGGCAAGTTATTTAGCTGGTATATCTATCTGCCTGAAAACCGCATGATTTCAAATTTCAAAAATGGCAAATTTTTCAGAAAATTCATCATATTCTTTTTTTTTGTAAATAAACGCAAAATTTATCAGCCAAAATTCGACCACTAAAATGAAGTTTACAACATTGTGGGTAAAAAAACAATCTCAGAATCGTTTGATAAGTAACAGTGTTCAAAAGTTGAAACCATATAAAGCGACGCATGTCAGAATCAAAAAAGGGACTGAGCTTTAAGCTGTAAAATGGCTGCGTCCTTAGGGGTTCAAATAAAGTATTTGTGTATTCATACATAATGCCTCTTGTAGGTGTTTTATATACTAAGTGTGTTTTCGCTGATTGGGGGGTGACTGGCAGGGGCCCTTTAGCCAGTTTTTTCACCCAAGTTACCCTTTTGGTTGTGTTTTTTCAGATCCTAGGGTACTTAACCTAGGTTGTTGGACGATCCATCATATACTACAGTATGGCAGTGCAGGGGATTTACTCATCATTCATTACAATGTGCTTATAGCTTAAGCACATGAATGAATAGGTAACCCAAAGCAGCCTAGGAAGACCCGAGGCTACACCTGGCGATAGATTGTCACCCCCGATACTTCAAGCCAGCTGGCATTGATCGGGGTGTTATTGGTAAGCCTTTGCTGCAATATGCAGCAAAGACTTACCGGCTATAGAGAGGGCTCAACCAGTGAGCTCATCTTCGCACCCGGCATGTGACATAGTATTCTAGGTTTCTGGGAGAGAGGTATTTTTTGGGATGGTGGCATTCAGGGGGGCCTACCATGTGCAGGATGTCTCCAAACAGATAAATATTAGAAAGACTACTTCCAGTGCGTCGTAACTAGGAGAGGCTGGGTCCATGACAAAACTTTGCAGGGGCTCTCTTACCGGAGGGCTCCTTCCCACGTGGTGTTTTTCTAATGTTTTAAACGCATCCAAATGAAAGTGGGAGGTGTTTGAGCAAAACCGCATATGTTTTCAATGAAAAACATATATGTTTCATTGAAAAGAATGCGTTTCAGGCAAACCCCCCTCCCACTGGCGTTTTGAGAGCATTAAAAAATGCAGAGAGAAAAAGCCACATGGGAGGCGAAGGAAAAAAAAACATTTTGTACAAACCATTATACAATTATTAAACACATTATATACTTATATCTCCTTCACGCTCTGCGCCATACAGAGCTACAAAGGGTGCATGGAAGAGGGAACATGGGGTTAACCCTTTTCCTACAGAGGTTAGGTTCACTTGCATATTGCAGCAAAACACCCACTGTAATACCCACGATTGGTTGCATAGCTGATTAGTGTGCGCCGCCATGTTTGTTAAGATCAGCTGCTCCCTCGTGACATATCAGGGGGCAGTGATTGATTACCATGACAGCCCGGCCCTGCTATATAGCTTCTGGAGATTCATTATAATGCACCAGTGGCTCACTGTAATGAATAATATGTAAAAATACCACATACTGCAAAAACCTAAAAATTAAATCACCCCCCGTTCTTAGAACTGATATACAACTAAATAACAGTAAAAATCACAAACACATTAGGTATCGCTGCGTCCAATATGCCAGATCAAAATATAAAAATGGTTGATACCAGCAGTGAACCCCATAACGGAAAATAGCCCAAAGTGTCCGAAACGCCACTTTTACACAATTTTACATCCATAAACAGTGTAATAAAAAGTTATCAAAATGTCGCACAGTCCTTAAAATAGTAGTGATAAAGGGAGTTTGGGGATTGGGTTTTTGTTCAGTTCCAGGTTTCAGTGGTTCTGTCCAGCCCCTTAGTCTGTGCGATTTACAATAAGCACCCACTCCAGTCCTTCATATATCACAGGAATAACATACACCCTCGCAGATACTATATAAAAAAGACTTTACTAACAACAACATGTGACAAAGTAAAACTACATAAAATACAATACAGATACATAGAGAACACAACTGCACACAAACTCTTTTCCTACCCCTTCCGGGACAGAGTAATGTGTATGTATATACAATATTAATCTAAAACTACAGAAGCTCCGGATATACCCTGAAGCAGGAGTCACATCACGTACCTGACCATAACATGTACATATAGAGACTCATGCCACATAGCATCTATAATTACTCCTCCAATACACATGAAGAACAACAGATCACGTGTGAATGGAATACAGCTACAGGATGTACATGTAGTACGCTAATAAATACACACTCACTGTAAACACTTAGCTATGTATATATTATGGTAAAAACACAAAACACCTGGAATATCTATAGGTACAGGTATAAAGGTCTACTATATTATATAGTACTATGTTATAATTACTCTTATAAAGTTATATACATACACAGAAAGCACACACACAATACAACCTGGTTTCTTATGCTCCTTAAGTGCTAGTCGTCCAGATGGGGGGTCAGGAAGCAGAGACAGAAGAGAGTGATTTCTGTTTTTACCTGCTTAAATATCCTTGTGTGTAGTCCCTTCCCACCCCCTTATAACTCCACCCTAAGACCTCTCAGTAGAAACCCAGTTGTGAGGGAATCTCACACTTTGTCATGGTGGCTTTACTGTTCAAAGCCTTTTGATTGTTAATGACCCAATGGCTCAGTACACACTGACATCTCACCACAGAATATCAGTGGTGCTATCAGTATATATGTACCCTTACACTAATATGAATATATATAATATAGAGCAGAGGATCCAGTTATGAATAATGTCCCCCTGTACATCTCCCCCTTTTGTCAGAAACTGACACATATGCTGCAGTCTGCTATCTAGGTGTTGATGTTTGACATAAATAAAACAAACTAAGTACAATAAAGACAAATACAACCAAAAATCACCCTTTCATGTATGGGGTATGTAAATCAAAACCAGAAAGACATTAAGAGTATATTCATCTAGAGGTCACAGTCATAGTTCTTGAGGGCAAATCCAAGTTCATTTGCATCTTTGGCCCCGATCTATGGAGAATGGTTCCAGCTTTCACGCCATTTTGTAGAAGAGGAAAGGGCTAGTTGCACTTCCTTCAGAGACAGACACTTGCTGCTCTCTGTGGTCTCCACCTGGAATGATCAATGAAGAGTACACTGATAGAGGAGGAATCTCGGTGACTGGCAGGCATGATACAGAACTCGCCCTGCAAATACATTATTCTATGTACAGTCCACAGGTTATTCTCTCAGTTACCTCATCAATCAGGAGACATGATGTTCTCCCCTGTGGACAGAGCCTTTACCTCAGATATACCACTAAACATTGGTTAGCACAAAACAAGCTTATATACTTATACTGGCACCTTAGATCACCACGGTATAAACCAAGGTTGGAATGTCACTCCTATGGTGTTCCCCTTTGACCGGCAGCTTTAAAAGACCCGCGTCCGAGCTCTGAACGTCATGTATCATAATGCGCCTCTGCAGTTCACCGTGGTTTACCCACCCCTGCAGAATCCCAGATGCGAGAGCTTTCCCCCCACGGACTATTGGCTGCGCCGCGGACTTTGCGACGAATTACAACTGTACGCTCCATAGGTCCTAGAGATAGGTTGGACCACTTCTTGTTCCTGAGACCTATTGCACTTGACAGGGGCAGTGTAATCACCCCTCTACCCAATTTTAATTACTGAGGTGCAGAAAGAAGTAGGGAGATTATACAACCATCTTAGTGGATATTATTTTGTAACTGTTCCAACATGTTACCAGGTGAATTATCCAACACGAGAGAAGAGGAGTTCTGTGTGACAACATTAGCTTTAAGAACCATCATATTGCCAAAACAAATATGCACAACATAAAGAAAAGCCAAATTGTTATTTACAATTAAACACCTTTGTCTTTACAGGCAGAGGCCTGACTTCAGGATGAGGCCATAAATGTGAACTGAAACACTACACTTCCCTTGTACTTCTGCTCCTCTTAGCTGTTGAAAAAAAAGGACTGGACCTCATTAACACTTGGGTTACAAACAGTCTATTTAAACAGGTTCAGTATAGTAAACCTCCCCCTCCCCCTTCTAGGTGATAAGAATCTCATCACCAAGGCAATGAGAGTTAATGAGGTTTACAATACCACATCCTGGCCATTATATGGGGAATCCAATGAGTTACAAATTTTGGGCCCAAGTATATTATGGATCCCCAACGTAAGCTATGCAGCAGATTCCCAGTAGGGCTGTCTGTGTGTACAGTTGTGTGGTCCTGTTCCCTGTGTAGCCACCCATTTGGTCCCCCCTGATTGGTGAGACCATCCCCCGTTCCATACAGGTGAACCCTTTGTGGACATGACCATTTTTAAGTCCAGATGTAAACAGTGTGAAAACACCTAACACTCCCCCACTTCCTCGTATTTGGCTGGGAGAGCTTTCTGTGCACATGGGTTCCTTGTAGTCTGGGGTGAATTGCTATCTGTTTCCTGATCTTATAGGACCTTCTATCTTGAGTGAGATCCTGCCTGACGGTCTATTACTTTCGGGGCGCAGCGTAAAAGAACCACCTTACCCTCTTCTCTCAGGACACCCCAGATTATGTGAGCTATGGCGTGCACGTTTTGATAAGAAAGACAGGAAGCTGAAGTTCTGTTATCCTAAGTTCATGCCTCCTAACTGCCGTACAGAAAAGAAGAGAAGAACTGTGTCTTTATTTCTGATACATAGCTTCTTATACCCTTAACAAAAAGGTGTGGTTACATACATTAAAATTCATTATAATTGGTTATAGATAAGCATATATGTCTGGCCCCCGACCCTGCTGATTGGTCCTCAAAACCAGAAAGGCGCAGCGGGGAGATCAAGGAGTAAATAAGTGGCTCCAAAAGTTGGTTGTAGGAGGGGAGGCAGGGGGTTTGGGTTCATGGAGACTGGGCTGACTTTTCTGTGGGCTACAGGCTCTACAGTAGGGTGGGCTGCACCTCAATGGGGAGGGGCTGCTGTTTTAGGGGAAAAAATGGCTAGAAGGTTAGAGGAGTGTTTTAAAACTAGGACCTGGGGGGAAGGGCAACTACACTTGTGCAAGGGCAACCTAGACGGTGTACATAGAGAGTGGGAAGAGCCATGTCCATGGGGGAGGAAGGGGGGTGGCATGAGATTGGGTAATAAGGACAAAAGGAATATGGACAGGGAAGGAAACCATATAAAGTGTATGTACACAAATGCCAGAAGCCTCACAAACAAAATGGGGAACGTGGAACTCTTGATGTTGGAACGGATACTGATTAGTGGGGTTCACAGCGGACATGGCTGGGACAGTTAGCTATGACTGGGCTGTTACTATAGATGGTTATAGTCTTTTTAGAAAGGATCGTATAAATAAAAAAGGGGGAGGGGTTTGTTTATAGGAATCTTGCCTCAAGCCGTCTTGCGAGATGACATCGTAACGCAAATGTGGGTCCCTATGGGTGGAGATAAGGGGAGGGAAAAAGAATATAAAATTTACTAGGGTTTGTTATAAGGTCCAAATATAGTGGAGGGCGCAGAGGAAATGCTGATGATAAGTGAAATGGATGCGGCTTCAAAGCATGGTGATAGTACTTATCATGGGGGACTTCAATTACCCAGATATTGGATGGGGGCCAGAAACCTGCAGGTCTTCAAATGGTAGCAGGTTCTTGTCAAAAAAACAAAAGACAATTACCTGTCGCAACTAGTCCTGGAGCCAACAAGAGGGGGGGCACTGCTGGACCTTATCCTTACCAACAGACCTGATAGGGTATCAAAACTACAAGGTGGGGGGAACTGGGATAGTGATCATAATATCATTGATTTTGTATTACGCTTTACTAAGCTGTAGTGAAGGGGCAACCAACACTCTAAACTTCAGGGAGGGCAAATTTCATCAACTAAGGGAAGACCTAAAGGCATAGACTGGGATAATGCTCTCAAAGACAAAAGCCCCCCCACAAAATGGACTTTTTCTCATATTTCTGAAAAAGTCCTGTGAGAAAAACATACCTTATGGGAAAAAGGCATAAAAGGACAGAAAAAGCTATGTGGCTAACTAGTCTTGTAAGGAAAGCAATAAGCGAGAAAGATAAGCGTTTAAGGTTCTCTAAAAAACGTGAGGTAGCGATGCGAGGCATTCACAGGATTATAGAGAGAAAAATAAATCCTGTAAAAAGCAGATAAGCCGCAAAAATAGAGACTGAAAGAAATATTGCCAGGGAGAGCAAAAATAATCCCAAAATTTTTCAAGTATATAATGATAGAAACTAAAAACAGAGAGTGTGGGTCCCTTAGAAATAACATGGGGGGTCATGGGTGGAAGGAGATGAGAGAAAGGGCCAATCTAATGATGTCGCCTTCTCAACTGTCTTGTACCCAGGAGAATCCCCTGGTGGAAGACACAATGAGGAATTAATGTAAATTCTTTTTTAATGTCAACAGTTTTAACCCAGGAAGAGGTACTGGCACCGCCTCGCAACCATAAGATAGATAAATCCTGGGGTCAGATGGCATACACCCCCGGGTTGTCTGCACATGAATTATGTACGGTGATAGACAGACCGTTATTTTTAATTTGTTTGAAGATTCACTGAGGAATGGTTATGTGTCCAGGAATGGCGCCGCCTGGCAAATGTGGTACCAATATACAAAAAAGGATCAAATAGCGATCCTGGAACTACAGACCCGTACGTCTAACTTGCTGTGGTGGGGGGAAAATATTTGAGGGGTTTATTAGAAGATGCTTTCCTGGAGTATCCACTGTGCACAACCTTATAAACCAGCGTCAGCATGGTTTATGAGAGCGGTCCTGTCGAAACTATTGATTAGGTTCTACGAGGAGGTAAGTTCAAGACTGGATCTGGGGGACGCTGTGGATGTTGTATATCTGGACTTTTCAAAGGCATTTGACACGTGCCACATAAAAGGTTGGTATATAAAAGAGACGCTGGGGGGATAGGAGAAAAATCTGTGTATTTGGGTAAGTTAATTGGCTTAGTGATAGAAAAACAGAGGTGGTCATTAATGGCACATTTCTCCGATTGGGTTGATGTTTACCAGTGGAGGCCACAGGGTCAGTAATATGGGGGCACTTCTTTTTTAAGATTTTATTAATGACCTTGTAGTGGGTTTACACAGTCAAGTTTCAATGATGTGCAGATGTACTAAGCGGTGTAAAGTAAAAATACTGAGGTCGATAGTTTAGCATTACAGAGGGATTTGTGGAAGCTTGAGGGATGGGCAGAGAAATGGTTGATGAGGTTTAATGTAGATAAATGTAAAGTTATGCACTTGGGCCATGGAAACAAAAAGTATAATTATGTTCTAAACGGTCAATTACTTAGTAAAACTGAAGCTGAAAAGGACTTGGGGGTATTGGTGGATGGTAAACTTAATTTTAGTGACCAGAGCCAGGCGGCTGCTGCTAAAGCAAATAAAATAATGGGATGTATCAAGAGAGGAATAGATTCTCATGATAAAGACATAGTTCTGCCCTTATACAAATCCCTGGTCAGACCACACATGGAATATTGTGTACAGTTTTGGGCACCAGTGTATAAAAAGGATATAGTAGAGCTGGAACGGGTGCAGAGGAGAGCAACCAGGATTATTAGGGGAATGGGGGGACTAGAATACAATGACAGATTACAAAATTTGGGATTATTCAGTTTAGAAAAAAGACGACTGAGGGGAGACCTCATTACAATGTACAAATACCTGAACGGACAGTACAAGGATCTCTCCAAAGATCTTTTTATACCTCGGCCTGTGACCAGGACAAGGGGGCATCCTCTACGCCTAGAGGAGAGGCGATTCTACCATCACCATAGACAAAGGTTCTTTACTGTAAGAGCAGTGAGACTGTGGAACTCTCTGCCGCATGAGGTTGTTATGGCGGACTCTATGTACATGTTCAAAAGAGGCCTGGATGCCTTTCTGGAGAGAAAAAATATCACGGGTTATGGGGATAAAACATTTATTTAATTCTTGAAGGTTGGACTTGATGGACTTGCGTCTCCTTCCAGCCTCATATACTATGATACTATGATACTATGAAACTAGGCCTTGGTTGCTATGCCAGGGGAATTTCCAGTCACCATTGTCTACAGTAAATCGACCGCTAGTCTGGATGCTGATGCTATTCTTAACAAACATCTGCTTTTTGATCATAAGACTTGAGTTTCGCTGACAGTTGCATGTCTGGTTAAAACTGATGTAAGGGAAAAGCTCTGTATTTCATAACAGACAGAGTACAAAAATATAGGGCAAAGGGCACATGTATACAATCATAAAGCATATAATTATTATGGACACATAATCATTACTTTGACCCTCACATTACCAGGGCAGCCTCCATGAGTGAAGCTTCTTTTGCTGCATTCAATCTAATTGTGGTATCAAGGTATGGAAACTTCTCCACAAACATGCGGATCATGCCTTGTGGGGTTCCTGGACTATGATTCTTAGTCACCTTTCTATACATAACTTCAAACCTCCCACACAGAGACAAGGGCTCATCATAGATGGTTGGTCTAAAGTTAACCAGTATGTCTGGGGTGACATCCAAATGCCCTGTTACCAATTTCATGAGGATGGAAAGTCTGTCTCCCTCATCATGAAATTAGCCGTTACTGGGGGCTGCTTTCCATATGGCCTCATATCTTTGATAAAGATGTGCTGGTAGCCATAGCTTGAACAGCTCCATGCGATGTTCCATTGGAACAGAAAATTTCTTACAATAACCTTCAAACGTGTCACAGGAAGTGAAAGGATCTAAATTTTCATCATAGCTCGGGATATATTTACATATATTCAACAGGTATTGCATCCTCTCCATCTTATGGGAAGATTGGGATTCCTTCACATTACTGTCACACACATGCAGGTTATGGCTGATCAGTGAAGTCTCTGAGTCGCCCTCTAATCCTCCATTTATCCCACCAGCAATGCTTGTCCCTCCATCTACTACACTGCCCACTAGTCCAGGCCTAGTAACAAGCAGGGGTGTGGAGTGATCTGTAGCAGCCGCAGGTTCAGTCTCATCTCTCCCCCTGTTTGCACTCGAAACACAAACTTGTTTCCTGGGCAAAGACTCTTTGATGGACGTCTGCAGGCTACAGATTGTCTCATCCCTTTTTGCTATTTCACATTTCAAGTTGTCAATAATCACCTCAGTAGTTGCTGCTTTTTGCTTATATTCGGCCATTTCCATGTATAACTGTACAAACACCTTATACACATCTGCATAATACTTCTCCTTCTCAGCGACTGCAGGGTGTGTATCCGGCTGTCCCTCTCTTTTATAGCCTCCATGTGCTCCTCCAGTTGTGTCTCTAAGCTACACAGCTGTTTAACCCCTTCCTTACAACAATTGCAATGCAAATCTTTAGGAACCTTTGATCCTTTGTCTCCATCTATCTTCTCCATCTTACTAATGGCCTCTTCAAATACACACACAAGTTTGGCCATCATATGGAGCCTCTTAGATGTCTGGTTCAGTACACTGCGCTTAGCAATATGCAACTTATCATAGGAACTCGCCTGCTCTACCAGGGATTCCCATAGCAGCTCAATAGATTCCTCTTTCTTAGATAACACAGGGTTAAACGAACTACATTTACTCAACTTTTCAAAAATCACATGTTCCACTTTGCCAGTCATTGTATCCCTGCGATCTGTGTTACTAAGGATTATACAAAGCAAAGACCCTCACACCAGGGTCACCTCACAAGGGGCTGATAACAGAAAACAACCAGAATCCTAAGAACTGAACTTATATAGATTCGCTGCCAATAATCACACTCATACTAGGCCTCAGATGAAACTGTGCTACCTGTCCGAACCTACCCAGTCTAATAACCTAAGTTCACAGTATAACAACAATTTCACCACTATATCCTAATGTAGATGGATCATGACATTTGGGCCTGGCTCGCCATTGATAAAGGGGGGGTTTAGGATTGCGTTTCTATTCAGTTCCTCTAGGCTTCAGTGGTTCTGTCCAGCCCCTTAGTCTGTGCTATTTACCATAAGCACCCACTCCAGTCCTTCATATATCATAGGAATAACATACAACCCTCGCAGATACTTATATACAAAAAGACTTTACTAACAACAAACATGTGACAAAGTAACTACATAAAATACAATACAAGATACATAGAGAACACAACTGCACACAAACCTCTTTTCCTGACCCCTTCTGGACCGAGTAATGTGTATGTATATACAATATAATCTAACACTACAGAAGCTCCTGGATATACCCTGAAGCAGGAGTCACATCCAGTACCTGACCATATACATGTACATATAGAGACTCATGCACAATAGCATCTATATATCTACTCCTCCAATACACATGAAGAACACAGATCCACGTGTGAATGGAATACAGCTACAGGATGTACATGTAGTTACGCTAATATATACACACTCACTGTAAACACTTAGCTATGTATATATATATGGTAAAACACATAACACCTGGAATATCTATAGGTACACGTATAAAGTCTACTATATTATAATAAGTACTATGTTATAATTACTCTTATAAAGTTATATACATACACAGAAAGCACACACACAATACAACCTGGTTTCTTATGCTCCTTAAGTGCTAGTCGTCCAGATGGGGGGTCAGGAAGCAAGAGACAGAAGAGAGTGATTTCTGTTTTTACCATGCTTAAATATCCTTGTGTGTAGTCCCTTCCCACCCCCTTATAACTCCACCCTAAGACCCTCTCAGGATAGACCCCAGTGTGTGCAGGGAATCTCACACCTGGTTCATGGTGGCTTCTTACTGTTCAAAGCCTTTTGATATGTTAATGACCCAATGGCTTCAGTACACACTGACATCTCACCACAGAATATCAGTGGCTGCTATCAGTATATACTGTACCCATTTACACTATATGTAATATATATAATAATAGAGCAGAGGATCCAGTTATGAATAATGTCCCCTGTAACAAGTAGCAATGAAAATGTTCGTTTAGCAAAAAACAACACCTCACATACCCTCACCGGCCACTTTATTACGTACACCATGCTAGTAACTGGTTGGACCCGAAGAAGAACTGCCTCAATTCTTCGTGGCATAGATTCAACAAGGTGCTGGAAGCATTCCTCAGAGATTTTGGTCCATATTGACATGATGGCATCACACAATTGCCGCAGATTTGTCGGCTGCAAATCCATGATGCGAATCTCCCGTTCCACCACATCCCAAAGATGCTTTATTGCAGAGGTCTCCAACCTTTTTTGCACCAGGGGCCGGCTTTAAGCTAGACCAGTTTTCCATGGCCCGGTGGGGGTGGGGGCGGGGCGGAGCTTAGTGCATACGTATTATATAATTATGACATTTATAATGAGAATGTGATTCAACTAACCATAGGTTCAGAATGAGTGGGAGCACCAGGCTTGTTTCCCTGAATCAGTGGGAGCACTGGGCTTGTTTTCCTACAATTCTGATCCTACCATCCGAATGTCGCAGCAGAAATCGAGACTCATCAGACCAGGCAACGTTTTTCCAATCTTCTACTGTCCAATTTCAATGAGCTTGTGCAAATTGTAGCCTCAGTTTCCTGTTCTTAGCTGAAAGGAGTGGCACCCGGTGTGGTCTTCTGCTGCTGTAGCCCATCTGCCTCAAAGTTTGACGTACTGTGCGTTCAGAGATGCTCTTCTGCCTACCTTGGTTGTAACGGGTGGCGATTTGAGTCACTGTTGCCTGAGTCATCAGCTCGAACCAGTCTGCCCATTCTCCTCTGACCTCTGGCATCAACAAGGCATTTCCGCCTACAGAACAGCCGCTCACTGGATGTTTTTTCTTTTTCGGACCATTCTCTGTAAACCCTAGAGATGGTTGTGCCTGAAAATCCCAGTAGATCAGCAGTTTCTGAAATACTCAGACCAGCCCTTCTGGCACCAACAACCATGCCACATTCAAAGGTACTCAAATCACCTTTCTTCCCCATCCTGATGGCCGGTGTCTGACTGGGGAGGGGGGGCGGCAGGCCAGAGTTTGCGCTGGGCGGGTGAGGCGAGCGGGCGCAGGCGGTGGTGGGGTAGAGGCAGGTGGAGTTTAGGTTAGTGGGCGGGGTTCGGTGGGTCTTAGCTGGAGTTTAAGTGGGAGTGCGGGCTCTGTCACAGAACTAATGCCGCGGCCGAAGACCATAGAATTGCCGGGCGGCAGGCAGCACCAACACCCCCCACCTCCCAATAGTAATTTGCCAGCCAATGCATGACCGATGGGCCCGGTCTCACTTGCGATCGCTGTGATCCCGATAGGTACGCCACTGACTACTTCAATGAATGCACTCCTGCATGTCCACAATAAGGGCCATTCCAGGAGGACAGTTTTAAGAGCAATAGATTTGAAAGACAACCCCATGACCTAGAAGAATGATTAATCTCCAGAGGATACAGCAAACAATGCATAGAAGTGGGCTATTGCAATGCCAAACAAAAAATGAGAAATTAACTTTTACAACCAAAAAAGACAATTAAAGGGGATTCGAATATATGCTTTATCTCCACGTATAATGGACAATATGAGGAAATGAGAACAATGAGAACATTGGTCATTTCTAAGATCAGATACCACCTTGAGATCATTACTAACCATTACTAACAGCTAGAAGAAGTAAGAACCTGAAGGACCCATTATTTAAAAGTCATTACATCCCACACAATCCATTTGGTGCAACACAGAGAAGGCAAAGGTTGCTTTCCCTGCAGGGATTGCATATCATGTCCAAATGTTTTATGCAACAAAACATTTCATAGTATCATAGTATATATGGCCGGAAAAAGACGCTAGTCCATCAAGTCCAACCTCTAAGAATGAAAAAAACGTTTTATCCCAATAACCTGTGATATTTTGTAGTAATCGAAGGTATCTGCCAAGAACACTAACTAAAAGCAGGAGTACAGCTCACTGAGTTACCGGGGGATTGTCGCTGATATTCCGCCATCCCAACTCATTGCAAATATTTCCAACCAACATGAGCCCTCCTAAAGCTAGCGCAATAGATAAGCTCAGGGAATTTTCCCGCGGAGAGGCCAATGATTCTTCCCGCACACCGCAACCGCAGCATACAGTACATACTAGAGCTAAGCCCAATGCAGCGACATCAGCTCTACAGGCTGAAGCGGAAGATGAATCAGAAGAGCTTACATTAAAACAGGTTACTCTCCAAGTATTGGCGGCAATACACTCTTGTAAAGGCTCCCTAACAGGCAAGCTTGATGAGGTGAGGGTATGTGTCAGCCTGCTTCGCCAAGACCTACAAAATCTAAGAGAGAGAGTACAAGCCACAGAGGAAAAAATATCACAAGTAGAAGACCGTAATACTAACGTTCCAAGGTCCCTCTCTGCACTAAAAAATGACTCTGACTCCTTAAAGCAAAAAGCAGATGATTTGGAAAATCGGCTCCGAAGAAATAATAGAATTATAGGTATGCCAGAAAGAGCTGAGGGTCGAGCACCTGAAGAATTAATAGAAAAATCGATACAAGAACTGTTCCCCACAGCGAAATTCTCAGCGGCCTTCGCGGTGGAAAGAGCACACAGTGCCAGCCATGGCTCCACCACCAGGAGCACCCCAAGACCACTACTAGCAAGACTATTGAATTGCAAAGATCAAGATATGATACTTCAACAAGCCCGCAAGCATCCGGACATACGCATGGACAATGCAAAAATCTCAATCTTTACGGACTTCTCCCTGGATCTTCAAAAGAGAAGAGCAACATTCACGGATGTCAAACGCAGGCTTAGGGACAAGAACGTTCCATACTCAATGGCCTACCCTGCCCGTTTGCGAGTAGTAGATGGACGCAAAGTCATATTTTTTACTTCACCAGCGGAGGCCAACGAGTGGTTGGAATTACGCAGAAATGCATCCCCAAGACATCGGTGAAGACTGCACCGGAGATAATTCTAGATATGCGACAAGAAGGAACATGTGAGATTGGGGACTGGTTATGCACAAAGCATTATTTTCACTACCTGGGGATGGTAGATTAATGTAAGGTGTTATATATGTTAAGTTGAGGATGATTGACAAGGCATGAAAAGGTCCAGTTAAGCAGAAAATAGTTAAAGAAGCCTATGAGACAGCTATTTGAGAATGTGGGTCACTGGGAACAATAGAAATACTCGATCCCTACAATCCATCTGATATGGCATGAGTATCCCAGATTACTAGCCGGTTTAAGAGAGACCGCATTTCCGCCACGAAGACCACGTTTAGGTCAGACGAGTGGAAAGGTGAGTCTGCTACATGTTAAAAATGTGTTTAAAACAATGTTTGATGATGTGTTAAATGTTTATCGAGCATACCAGGGTCAGGTTTTGTTATGGATAAAAGGGAAGGTAGAGTCACATATCTGCCCTAACACTACAGTGTCAACTAGTAAGCCTCAGGACCGAATGCACAACTTAGATTTTAGACATGTCTGAAATACGTATACTTTCATGGAATGTGAGAGGACTAGGTACCCCGAGGAAACGAATAATGGTATTCTCCCAGATCACTAGGCAGAACCCCCATATTATATGCCTCCAGGAGACCCATCTGCTTCCAAGCAAAACAAACACTTTACATAAGCCCTGGGTACAATGGGGAATACATTCTTGCTGCAACTCAGCCTCTAGGGAGTCTCCCTCCTGGTACATAGAACTCTGAAATGGGAAGAAAAAGCCAGATTGATAGATACAGACGGTAAATACGCTTTTGTACACGCACACATAGATGGAGTAGCGTACAACATCATGGGAATATAAAACCCTCCGCCGGCCTCACTATCCGTAGTACGTCAAGCTGCAATATTCGCAATAACGTACCCTCACGCCCTGAATTTGTGCATGGGCGACTTTAATTCCCTGTTACAGCCAACATTGGATAAATTCCAGAGTCAGTTGGCCCCATACCTAGATCCTCGACCTACTTCTCTCGCTACCCTGATAGCGGAACTGGGCTGGGCAGATTTCTGGAGGCACCGAAACCCACAGACACAGATATACTCCTGTTACAGTGCAACTCATACGTCATTATCCCGTATTGACTACATAATAGGCTGTACTTCGGTCATTCCACACATACAGGACATTCAATATCTTCCTAGAGGAGTGTCAGATCACTCTCCCATGACGTGCACACTGGGCACGCAAGCAACTTCTGTAATGTATAGGCAATACACCCCTTTTGGTTAGGATTGATTGGGGACCAGGATAGAGTACCAGAACAACTAGACACATTTCTTCAGACCCACCATTTAGAATCAAGACGCAAGGAGTCTGAGCTGGCGGACTTATGCCATAATTTACAACAACAATACATATCAGACCCGACTGAGTCCAACAGGGCGGCCTGGTTACAAACCGGTCGGCTTTACTTACACATACTCAAAGAAAAAGCAGACAGTAAAATGTTCTTCTGTAGACAAACTGCATTTGAATTAGGTAACCAATCGGCGAAATTACTTGCACATATCGCCAGACAACACACGCGATCTCCTCCAATTTTACGCATACGCTCATCAAATGGTGAGATACTGCAAACCCTCTCAGACATATTAGCTAGGTTTACAGAATTTTACAGTGACCTATACAGATCATCCTTAGAGAAGTCAGATAGAGACATAGAACAATATTTAGATAGGATAAGACTAGCAGTCTTAACAGCGGAACAAGCTAGCCTTCTGGAACAGCCATTATCCATGGAGGAGGTAGAAGAGGCAATAGACCAGTTGAACAAAAATAAACCACCTGGCCCTGATGGGCTCCCCAAGGAAATATATAACAAATACAGAGACAAACTTCTCCCGTGCTTACTAGAGATGTATGAGGCCACATTCATTAACTGAAGCTACTATTATTGTGATCTTAAAGCCCGGAAAGGATCCGCTGGAATGCGGGTCTTATAGGCCCATAGCATTATTAAATATCGACTACAAGGTCCTCACCAGAATACTAGCATCCCGGCTTAACAATATCATCTTAACACTAATACACCCGGTCCAATGCGGGTTCATGCCAGGGAAAATTGGACAGACGAGGGGGGAAGATTGGGCATTGGCCTCCTTAGATACTGCCAAGGCATTCGACTCGGTTGAATAGCCCTTTTGGAATCATTGCCTTCGGAGGTTAGGGTTCGGGCCTAACTTTTGCAAATGGATTAGCATATTATACTCCACACCTAATAGCAGACTACTAATTAATGGAGAGCTGTCCCCTTCCTTTACCCTACACCGGGCACGCGGCAGGGGTGCCCGCTCTCCCCATTATTATTTGCTATAACTATTGAAGCACTAGCGGCCCAGCTCAGACAGGATCCCATATATCAAGGTATTAGCCTAGGTCAACGGGAAGACAAGGTGGGTTTGTACGCAGATGATATGATTTTGTTCCTGTCCAGAGCCACCATATCACTGCCACATGCCATTTCAATCATTAATGAATTTGGGATGTATTCAGGGCTGCAAGTGAACTGGTCGAAATCGACATTTATGCCTCTGGGCACACGTCCATGGGAGCGCCCGGCAATAGTGGAGGGGTTGGCGGTGGTCTCAGAATTCAAATATCTGGGGGTCATGATAACTAAACTGCACCAGGATGCACGCAAGCACATAACAGGCCCACTCCTCACCTATGTGAAAGAGAAATATAGATCATGTAAAACACTTCCTCTTTCGGTTGCAGGCAGAATAAACTTGGTTAAACTCATAATTCTTCTGAAATGTCTTTACATCCTGCAACATTCAGCAGTACCTCTACCCAAAAAATTCTTTAAAGAACTCCACTCCCTAGCGGGTGTTTTCGTATGGGCCACTTCCAGAGCTAAACTTAGCCTCAACACCTTACAACCTCCAAAAGAAGAGGCGGGAATGGCACTCCCTGATTTTTATAATTACTAATTGGCAGGACAACTTAGGTACTTACATTGCTGGATAGGCGAACAAACCCTACCCAACTCAGAACATCATCTACAGCATTATTTGGGCCTTAATACTTTATGGCCGGTCCTGGAACCGCCTCAGGAGGGAGGCCCAACCTTGTTACCACTACATAATTTATTAAAGAAGAAGCAGCAGCACTCCGGTGGTGAATCAAAGCTGGGTGATCTTTATTTCAAGGGTGCAACGTTTCGGTGTGTCCACCTTTTTCAAGCATACAAACAAGTGACCAGCATTTGCATATATATAGCCCAACCCACATTCTGATTGGGTAACAACATATTTGTGCAATATAAGAGCATTTCCAATATATTATATAACAAACAACCGTGCTATGTTACAAGTAGATAAATATAATATCTGATGTGGATAATTAAGTGAATTGGTGAGTATACAGTGTATTAAAAACAATAGTGCTGCCTCTGGAGAAAGGACCACCCCATCGTCAATAGAGAGCCAATCGAAAAGAGTGTATACAAAACGTCTGCTACAAAGTACCATTCCTTGTTGTCACTGTCTCCCGGGATACGGAGGGGTTGCGCCAACTTTGGTCCGGAGTACCGGAAGTGCAGCGTGCATCAAGGGTAGAAGGCCGGGGTCCGGCCAGCGGGACCAGTTTGCGCATGCGCACTTGATCAGAAATGATGGCGGCGGCCATTTTGGTTAAGGGAGCCGATCGGAGACAGGACAAATTAGAGTGGAAAACAGGTGAGTGATATAGGGAAAACTAGACCCACGCTATAGGTCGGGCTCACACTATCGACCAGTGCATAGTCAGTGTGAAACAGAGGGACTAGCGAAGCACTTAAGAGACGCGAATTAGCAGTTCTTTTGTGCCATCACTTATCGTCCCATCGACCTCAAGCATATGTGGGACAGTTGAGGGGTAATAACCCAAAATAGTAAAAATTGCTTCTCAACAGAACTGGAGGAAGGTGTCATCAATTGTAGCAGACATACACTGAAAGATTCGAAGACGAGTGGGGACAGTCGGTGCTGCCAGAGAGGCATCTAAGGAGAAAAGAGAGAGAAAATATAATTACATATTGAATAAAATATATACATAAAGCTGGAAGGGGGTTCTCCCCTAGACAAATATACTTATAACTTGGGAATATCATGACAGGTATAACAGGCATACTGACAGAGCCAGCAATTTGAACACCTTACGTAATGTTAGTTACATTGAACTCAATATTTAACCCAAGGGGTTGTAGTGTTTGGAGACGATGAATCCATTCAAGTTCCCTTTTTCTCAGCATAGATTCCCTGTTGCCTCCTAGGAGGCGGGATATGGTCAATTAACTGGAATTTAAGATGGGACTCCTTGTGACCTTTTTCAGAAAAATGCCTGCTGACAGGGAGATCTAATCTTCGTTTGCGTATCGTGTATCGGTGTTGTGTGAACCTGGTTTTAAAATCGAGGGTGGTTTCACCAATATAAACCAGGTTACAAGGGCAAGACAATTTGTATATCACGAATTCGCTGGTACAATCCAAATAATGTTTTATGCGATAGGTCGTGTTATTATGCGTGAATGTGTCGCCTTTAATGACATGTGAACAATTGACACATGAGCGACAGGGGAAACAACCCTTTTTAATTGGTCCGCTGATGGTTTTTTGAATAGATTTGCTAAGGGGACCTACGTCTGATTTAACCAGGCAATCTCTGATATTTTTAGAGCGTCTGTAAGACAATAGTGGAGAATTATTAAATTCAGGGACACCGGATGGTTCACTGGCCAAAATGCGCCAGTGTTTGCGTATGATTTTTGTGATATTGTCACTATTGTCGTTAAACGTTGTGACAAAGGGAATCCTAGCCATTGGCTCTGTCTTTTTGGTGGAGGATAACAGCTCATACCGATTTTTTCTGTGTACAATGTCCAGATTTTTATTAATTGTTTTTTTAGGATATCCCCGTTGGCGACATTTGGAAACCATTTGTTGAATATTCTTGTGATATTTAGCGTCATCTGAGGATATTCTTTTGACCCTTAGAAATTGACTTAGAGGCAAAGACTCGACCATGGGGCGTGGATGATTGCTTTCGTATCCTAGAATGGTGTTTCTGTCGGTCGGTTTAGTGTATAGATCCGTGTGAATACCTTGGTTAGTACGTATGACCTGGACATCCAGGAATTGTACCATATCTGTGGAATGAACAACCGTGAATTTGATGTCAGAATCAATTGTATTCAAGTACTCATGGAATTCAAGAAGTTCCTGGGTGGAGGCGGTCATGTTAAATATTGAATTCCTGCAACAGGAGATTTGTAAATTGCAAGATAATTTGTCACAGATGGACACAACCCTTAAAGGAGACTTGTCTAATGAGGATTATAAGACCTTTATGGACTCTATTTCGCTTAAAATATCTCTGACTAAGTCTGAACAGGAACAAACCAAGAGGTCCAAATGGGCACGAGACCAGGAAGATTACCGCTTAGGACGAATCTACCCTTGGCAAGGCACGTATAGTCATTCTCCAACTACTTCTGGTAAAGACAACGGCAGGAAAAAGAAACGGATTCCCAGCAAAAAATCGGCGATCAACCCTGGAAACCAAGATCACCCATCTGAATCACAAGAGAATTCTTTTTTAGGACTGTGTCCCACCCCCGTAGGAGAACCAGACGGGGGGGCAAGCACCACTTTAGATTCCGAAAAAGACAGATCAATGAAAGGCCGGATTCTTCCACAGAGAGCCACGACCAACAAGAAGAAATAAAAGAATTAGCAGTGGTAAATATCTCCTCTAAAATTTTGTCTGTGCATGAAACTAATGTATTACAGAAGGGTTTGTCATTTAGTCCATGTACCCATACCAATTGGTTTGAACTAGATGTCGATATATGTAAACTTGTACGCAATCTTAAACTCAAACACTGGTTCCATAATAGGGCTCAGGTTGGTCCTTCCATAAAAAATACTTTAGACCCCAAACAGTTTGGTCTACACCTCAAAAGTAATTTCACTCCACCCACAGAGGTACCCGCCATTGAGGCATTCGCCACTGCTGTTAGACATGATATACAATGTTTACGGGAAACACAGGGTAACACTCTGTCTCATCCTAACATGACTAGAGATGAAATAATGGCCTTAAACCAGCTTGCCCATGACGACGACATCATCATTAAACCCGCTGATAAGGGTGGTGCCGTGCTGTCGTCGTCATGGACAAAACACACTATGTTTCTGAGATTTGTCGCCAACTTGGTGATGACTCCACATATAAACGAGTTTCCCAGGACCCCAAATTTGAACTGGGACGTAGAATCAAATTTATCCTCGATATGGCACTACAATCTGGTACAATTAGTGAGGATATGCACAAATATCTCACTATTGAGAACCCCGTGACACCGGTCATATACAATTTACCCAAAATCCACAAGAACCTCCAACATCCCCCAGGGCGACCCATCGTTTCTGGGAATGACTCAATTTTCTCCACCATCAATGTCATTTTAGATCGGGTCCTTCGCCAATATGCTATGCAAGGCACCTCTTACATACAGGACACCTCTGATTTTCTCTGCAAACTACACAGCACCCAGATCGATGATTTGTCTACCCTGACTCTAGCCTCTTTTGACGTAGTATCATTATATACTTCAATTAGTCATCAGCTAGGGTTACGTGTTGTGGAAAGATTTCTGCGACGATCTAGCTACAAAGAACAAGAGATTGAGTTTATTCTGAAATTACTTGAAGTAGTACTTTACAACAACTACTACTTCCTTTTTGGTAAGGATTTCTATATACAGCTTAAAGGGGTCGCAATGGGCGCCAGCATGGCCCCCAGTTATGCTAATATGGTTATGACCGCTCTGGAGGAGGACTTGATCTATGTATCCCACCACTTTCGACATGTTTTGAGGTGGTGGAGATACATAGATGATGTGTTCCTCCTCTGGACCGCCTCCACCCAGGAACTTCTTGAATTCCATGAGTACTTGAACACAGTTGATTCTGACATCAAATTCATGGTTGTTCATTCCACAGATATGGTACAATTCCTGGATGTCCAGGTCATACGTACAAACCAAGGTATTCACACGGATCAATACACTAAACCGACCGACAGAAACACCATTCTACGATACGAAAGCAATCATCCACGCCCCATGGTCGAGTCTTTGCCTCTAAGTCAATTTCTAAGGGTCAAAAGAATATCCTCAGATGACGCTAAATATCACAAGAATATTCAACAAATGGTTTCCAAACTTCGCATAAAACATTACTTGGACTGTACCAGCGAATTCGTGATATACAAATTGTCTTGTCCTTGTAACCTGGTTTATATTGGTGAAACCACCCTCGATTTTAAAACCGTTCACAACACCGATACACGTACGCAAACGATTAGATCTCCCTGTCAGCAGGGCATTTTTCTGAAAAAGGTCACAGGAGTCCCATCTTAAATTCCATGTTAATTGACCATATCCCGCCCCTAGGAGAGGAGGCAACAGGGAATCTATGCTGAGAAAAGGGAACTTGAATGGATTCATCGTCTCCAAACACTACAACCCCTTGGGTTAAAATATGAGTTCAATGAACTAACATTACGTAAGGTGTTCAAATTGCTTGGCTCTGTCAGTATGCCTGTTATACCTGTCATGATATTCCCAAGTTATAAGTATATTTGTCTAGGGGAGACCCCTTACAGCTTTATGTATATATTTTATTCAATATGTAATTATATTTTCTCTCTCTTTTCTCCTTAATGGCCTCTATGGAGCACCGACTGTCCCCACGTCTTCGAATCTTTCAGTGTATGTCTGCTACAATTGATGACACCTTCCTCCAGTTCTGTTGAGAAGCAATTTTTACTATTTTGGGTTATTACCCCTCAACTGTGCCACATATGCTTGAGGTCGATGGGACATAATTGATGGCACAAAAGAACTGCTAATTTGCGTCTCTTAAGTGCTTCGCTAGTCCCTCTGTTTCACACTGACTATGCACTGGTCGATGTGTGAGCCCGACCTATAGCGTGGGTCTAGTTTTCCCTATATCACTCACCTGTTTTCCACTCTAATTTGTCCTGTCTCCGATCGGCTCCCTTAACCAAATGCCGCCGCCATCATTCTTATCAAGTGCGCATGCGCAAACTGGTCCGCTGGCCGGACCCCGCCCTTCTACCCTGATCACGCTGCACTTCGGTACTCCGACCAAAGTTGGCGCAACCCCTCTGTATCCCGGGAGACAGTGACAACAAGGAACGGTACTTTTTGCAGACGTTTTGTATCAACTCTTTTCGATTGGCTCTCTATTGACTATGGGGCGGTCCTTTCTCCAGAGGCAGCACTATTGTTTTAATACACTGTTACTCACCATTCACTTAATTATCCACATCAATATTATATTTATCTACTTGTAACATAGCACGGTTGTTTGTTATATAATATTGGAAATGCTCTTATATTGCACAAATATGTTGTTACCCAATCAGAATGTGGGTTGGGCTATATATGCAAATGCTGGTCACTTGTTTGTATGCTTGAAAAAGGGGACACACCGAAACGTTGCACCCTTGAAATCAAAGATGCAACCATCTTTGATTCACCACCGGAGTGCTGCTGCTTCTTCTTTAATATATCAAGAATCCTTTGCCACAGATTGCGGATCCTGCACCCGGCTACAGAGGTTGTGCTGCCTTGAATCTCCTTCTTATACACTACATAATTTAGCTAGACAGGTCTGGAAAGCGACTAAACATATGGCAAACTTCACAGGCATTATAGCTGAAACCCCACTCTTCGACACATACACGCCCTGGAAGGGCAAGCCCTATGGAAGCAAAAGGGTATAAACACAGTAGGAGATATCTATAAAGAAAATGTCCTCTGCTCATTCCAAGAATTGCAAAACAAATATGATTTGGATAGGTCCTTCTTCTACAGATACCTACAGCTCAGACTTGCGCTGGAGGCTCAGTTCCCAGACTCTCCCCTGACCATATCGTCTTACCCGATAATTGGCATATACAGAACACAGGATCCTAGAGGGTTAGTCTCAATACTCTACTCTCATTTAATACAGAAAAAGATCATACAACATCCACTGACTACAATAGACAAATGGAAAACACTCATTCCTTCACTGGACGAGGAATCCATTTCAGATATTCTGTCCTCACACCTAAACGTCTCTCCCTCAGTAAGTAACAAACTCATCCAGTTGTACTTCATCCACCAAGCATACCTAACCCCAGTACGGCTACGGCACATGGGTAGGGTGACAACGACAGCATGTCCTAGATGCAGAGAAACAGGAGCAGATTTTTGGCACATGAGCTGGAGTTGCGCACCAATCCAAAAATTTTGGAAAGACATAAACAGACTTCCTCACAAGTATTTTACCAGTCCCACCTCCGCACTCACCCGAGACATGCTAACTTAGCCTAATTCAGGAAGCAGATAGGAAACATTACCAAATTATTTTTTTAAGAGAAACATTGTTTTTGGCCCGAAAATGCATTGCGCTGCGGTGGTACTCACCTAACACTCATACACTTAGCATATGGAAGCTTCAGGTAAATCAAATTCTGCCATACGAGAAGATTATCTATAAGCACAGGCAAAAGCCAGGCAAATTCAACCAAATATGGGGGGACTGGTGCGACTCACCGAGAACCAACTACTCTCCCACCAGACTTAGGATGGACATGAGAGACTTATAATCTGACAGAGAGTTTGAGTACAATATAAGTACAGCAGTGGAGATACACACTAAAACATCTTTAAAAAGAGTACTATATATGACTCCAGATGGGAACCCAGACTTTACCACCCTCTTGAGACCAAGGAAGGCTGGATACCTACAAACAGTAACAATTGAAGGTATAAATAAGCTTCACTCCAGCAGGACATGACAGAGAGGGGACACAGTGACACAAACCTTTGAATATAATACAATAGCGAAATTCAAAAATGAAACCAAAGACCCAGTTAGATGGTATTGACTCATTATTTTATTATAATTTATGTTCTTTCAGACAAAGCAGATAAATTGATGGAGATTGTAACACGATTTTGTTGTTAAATTGTAAAACATAAAATGTCAATGTAATATTTTCTGCTATTCTGATTCTGCAATAAAACAGTTTAAAAAAAAAAAGGCTCCAGGGCTCCCAAGAAGGACCACCAAGCGCCAGGGCCGTCTCTTAAGTGTTGCAGCTTCAGGAGCGGGCTACCAGCAGTGCAGAGCTTGCGCAGGAATAACTGCAGGCTGGTGTGAATACATCTGCATGCACTGTGAGGTAGAGACTCTTGGAGCAAGGTGTGGTGTCAAGGAAGGCAGCAAAGAAGCCACTTCTCTCCATAAAAAACATCAGGGACAGACTGATATTCTGCAAAAGGTACAGGGAGTGGACTGCTGAGGACTGGGGTAAAGTCATTTTCTCTGATGAATCCCCTTTCCGATTGGAAAACAGTTTGTTTGGAGAAGCAATACCACCACTCTTGTCTCATGCCAACTGTAAAGCACCCTGCAACCATTCATGTGTGGGGTTGCTTCTCAGCCAAGGGAATCGGCTCTCTCACATTCTTCCCTAAAAACACATGCATGAATAAAGAATGGTACCAGAATGTCCTCCAAAAGCAACTTCTCCCATCCAAGAGCAGTTTGGTGATCAACAATGCCTTTTCCAGCATGATGGAGCACCTTGCCATAAAGCAACAGAGATTTTGGGTCCATGACCTGGAAACTCCCCAGATCTTTATCTCATTAAGAATTTGTGGTCAATCATCAAGAGACGGGTGGACAAACATAAACCAACAAATTGTGACAAAATGCAAGCATTGATTGTGCAAGAATGGACTGCTATCAGTCAGGATTTGGTTCAGAAGTTGATTGAGAGCATGCCAGGGAAAATTGCAGAGGTCCTAAAAAAGAAGGGTCAACACTGCAAAAATTGACTTGCTGCATCAACTCATTCTAACTGTCAATAAAAGCTTTTGTTACTCATAATAGGATTGCACTTGTATTTCTATATTTCATAGTTTCATAGTTTATACGGTTGAAAAAAGACACTTGTCCATCAAGTTCAACCAAGGAAGGGAAGGGATTGGATGAGGAAGGGATTTAGGGGAAACAATTCTATATAACATAACAATCAATGTTATATAGGTGTAAAAAGGCATCTAGACCCTTCTTGAAGCTCTCTGCTGTCCCTGCTGTGACCAGCGCCTGAGGCAAGCTATTCCACAGATTGACAGTTCTCATAGTAAAAAAGCCCTGTCGCCTCCGGTGATTAAACCTTGTTTTCTCCAGATGGAGACAGTGCCCTCTCGTCTTTTGATTTGATTTAATCTGAAACAATTTACCACCATATTTTTTGTATGGACCATTCATATATTTATATAAATTAATCATGTCCCCTCTTAGTCGTCTCTTTTCCAGACTAAATAAATCTAGTTGTTTTAATCTTTCCCCATAACCAAGACCCTCCATACCCCTTATCATTTTTGTGGCTCTACGTTGAACCCTCTCCAGCTCCAGAGCATCCTTTTTATGGACCGGTGCCCAGAACTGGACAGCATATTCCAGGTGAGGGCGAACCAATGCCTTGTATAGTGGTAATATTACATCCCTATCACGAGAGTCCATACCACTTTTGATACATGACAAGATCCTACTAGCTTTAGAGGCAGCTGATTGACATTGCATGCTGTTATTCAATTTATGATCTACTAGTACCCCTAGGTCCTTCTCAACAAGGGACTCTCCCAGATTTACTCCCCCAAGGACATATTTTGCCTTTGGATTATTGGCCCCCAACATTTATCCACATTAAACCTCATTTGCCAAGTGGATGACCAAACATTCAGTTTGTCCAAGTCACCCTGAAGCCTATGAACATCCTCCATAGACTGTATTACACTACACAGCTTGGTGTCATCTGCAAAAATAGACAGAGTGCTATTAATTCCTACCTCTATATCATTAATAAATATATTAAATAGTAGTGGGCCAAGTACAGAACCCTGAGGTACACCACTCATAACTGGAGAATTGGATGAGGAAGGGATTTAGGGGAAACAATTCTATATAACATAACAATCAATGTTATATAGGTGTAAAAAGGCATCTAGACCCTTCTTGAAGCTCTCTGCTGTCCCTGCTGTGACCAGCGCCTGAGGCAAGCTATTCCACAGATTGACAGTTCTCATAGTAAAAAAGCCCTGTCGCCTTCGGTGATTAAACCTTGTTTTCTCCAGATGGAGACAGTGCCCTCTCGTCTTTTGATTTGATTTAATCTGAAACAATTTACCACCATATTTTTTGTATGGACCATTCATATATTTATATAAATTAATCATGTCCCCTCTTAGTCGTCTCTTTTCCAGACTAAATAAATCTAGTTGTTTTAATCTTTCCCCATAACCAAGACCCTCCATACCCCTTATCATTTTTGTGGCTCTACGTTGAACCCTCTCCAGCTCCAGAGCATCCTTTTTATGGACCGGTGCCCAGAACTGGACAGCATATTCCAGGTGAGGCCGAACCAATGCCTTGTATAGTGGTAATATTACATCCCTATCACGAGAGTCCATACCACTTTTGATACATGACAAGATCCTACTAGCTTTAGAGGCAGCTGATTGACATTGCATGCTGTTATTCAATTTATGATCTACTAGTACCCCTAGGTCCTTCTCAACAAGGGACTCTCCCAGATTTACTCCCCCAAGGACATATTTTGCCTTTGGATTATTGGCCCCCAACATTTATCCACATTAAACCTCATTTGCCAAGTGGATGACCAAACATTCAGTTTGTCCAAGTCACCCTGAAGCCTATGAACATCCTCCATAGACTGTATTACACTACACAGCTTGGTGTCATCTGCAAAAATAGACAGAGTGCTATTAATTCCTACCTCTATATCATTAATAAATATATTAAATAGTAGTGGGCCAAGTACAGAACCCTGAGGTACACCACTCATAACTGGAGATCATTCCGAGTAGGAATCATTGACCACAACTCTCTGGATACGATCCTTTAGCCAGTTTTCAATCCAATTGCAAATTATTTCTGCCAAACCAATAGCCCTAATTTTACCCATCAGGCGTCTATGAGGAACAGTGTCAAATGCCTTTGCAAAGTCCAAGAACACAATATCCACAGCTGCCCCTCCATCCAGGCATCTGCTCACCTCCTCATAGAAGCAGATAAGGTTAGTTTGACAACTTCTATTCTTAGTAAACCCATGCTGGCTGTCACTTCTTATTCTATTTGATGTCACATACTCCAATATTTAGTCTTTTACTAACCCTTCCAATACTTTCCCCACAATGGAAGTTAAGCTTACAGGCCTGTAATTGCCTGGCGAACTTCTAGAGCCCTTTTTATATATTGGCACCACATTTGCCTTGCGCCAGTCACTTGGCACCACACCAGACATTACGGAATTCCTGATCAAAACATCTGACAAACACACATAAAAACCAGAAGGCAACAGATCATGTGAAAATATAATATTTGTGTCATTCTCAAAACTTATGGCCATGACTGTAGACTCCGTAAAACAACCTCCTGCAGCAGATTCTTCTATAGTCTCACAGCTCTTACAGTAAAGAATTCCTGTCTATGTTGATGGTAGAATCGCCTCTCCTCTAGGCATAGAGGATGCACCCTTGTCCTGGTCACAGATCCTTGTACTGTCCTTTCAGGTATTTGTACATTGTAATGAGGTCTCCTCTTATTTGTCTTTTTTCTAAACTGAATAATCCCAAATTTTGTAATCCGTCATTGTATTCTAGTCCCCCCATTCCCATAATAATCCTGGTTGCTCTCCTCTGCACCCATTCCAGTTCTACTATGTCCTTTTTATACACCAGTGCCCAAAACTGTACACAATATTCCATGTGTGGTCTGACCAGAGATTTGTAAGTGCAAAACTATGGGTCACATTTACTAAGGGTCCGCAGACTGCATTTCCGTCGGGTTTCCCGACTATTTCCGATTTGCGCCACATTTAATAGGGTTTTTTTGACGCACACGATCGGATTTTGGCGCAATCACGCCGACTTTCATACGACACAAATCGGGGGCGTGGCTGTCGGACAACCCGACTGATTCGGACTAAGCGCGGGATTTAAAATTCAAATTGTGTCGCAAAACATTCACTAACATACACCGGGAAGAAGATGGCGAACTCTGGCGGACCTCAGCGTGGAAGCGCACATGCAGGATATCGGACGCACGATTTTGGTGAATCGCGCCAGACAGTCCGGATCGTTAATTGCCACAGGACCGGGTAAGTAAATGTGCCCCTATGTCTTAATCATGAGAATCAATTCCTCTCTTGATACATACCATGATTTTATTTGCTTAAGCAGCAGCCACCTGGCTCTGGTCACTAAAATTAAGTTTACCATCCACCAATACCCCGAAGTCCTTTTCCGCTCCAGTTTTACCAAGAAATTGACTGTTTAGAACATAATTATACTTTTTGTTTCCATGGCCCAAGTGCATAACTTTATATTTATCTACATTAAACCTCATCAACCATTTCTCTGCCCACTCCTCAAGCTTCCACAAATCCCTCTGTAATGCTAAACTATCGACCCCAGTATTTATTACTTAGCTTAGTATCATCTGAAAATATTGAAACTTGACTGTGTAGACCCATTACAAGGTCATTAATAAAAATATTAAAAAGAAGTGGCCCCAATACTGACCCCTGTGGTACTCCACTGGTAACGTCAACCCAATCTGAGAATGTGCCATTAATGACGACCCTCTGTTTTCTATCACTAAGCCAATTACTTACCCAAATACACAGATTTTCCCCTTGTCCCAGCAGTCTCATTTTATGTACCAACTGTAACGTCCGTGCCTATGTCGCACTATCCGTAGTTGGCGGAATAGAGGCGTCTATTTGTGTGTGAACTGTGGCTTACTGCTTGTGTTTGGATTAACTGAGCCACACCCTGCTCCTTGCATTTCTGTCCTGCCCAGCAAGGGTTACTAGCATGATGGACAGTTCCCCCAGTGTGCTGCTGGAGGTGTGTCCGGGATCGTCCTTATATACCTGCCCATTCCCATCTTACCTTGCTGGTTATTTTGAGTCTTGTCTTCCCTGTGTTTCCAGTTCAGTTTTACCAGTCTCCATTTGTCTGCCTGTATTTGTACCTGATCTGTATATTACCCGCTTGAACTTGGTTTTGACCTGACCTGTATATAACCCGTTTGATCTTGACCTGACCTGTTTATATCACGCCTGTACCTGTATCTGACCTGTGATTATCTGCCTGAAGACCTGTCTATATCTGTTGTTTTGTCCCTGTCTCAGTCCTGTGTTTGTATTCTGTACACCAGTGTGAACACTGGTCTATTCCTGTATTTCGGTTACCTGTTCAGTCTTGTGTTGGTTTTGGTGCGCCAGTGTGAACACTGGTCTATACCTGTATTTCCGTTACCTGTCCGCTCCACCATCCAGCAGCTGCCAGACAAAGTAAGTTTCCCCTGTCATGTTGTAGGGTCACTCAGGGACCGTCAGTTAGGTTCCTGATAGTGGGTTAGCCCTTACCAGGGCGGTTTATCTGCTTTAGGCAGGGCCTTAGCCCGCAGGGACATCGCAGGGTGAGTTTGCCACCACTTACATAGCCTGACAGCTAGTGCCAAGCCTAGTTTTGGTTGCGCGGTTGCTGGACAGGTACTGACACCGACCGTTTATGCAGCACTGTGTTAAATGCCTTTGAAAAGTCAAGATATACAACATCCACAGCGTCCCCCAGATCCAGTCAGGAACTAACTTCCTCGTAGAAGCCAATCAGATTAGTCTGACAGGACCAATCTCTCATAAACCCATGCTGATACTGGGTTATAAGCTTATGTACAGTGATACTCAAGGATAGTATCTCTAACAAACCCCTCAAATATTTTCCCCACCACAGAAGTCAGACTCACAGGTCTGTAGATTCCAGATCATTTTTTGATCCTTTTTTGTATATTGGTACCACATTTACTATGTGCCAGACCTGTGGAACATAACCAGTCCTCAGGGGAATCTTCAAATATTAAAAATAAATGGTCTGTCTATCACGGTACACAGTTCATGTAGAACCCGGGGGTGTTTGCCATCTGGCCCAGGTGATATACACTCACCGGCCACTTTATTAGGTACCCCTGTCCAACTGCTCGTTAACACTTAATTTCTAATCAGCCAATCACATGGCGGAAACTCATGTGCATTTAGGCATGTAGACATGGTCAAGACAATCTCCTGCATTTCAAACCGAGCATCAGTATGGGGAAGAAAGGTGATTTGAGTGCCTTTGAACGTGGCATGGTTGTTGGTGCCAAAAAGGCTGGTTTGAGTATTTCATAAACTGCTGATCTACTGGGATTTGCAGGCACAACCATCTATAGAGTTTACAGAGAATGGTCCAAAAAAGAAAAAACATCCAGTGAGAGGCAATTCTGTGGGCGGAAATGCCTTGTTGATGCCAGAGGAGAATGGGGAGACTGGTTCGAGCTGATAGAAAGGCAACAGTGACTCAAATCGCCACCCATTACAACCAATAGTTTAGCATTACAGAGGGATTTGTGGAAGCTTGAGGGATGGGCAGAGAAATGGTTGATGAGGTTTAATG
Source organism: Engystomops pustulosus (assembly GCA_019512145.1). NCBI lineage: Eukaryota > Metazoa > Chordata > Amphibia > Anura > Leptodactylidae > Engystomops > Engystomops pustulosus. The sequence goes on from WNYA01000087.1 coordinate 197,738, forward strand.
TAGATAAATGTAAAGTTATGCACTTGGCCATGGACAAAAAGTATAATTATGTTCTAAACGGTCAATTACTTATTAAAACTGAAGCTGAAAAGGACTTGGGGGTATTGGTGGATGGTAAACTAATTTAGTGACGCAGAGCCGCGCTGCTGTCAAAGCAAAATAAAATAATGGGATGTATCAAGAAGGAATAGATTCTACATGATAAAGACCTAGTTTTTGCCCTTATACAAATCCCTGGTCAGACCACACATGGAATATTGTTCAAGTTTTGGGCACCAGTGTATAAAAAGGATATAATAGAGCTGGACGGGTGCAAAGGAGAGCAACCCGGATTATTAGGGATGGGGGATTAGAATCACACTGACAATTACAAAATTTGGATTATTCAGTTTAGAAAAAAGACGACTGAGGGGAGACCTCATTACAATGTACAAATACCTGAACGGACAGTACAAGGATCTCTCCAAATAGTCTTTTTATACCTAGCCCTGTGACCAGGACAAGGGGACATCCTCACGCCTAAGGAGAGGGGTTTCTACCATCACCATAGACAAAGGTTCTTTACTGTAAGACAGTGAGACTATGGAACTCTCTGCCGCAGGAGGTTGTTATGGCCGCCTCTATGTATGTTCAAGAGAGGCCTGGATATTTCTGAGAGAAAAAATATCACGGGTATGGGGATAAAACATTATTTAATTCTTGAAGGTTGGACTGTGATGGACTTGCGTCTCCTTCCAGCCTTATATACTATGATACTATATACTATGAAGCAGGCAGAGAGCATCTCTTGAACGACATTACGTCGACTTTGAGGCAGATGGCTACAGCAGCAGACCACACCGGGTGCCACTCCTTTAAGCTAAACAGGAAACTAGGCTACAATTTGCACAAGCTCATCGAAATTGGACAGTAGAAATTGAAAAAACGTTACCTGGTCTGATGATTCTCGATTTCTGCTGAACATTTGGATGGTAGGGTCAGAATTTGGCGTCAACAACATGAAAGCATGGATCCATCCTGCCTTGTATCAACGGTTCAGGCTGGTGGTGGTTGTCATGGTGTGGGGAATATTTTCTTGGCACTCTTGGGCCCTTGGTACCAATGAGCATCGTTGCAAACGCCACAGCCTACCTGAGTATTGTTGCTGACCATGTCCATCCCTTTATGACCACAATGTACCCAACATCTGATAGCCACTTTCAGCAGGATAATGCGCCATGTCTTAAAGCTGGAATCATCTCAGACTGGTTTCTTGAACATGACAATGAGTTCACTGTACTCAAATGGCCTCCACAGTCACCTGATCTCAATCCAATAGAGCAAGAGGAATGCTTCCAGCACCTTGTTGAATCTATGCCACGAAGAATTGAGGCACTTCTGCAGGCAAAAGGGGGTCCAACCCGTTACTAGCATGGTGTACCTAATAAAGTGGCTGGTGAGTGTATATATCTTAGTGGTTGTGAGGTGGAGCCTGTTGACTTTGCAAAAAGAAATTACATCATTCCTCATTGGGGGTCATTTATTAATTCACGTTTTCCTGAAGTGTTACCTGAATATTTCCGATTTGCGCCGATTTTCCCTGTATTGTCCCGGGATTTTGGTGCACGCGATCGGATTTTGGCACATCGGTGCCGGCATGCACACGACGGAAATCGGGGGGCGTGGCCGAACGAAAACCCAACGGATATGGAAAAACCACCGCATTAAAAAAAAAATAAAATGTGTTGCGAAACTTGCGCTTACCTTCACCAGGTATAGGCTGGTGAAATTCAGGGCATTCCAGCGGGCCTCGGGGAACTTCAGCGCAGCAGCGACATCTGGTGGACGGCGGAGGAACTGCCTTAGTAAATCGCCGGAAGACCCGAATCCACCGCACAGAACGCGCCGCTGGATCGAGAATGGGCCAGGTAAGTAAATCTGCCCCATTGTGTCTTCCACCAGGGGATTTTCCTGGGTAAAGACAGTCGAGAAGGCGACATTCAGTAGATTGGCCCTTTCCTCATCTCCTTCCACCATGACCCCCATGTTATTGCTAAGAGGGCCCACACTCTGTTTTTAGTTTCTTATCATTTATATACTTGAAAAATTATTTTTGCTCTCCCTGCCAATATTTCTCTCAGTCTCTATTTTTGCAGCCTTTATCTGCTCTTTACAGGATTTATTTTTCGCTCTATAAACCTGTAACGCATCATCTCTACCTTTGCGTTTTAGCACCTATTTAGTTAGCCACATTGGCTTTTTCTTGTTCCTCTTATGTTTTTTTCCATATGTTATGTGTGTCTCACAGGTCTTTTTTAGAATATTTGTGAAAAAGTCCCATTTTTTGTAGGGCTTTTGTCTTTGAGAACATTGTCCCAGTTTATGCCTATACGGTCTTGCCTTAGTTGCTGAAGTTTGCCCCTCCACTATCGCTCTCAGTAAAGCTTAATACAAAATTAATGATATTATGATTACTATTACTCAGTGGATGGGACCTATAAAATTAGGGATTATATCTCATGCAGTTCTACGGAGGTCATATAATTTGCCACTTGTAGTTATCCCAAGATCTTTTTAGGACTTACTCTTGTTCCTAATTCCATTCATGTAAGGGAACATGGTTGTGATATAATTAAGGCTAAAAAAAAAACCGACGAATTGGAAAGCACCATTTCTAACAGAAACATAACTGCAATCCAAGGGAGTTTTGGGTACGAGATAGTACACTGTGGCATCAGATGGGGGGGGACCTAAAAAAAAACTTTAGCACAAAAAGAATGCAAATGGAGTTTCCAATTGGGAACAATGTCACTGATAGGATTAAATGAAGCATTAAGAATTTTCCCCTTTTTTGTAAAAATAGGCTTGAATTGCTCCTCTACAGAGGATGGGTGTAGCCATACTCTACCGTTTGTTTGCTATAATATAGCTTTTCAACCCCTTAACGCTCTACGCCATACATGTACGTTGTAGAGGTGCAGCGGGCTCACGGTCCCAGGTGTCGGATAGCACCACATCCCACAATGGTCCAGTGGGTTCACTGACCCCGAGCCCTCACACTTAGATCCGGCCATGCGTCTTCTGTTACCCCGGCTTGTCTTCTGGTAGCCGAACCAAGTATTATGGGGACCCAAAGCTCTGAAGAGATTTCATTACACAGTGTTCATTGCATATAGAGCTGATGCCTCTGGAGATGCCTCTTGCCAGATCTTCAGTCAGTGGACAAATCTTGTTCGGTCCGGTCTGGTACCACACTGAGCTTCTCTACAAATTGAGCTCTACCTAAAGAAGAACTCTCCTTCTATGTGCTGCCACGCTCCTCTTCATCTCTTCTCCTGGGTTTTCCGTGGCTGCAATTCCATGCTCCGGTACTCAATTGGAGGACTGAGGAGATCATGCGTTGGGGCTCAGAATGTCAGTTCCACTGTATTGTGGTCCCTTTACCCGTCTTGACTTCCTCCATGACTCCCAAGTCCCTGGAGGGGCTACCAATGTGTTAGCAGGAGAATGGTGATGTTTTTTCCAAACAAGCAGAGGCTTTGCCTCCATATCGCCCCTACGATTGCCCAGTGGATCTTCTGCCAATAACCTCTCCTCCCAGAGGCCGTGTATATCACCTCTCAGTACCAGAGACTGCTGCCATGTCCGAGTAAATTAAAGAGAACTAGCAGAGAGGCTTCATACGCAAGTCCTCCTCTCCAGCTGGCCCCGGGTTTCTTTTTTGTGATCAAGAAGGACAACTCCCTCCGTCCCTGTATTGATTACTGTGGACTGAATAAGGTCAAGGTTAAAAAGCACTATCCCCTGCCGTTGATTACAGCGTTCTTCGACTGTCTGCGCGGTTCAAATTGTTCTGCAAGCTGGACCTTCGGGGGGCTTACAACCTTGTCCGGGTCCCACAAGGCAGACAAATGGAACGCGGTGCTTAACACCAGTGATGGACATTTTGAATATTTAATGATTCCATTTGGACTCTGTAATGCTTCTGCTGTCTTCCAGGTGTTTGTGAATGACATTTTCAGGGACCTTCTGTATACGTGTGTCGTGGTCTACCTTGACAACATCTTGGTGTATTCTCCAGACCTCAAGACCCATCAGTCACACGTACTTCAAGTTCTTGGCCGGCTTCTCTACGCCAAGCTTGAAAAATGTCAGTTTCACCAGCTGAGCCTCCCTTTCCTCGGCTACATAATCTCCAATAGAGGCCTTCAGATGTATCCTGCAGACCTGTCTGCAGTTCTAGTGGCCACGCCCGGAAGGTCTACGAGCCATACAGGGGTTCCTGGGTTTTGCGAACTATTATCGGCAGTTTATTCCGCATTTTTTCACTCAGATGTCTCCCCAGTGCCACTTACCAAGAAAGGTGCCAATCCCCATGCCTGGCCCTCTGCAGCTGAAGAGGCATTCTCCAGGTTGAAATACGCCTTTGCCTTGGCTTTTGTTCTCACTAGGCCTGACATAGAGAAACCCTTTCATTTTGAGGTGAATGCATCCTCCGTAGAAGCTGGAGCAGTGCTTAAGGGTCGAACTCTCACATGCATTTTCTTTTCAGGACTTTTTCTTCTGCAGAGAGAAATTAGTCTATTGGTGACAGAGAACTTGCTCTGGAGGAGTGGCAGTATCTACTGGAGGGAGCTCCCCATCCCCAGGGGTGCAAAGTTCTGTGGCCCTCATCTCCCGCTACTACTGGTGGCCAGGCCTAGTCCAAGATGTTGAGGATTTCGTGGGATCCTGCTCCTCCTGTGCCCATAACAAAGCCTCTCCCCTCAAACCGGCTGGACTGTTACTTCCATTGCCGACACCCAGTCGCCCGTGGTCTCATGTGGCTATGATCTTACTCTCTCCTCTGGCAATATTGTCATCTGGGTGTTGACGGACCGGTTTTCCAATTTTGTTCCCCTTCCAGGTCTTCCATCTTCTCCACAGCTTGCCAATTTGTTCTTCCAGCATAACTTCCGGCTGCATGGACTTTTCCGACACTTCATGTCTGACAGACATTTTGTATCCAAGTTCTGGCATTCCTTGTGAACCCAGCTGCAAGTAAATCTGGATTTTTCTTCTGCTTACCACCCTCAGTCGAATGGTCAAGTAGAAAGGGTGAATCAGACTTTGGGCTGTTACCTCCGTCATTTCGTCTCAGCCCATCAAGATAATTGGGCTGATCCGTTACCATGAGCTGAGTTTTCCTATAACTCCCTGGACTCTGGGTCTGCTGGAGCAGCTCCTTTCTTTGTTGTGTATGGACGAATCCTTCGCCTCCGCTGCCCACTCCCTCCGATGTCCCTGCTGTAGATGATCTGGTGCAGGAGCTCAAATCCATTTGGAACAAACCCGCCAGTGTCTCCTCTGAGCCACTGATCGCACCAAGACCTTGTTTGTTCAGAAGCTTAGAACTCCTCCTGTCTTCTCCCCTGGCAACAAGGTGTACTCTCACGGTTTTCCCTGCGGTTCATGCCTCGGATCGCAGGCACAGTTAAGCCCCTCTCTCCGTGGCAGTGCTGCCCCATCCACTGGCCCACACTCATTTGTTAGATCATGTATCCAAATGACAATAGAGGGCTGTAGGATGAGGGGGGTCATTTTGCCCCTCATCAATGCTGGGTCTATGGTGTTAAAATCACTGGAGAAGTCAATAAAGGTTATTATTACAATATTGCCCTTATGTTCCAGATAGGAGTAGGTCCTGTTCGTCCATGCCCATTTTGCTGTTGTATGCGAATTGTAATGGGTCAAGTCTGTCCTTCACAGCCTCCCTGATGTGAGACAGGAGAATTCTCTCAAAGGATTTCATTATATGGGATGTGAGTGCAATAGGGCGGAAGTCCTTGTAGTCCATCGGATTTTTGTCTTTTGCAGTGGTTTAACACAGGACATTTTCCAGATTTTAAGGACTGTCTCCTGGTGTAGGCTATAGTAAAATATACCGGTCAGTTCCTGGCTTTGCTCAGTTTGCACAGGTTTTTAGTAGCCATGGACAGATTCCACCAGTCACCACAGCCTTGTCGGGTGTGAGCCCGGATAGGGCGCTACTAACTTCCTCCACAGTTACCCTCAGCCCCTTATTTCCATAGGTGTTTGCTCCATCGGTTGGTGTAGGTAGGAGTGTAGTGGATGGTTGGTTTACCGGGAAGCCATCCAAGAATCAATTAAAGAATTGATTCATACATAAACTATGTGCACCCATTCCTCACTCAGTTCAAGTTCCCTCCCCGTGCCTTCATGTTGTCATTTACAAGTTTTGCCTCTAGTTCTTTACCATACTTGCCTTAGCTCTTCCGTAGTTTTTCTCTCAGATTAGTTTGTATTTTCCTAAGTGCTGCTTTATCCTTGCGCCTGATGGCATCCTTTTTCTTATTCAGCAGTAACGTAAAATCCTTGGTTACCCAAGATTTGTTGTTAGGGAAGCAGCATATTACTTCCTCTGGGATAACGGAGTCCAGGCAGAACTTCATGTAGTCACTGATGCTTTCTGCCCATTCATTTATATCCACTGTCTGAAACACGATCCAGTTAATCGAGCTGAGGTTTGCCCCGAATTCTTTTATTTTTTTTGTCAGACCATCTGCATATGATTTTAGATGTCATTGGGAGTCTCTTAACTAATTGTTAGTAGACTGGTAGCGAAGGGGGGGGGGGGGCTTAGGTGTATTTTACCAGATCTAGAATATTCTCAATCCTAGTTCCCTCATGAACATGCTAGAAGTTAGGCAAGGTGTGCTGGGATACCGCTTACCCAGTAGCAGGATCAAACAGTTAGGGTGTCTGTTAAGTAATTAATTGATGCTGTCTGCGAGAATTTCACTAGCTGTGTCTGAGTTTGCAGAGGGGGTATATAGATACCACCTACGATAATCAATTCAAATAGTATGGACGATTTCCAACAATTAACAATTCAATGTTGGGGCAACAGTGTTTTATCTTCACCTTAAAGTGGTTGGGGTTGCACCCAACCCCCATTCCTTTTGCCCGCAGCCGTCCTATTTCTATCTGCCCTAATTACTTGAAAGCCCCGGATGTTGATTCAATGTCATCAATGCTTTCAAGTCATCAATGCTTTCATGTAGCCATGCTTCTGTGAAAGCTAGCAGACTGTAAATATGACAGGGACTACAAAAATTGCAAAGGGTTGTAAGCTTATCCATCTTATTGTAAATAGCTCTCACATTCCCCATTAAAAAGGATGGTACAGAAAGTCTCTTGGGTCTAATTTTGTCTCTTCTTTTTCTTTCAACTTCTTCCTGATGTCATGTGGAATAAGTACCTTGGCCCAAAGCTCCTAAAAGGACAAAGTTTTAGTAGGTTGTCTCTTGAGTAGAGGATTTTTGTTTTTTTGGAGTGCATGGTGTCTCTGATTTTGTTTGCCCATCTAGGTGTCGTGCCATGATTATGAGCCACGGTCTGCACTGTGCTGTGAATGTGGGCTGAAGGAAGAGTGGGGGTGGGGTTGTTTTGAACCCAGTGATGCCCCATTGTATAAAGGTGGCGAGTTGAGTTATGCATACAGGGTCTAGGCGTCTTGAATAATATAGTCAACAGGTCTAGGGATTATAGTAAGGGTATGAATATGGTGTCATATGGGAGAGGAACACAAGTTAAGAGTCAGCTAGTACATATACAAGCAGTCCCAGGTTACGTACAAGATAGTTGCTTAGGTTAATCATAGTTTATTTCACAGAAGTTTTTGCTGTAATGGGAACAGGGATTATCAATAATGCTGCATTACAGACACTTACAGCTAATCATTAAAGCCCAAGGAACTTCCAGGGAGCTAATCAGGCTGGGAGGATAGTCTGGATGTACTATTTAGAGGACCGGCGCTCCTGGTGGATGGCGGCGTTCCTGGTGAGAGTGTGGTCTGAATACCTGTCTGTGGCGATGTTGATGGAACGGCGCTACCGTGATGGCTTTTGGGGGGTTTCGGGACGTCCGTGGTGCTGTAGGAACTGAAAGAGCAATCTTGTATGGTATTTTGCTGGCAACAGGTGCTGGATGCTGGAACTGGTGTAGCAACACTGCACGGCTGTTCAGGCAGCTGGTCGGTACACTCAGCTGATAGCCAAACTTGCTTGTTCTGAACTGCAGGGAGCACTCATGGATCTGGCTGCCGCTGTTGAGGTCAGGTCCGTAGTCTTTCGTAGATCTGTCAGTCATATGGCAAGCTTCTGTCAGCAGATTGTGGCTGAGGGTCAGCTGGATAGGGCTGTAGTAGGCTGTTAGTGTCACTGCAGCCTTGCTATGCTGCTCCAAGCACCGGAGCGCTTTGATGATCTGCTACAGAGGTACCCAAAAAAGGGGCAGGAGGGTGGCTGAGGAAATAAATTGAGGGAAAGGGGAGTGCAGGGAGATGGGAATAGGGATAGGCTCAGGAGCAATGGGTACAGACAGCCACCATGCACAGCGCCTGGAAGTGAAGTCAAAGGTATTTTAACACCTAATGTTCTAATAGTCCTGAATTAAAAAAAATACATTCTCTTGGAGACAAGATTTCTTTTGAGCCACATTGTTTTTTTTATTTTTGATGGTGTCTATTTGCAAGTGAGGGGGGCACCTATGAAACCAAATTCTACCCCTAACTTGAAAATATATATATATATATGACCCAATGGGAAGAGCCGTTTGTCTTTTATACGCCCAACCCTCAAAAAGTACATCAAATGGATGGGTAGATTTATTGATGATCTAGTAAGGGTTTGGGAAAGTTCGGAGAGAGAATTTGAGATTTACTCATGTGTTTGGCAAAAATAAAGTGGTATTTTTGGATGTTACGCTACAAGGACTAAGACAAGAAAAAAGAGAAGATTATTTCTAGTCCCTATAGAAAAGAATCTGCTGACAATTCGATCCTGCTAGCTAGCCTCCTCAAATCATCTTAGGCATGTTAGTTCTAATTACAAAGATTATGAAAAAGAAATTTGCTTAAAGGGGTATTCCCATCTAAGCATTCCTATTTTATTTAATTAATTTGCCATATGTAAACATTTAATTGGATATTATAAAAAAAAATGTTCCTGTTTGAAAATAATTTCTGCTCAATGTAGCCATGTTGTCCCTTAGAAACAAGATAGCTTCCTCAGATACTAACACCCCTCACTCTGGCAGTGGTATTGAGGCCTGCCTGACCACTTGGCTTCAGTGTTCTTTACCATAGGACGGCTGTAGGATATGCTGTAACTCTTGGACATATCATATACAAACACCTTTTGTTTCTTTGTGCACTCTCTCCAACAAAGGTGGTAGTATCCAAGGACACAGTCTTGTTTCTGAGGGACCATATGACTACATATATTAGAAATAATCTTCACAAAAGGTAGTTTCTTTTTTTTTTTTTTTAAATAAAATCCAATTAAAAAAAACGTATGTACATGGCAGATTGATGAAATTGAATGCGAATGGATGTTATTTATTATAACATGCCGTGTACTGGAAAGCAGGAAAAAAATTTCAAATGTGGTAATATTGAAAAAAAAATGCATGTGCGTCACGTTCTTGTGAGCTCAGTTTTTATGACTTTCACTCTGCGCTCCAAATAACACCTCTACTTTATTCTTTGGTTTGGTATGATCGACGGTGATACCAAATCACCAAAAACCAGGTTTTATTGCGTAAAACTAAACTAATGTGTACGAAAAAGGAAAAAAAAAAAATTTACAGCTTCTGACGCCAATAACTTTTTGGTGTACAGAGCTGTGCGATGTGTCATTTTTTTGTGGAATGAGCCGACGGTTTCATTGCTACCATTTTGAGGACTGCGACATTTTGATCACTTTTCATTACATTTTTTGTCATGTAAAAAGGTGTAAAAGTCGCATTTTGGACATTTGGGCGCCATTTCCCATCTAGGAGGTCACCGCCGGTTATAACAGTTTTTATATTTTGATAGATTGGGCATTTTGGGACACAGCGATACATAATGTGTTTGTGATTTTTACTGTTATTATATTTTATATCAGATCTAGGTAAAGGGGGTGATTTGAATTTTTAATATTATATTGATTTTTTTTTTACATTTAAAAAAAATATATATTTTTTTTTTTCAATATTTCTTAGACCCTATAGGGTACTTTAACCCTAGATGGTCATAGGGTCGTATGGCATCCGATTTTGCAATCTTACATAAGATAAATAAATAATATAAGAATGCAAAATTGAATACCATACATATAGGAAGGTAAAATAATCAAATTATCAAATTGACGTTATTAATCTTTTAATTTATTCCTTTTTATAACGTCAATTTGATAATTGATTATTTTACCTTTCTAAATGTATTCAATTTTGTATTCTTATTTATCTTGTCATGTATCTACCCATCATTTATTCATCTATGCCTTACCAGTGAACTCAATTATATTTACACACGGTTATATACCTTTGTATTTATCAGATACATGTATATCCACTTGTACCTACTCTTACCTCCGTACATTTTCCTTTTGTCCTCCATTGACCAACTGATTTTTTTATTCACTTGAGAAAAGGGACCCCAGATCCCCAAAATGCGTTGTGACTACTTGTATCGATCCATTTTAATATAAATAAATTATCCGGTCCTGTCGTGCGCCTTCTGTCCTTGACTTTCCTGAACTTACCTCCTGACTCCAACCGATTTAGCATCATGCGTTTGGAGTACCCAAAGACATCGGCTGCACCTCGACCATTAAACCACATGCCAATATGAGAGTTGTGCCTTATGTTTAAGCACAACTCAACCAGGTGAGCAACCCTCAATCACACCAAATACCCTGAACCAAACGTTGTTACCCTATGAGTGCTGTTGTGTCCCCTCTCTGCTATTTTCCTAGTGAGGAGGGTAGCCGCCACCAGCAGCAGGACATGGAGCAGACCCTGCACCAGCACGTGGTGGCCTACTTAGACAGCACTTTACCACCTCCGGTAGAGGATCCCATGGACTAGACAGCCAAACTTGGTGCGTGGCCGCAACTTGTGGAGTTTGCAGTAGAGAAGCAAACTCCGGCCAGGCCAGTAGTGTGGGATCAGAGCGGGTGTTCAGTGCGGCGGGGGCCATTGTTATCACAAGGAGAACCCGCATGTCCACCCGTAATGTGGAGAGACTGACCTTTGTCAAGATGAATCAGGCTTGGATCGGCCAGGCTTTCAACTCACCAATGCCTTATGACGCCACCTTCACACTATATAGTTGTGCCACTCTGTGGGCTCCTACTGACGCCACCTTCACACTATATAATTGTGCCACTCTGTGGGCTCCTGCTGCTGCTGACGACACCCCCTCCACACTATATCAATGTGCCACGAAGTGGGCTCCTGCTGCCGCCACCTCCACGCTATATCATTGTGCCACTCTGTGGCCTACTCATGCTGCTGCCAACTGACCGCTGTCTCCCTGGAACATCCTGTGATTTTCATAATGCTGTTTTCACCCTCCATCACTCTATGACGTTGTGTTTAGTTTCCACCTTCATTTCATCTGTCAGAAGGAATGAAAAACCTCAGGATTGATAGCCAAAAGCAGGAGTGGATACAGAACACAGAGGACATATCCTATTTACTGGTCATCTCTGTTTTGGATCCACTCCTGTTTGTTTTTGGCTTTAGCAATACTTATGATGGACTATTGACTGATTGAAAGCAGACACGGACGAAATGAAGGGAAAAATTATCAGTGTTGATAATGTCGAATTACTGCCAGCACTCTCTCCACTCTTTTGGGGGGTTTCTACAGAACAGGTTCCGCCGTCATCTATGGAATCAACTGATGTCAGTGTAAAAAGAGTGCACTCTTTGATCTTATAGTGGGATCTTACTTAAACACAGCATTTTTTGAAGACCAAACCATGCATATTTAAAGGGGTTGTGTCACCATAGCAAATGGCTGTAATTGAGCCCAGTGGATTGTGACAAGTACTTTCACCATTTACACTTATTACAAAATCTGCAGCCTTACTGAGATAACTCCTTTTGTTCTGGTTGCTGGCGCCCTCTAGTGGTAGCTGTGTCCCGTCCTGAGCAACAGCTGATCTGGCCGAGTCTGCGCACAAGGAGTCAGCCAGCTGCTGCAAAATTCCTCCTCAGGCTTACAGCTCCTCTCCACACTGAGAGATCAGCTGACACAGTCCAGCCAATAGGAGATGAGAGAGGAGGAGGGGCAGAGAGCTTAGCTGTATAGTGATACGAGTGATGCCTGTGATCTCCACTGCTTATTTCAAGCCTATGCTCCACCAGGGCTTCCTGCATCACATGCCAGGTAACTGCAGCCAGACCTGGGTGTCTGATACACAGAGGACAGAGCTCTTCTAACATGGATCATGGCAATGTAGCAGCCCTCTCCTTCCTCCACCATTAGTCAGGTCACACAGGAGGCTGCAGAGATAACACAAGTAACAGGCTGAGCTCTGACCTCTCCTGATGCTGTCCTCCTTCTGTACTCTCCACCATGCACTGTCCCTCCATGCTGTCCTGCAAAGGGGCCTGACTAGCAGGGAAGTAGGTCCTATCTAAGTCCTATTATCTATCATCTGTCATCTATTTACTATCTATCTTCTATCTATCCATCTCTTAACTATTTATATATCATCTATCTATCTGTCTCATATCTGTCTTTCTATCTATTTATCTATATCATATCTATCTATCACCTTTCCTATCTAGCTTCTATCCAGCAATCTTATCACAATAGATAGGGACACATTTATCACAGCTTGTGCGCCAAAAAGCAGGCATACAAGCTGTGATTTAATCACAATTCCTTACAAAATACACAAGAGAAGCAATCAACGGCCCCAAAGTAACATACGGAAATGCAAATGTTTATTAATAAAAATGATAAATACCATGTTAATGCACCTCATTTCAGGGACAGAGAAGTACAAAACAGTTTCCCTGAAAACACCCCTTACTCCTGCCAAGTGTCAAATATAATCAAACATGATACTGGACCTTCAGAATAAATGGTATGAGAAATACATGAAATCAGAAAGATCTCTGACTCAATGGTACAATAAATTTATACAAGTAGAGCAAGGTTAGTGCAACCAAGTAGCTGGAGATCCCCAAAAGTGCATTGTCCGACTACAATACACATCTGCCATGATTCACAAAGGTGAGGCCAATGAGTTGTGGAATAACTGCCGCTGTCAGTGCTGTGCATGTGCCTGGCCCCTCCCACATCTGCTTCTGTGTGGAGCAGAATAGAGGCTGAACAAGCATCATAATAACAAATAGAAAAGGTATCTTTAATTCCATTTAACCATTACAAACAGATTTTTGAAATACTTTAACCTCTTTGACAGCTTTTTGGAGTAATTTGTTTTGCGGCATAACCCCTTTAAGCATGGCGCAATTCTACAACACCCTACAGACTCTCTGCAGCAAAGAAATACCTGTTTTATAACAGGGTTTTTTTTCTTCAATTTGGCGGATCGCGACTAACCGAATTTTAATAAATTTGTCCATCTCTGCCTATTACATTTGTAACAACTGAAAGTAGCCAATTTAATGACATTAAAAGAATTATAAATATGAGGGCAGTTCAATAAGTACCCGTGTTAGAAATGAAGACACTATTTTTTTTTTTCAACATAGTCCCACTTCTCCCAACGTTTCTGTCATTTTTTTAACCCCTCCAAAAAACAGGATTTACAAACTCTACAAAATACGCTTCTGTCTCAGCGATGACTTCCTTGTTTGATTGGGTGAATACAGGGGGTGCGGCAGCAATTCATAACGCAACTCATGCAGTTTGGCGACGACAACATCCAGATGAATGTGCTGGTGCGCTATTATGGTGAAATAGCACTATTTCGTCAAATGTGGCCGTGTCTCCTTTAATTATTTTGTCAAAGCGGTCTAATAACTCACTGTAGTTTTGTCCTTCTGTTCTTCCTTTTTCTAAAAAAATTCATGTGGATGACGCAGTTCGCATGCCAAATAATTGTCGCTGTGACCTTTATGGCAGATGGGAACGTCTTTGGATTTCTCTCTGTGAATCTGCTCCAAAGAAGGCATTGTTTTGATCGTTGCTTAGTTTCTGGTGTATAATGATGAATCCAGGTTTCATCAATGGTGAAAACTTGACACAAAAACTCCTTCGGACCTCGCTTAAATTGCTCCAAACACTGCTTCGAAGTTAACAGCCGCATCCGCTTGTTGTCCACTGTGAGCAATCGTGGCACCCATCAGGTCGGCAATTTTTTCATTGCCAACTTACCATGTAAAATATTAATTGCTGTTCCGGTCAACACACATACCGCTACTTTGCGCACTTTCGTTCGTTGGTCAGTGAGTATCATGTCATGGACATGAATGATTTACCCGGCAACCAGGTCTGTCAGGCGTCCTGGTTGCTCCTCATCAAAAACGGAAGTCCGCCCACGTTTAAATTTGTTGAACCAATATTTAACTGTGGTCATAGATGGCGAAGTGCCCCCATAAACAGCGTCCAACTTTGTTTTTATCTCCTCACACTTTTTCCCATCCAAAAACAAAAAGCGGATTACCGAACGATAGTGCTCTTTTTCCATCTTAGCAAAAATCACGAAACCCGTCTTACTCAAATGGCTGCCAAATCCTAACTAACCTATCCTTCAGTCTGCAATTTGTTTTGCCGTTGTTTGATAGATCACAGAACGCGATAACAACAACTTCCCTCAGAAACGCACTCTGTCGTCAAACACGGGTACTTACTGAACTGCCCTCGTAGAAACGTTCCCGTCCTATTACTGGATCCAGAATTATCTAGTACGGTATCCACAGGTATTAGATTTGTGTCTAGAAGAGGCACTTTTATAGGCTCATGTGGGCCTCCAAGCTTGCATTGCAGTTAGAAAAAAAAAGACAAAAAAAATTGTTAAACCATAAAGGGACGTGTAGGTGCAAACAGTTTTGTAAAAGCATGTCACCATGTTAGAAAAAGTCAAGATTTTGCTTCCTACACAACGAACAGAAGTCATGACATTAATACCTACATCAATTGCGACACCACAAATGTAGTTCTCTTAGGTTCATGCATCAAATGTCTGGTGCAATATGTGGCCTTTTAGAGGAAGCCTAGAACCTCTCTGCATGACATCATAGTAAAAGGAAGAGAACTAGTATTTTAAATAGGATTTCAGACATTGGAACACGACTAAAACCGAAATGGCTGAAACACGTCAATCTACATTGCTGTACTGATGGGAATCTTTTTCCAAGTTGGATGAATTTTAACCCCTTACCGACATGTGACGTAGTATTACGTCACATGCCGGGTGCGGGTGCATGGAGAGGGCTCACGGGCTGAGCCCTCTCCATAGCCAGTAAGTCTTTGCTGCATATTGCTGCAAAGGCTTGCCGGTAAAAACCGTGATCGGTGCCAGCACCAATTGCGGGTGTTTTCCCGATCTGTCGCCATGGTAGCCTTTTTTTTCCCGAAGACCCAAGGCTACTTCGGGTTAACCTATTCATTACAATGTGCTATCAGCACATTGTAATGAATGGGGAGGAAAATCCACATATACTGCCATACAGTAGTACCCTAGGGCAGTGGTGGCGAACCTATGGCACGGGTGCCCGAGGTGGCACTTGGAGCCCTCTCTGTGGGCACCCAGGCCATCAACCCAGAATTAAGTTCACCAGACAAAACTCAAAGAATCTTCCTGCAGAATCTTCCTACAATGATAAACGAATTTGCCCTCCTCCTTTCAGCTGTGTTGATGTCTTTAGGAGACTGAACGATTGAAAGTAATCAAAGAACAAGGAAAAATAAATTACTGCTTAAGTTGCGGTGCTGGTTTGGGCACTCAGGCTCTAAAAGGTTCACCACCACTGCCCTAGGTAGTCTGAAAAATAGAAAAAATAATTAGGTATTGCCGCATCCAAAAATGCCTGATCTATAAAAATATAACGGTTTTTCACTGCGTTTAACCCCATAACGGAAAATCGCGCCCAAAGTCGAAAATGGCACTTTTTTGCCATTTAAAAAAAAAAAATTATAAAAAGTGATCAAAAGGTCACACAGTCCAAAAATGATAACATTGTAAACGTCAACAAAATCAGCAAAAACGACAGTTCCCAAAGCTCCGTACACCAAAGTATAACAAAGTTATTAGCCCAAGAAGACGGCGAAATCCCCCCAAAAATTTTTGTACAGGTGGTTTTAATTTTTTTTTAAATGTATGAAAACATTATAAAACCAATACAAATTTGGTATCCCCGTAATCGTACCAACCCAAAGTATAAAGAAGATGTCATTTGGGGTGTATAGTGAAATCCGTAAAATCCAAGCTCACTAGAATGCGGCACAAATGCGTTTTTTTTTTACCAATTTCACTGCATTTGGCATTTTTTTCCCGCTTCCCAGTACACGGCATGGAATATTAAATACCACCATTTTGAAGTGTAATTTGTTACGCAGAAAATAAGCCATCACACAGCTCTGTACATGAAAAAAATAAAAAAAGTTATAGATTTTTGAAGGTGGGAAATGAAAAATGAAAACGCAAAAACACAAAGAGCTGGAAGTGGTTAAAAAGATGAAATAAAGAAGTATTAATTTTAAATCCACAGTGAACGGTGCTGGATTGTTCTTACCACAGGATTCCAGGGTCTCGGGCTTGTCAGTGCACGTCAGGTGAATGTAATCAACGATTGGTAAGCTGAAAACCTCATTTTTTTTATCCGAGAGACGCACATCAGATCTGTGATGAGCAGTGTGAGAGCAGAGATGTAGCAGAGCTGTGTCATTGTGTGTAATATGCATTTCATCATCTCATCTCTGATCTGTCACCTCACTTTCTTTGTCATATACAATGTTCAGAAGGTAAATGAAAGTGTAAATAAACCCTGTACCCTGATAATCTAACCACATTTTCAGCACATAGAACTAGAGAGGATTGAAATTTATAAATTTTCTTTCATGGGCAAACCCCTTTAATATTTGCAAAGTTGCCTTCATGGGTTTGAAGGCCCCCTTGTTTGTAGACAGCATGTCATTGAAGAGTGAATGAAGTAAAAAAAAAAAAAAAAAAAAAAAAAAAAAAGATTACAAAAGCTGCAAAATTGGGCAAAGATAGGACTGGCTCAGTTTTTTTGTCTGTGTTGTCAGCTCCTACAAAAAACATGAAAACAAATGCTAGTCACAGAAGCTAGCATAAGTTCCGCAAACAAGAGGTTTTATGTTTTTCTTCTAAGAATAATATTATATATAAAAAATTAATCTTAACCCATAACCCAGTAGAAAAAAAAAAAAAAATCAAATACAGAAATATCTGATCAGAAATATTTAATATAGGAGGAATTTACCTACACAATATAAAGGTTGCTAATGACTAATAACTAATGATGATGCTTCTGCTTAAACTGAAGCCCACAGTATCCACAAGTTCCAGTTTTTGTTTTCTTGTCCTGTAGGCGACAAAAAGAAAGAAGGAACGTTAAATTATTTATGTGCAATGTCCAATTGATTTAGCCCCTTCAGGCTCTGCGACGGATATATCCGTCGCAGAGCTATGAAGGGTGTATGAAGAGGGCTCACGGGCTGATCGCATATTGCAGCAAAGACCCATCGCTATCACCCGCGGTCGGTGCTTGTCAGTGTTTGAAAATTTTACATGCAGCTTGATTAGACCCTTGAAGATGTTCTTTGTAGGTCATCATTAATGTGTAGGGTCAGCTTTTAAATAACAGGAAGCAAAAAGCAGTCCGATTAGTTGTGTTAGACAAGGGAAAGGCAGGACAAGTTTATCCCAGGTGTCCAGTGTGCGTAGGCTGTCAGTTATTGGATATTTGGATGGTTATTCTGGTGTTTTTCAAAACTATCTGCATCAAGCACCTTCCATATGTTGCACTTTAGGCATACTGTAGCAAGTGGTTAAGGGCTCATTGTGGGCCTTGGCAGCAATATACACCACTTGGGTGTATTTTTAAATGTTTTTATATTGTCCCGTTTTCTACTTGGTTGTGATATGTAATCGTTCAATAAACTTGTTTGACACAATTTGATAATCCCATGTATGTATCAGTCTGTTTCTTTACCAACTTTAGTGTACATACTTT
This sequence comes from Engystomops pustulosus, assembly GCA_019512145.1. NCBI lineage: Eukaryota > Metazoa > Chordata > Amphibia > Anura > Leptodactylidae > Engystomops > Engystomops pustulosus. The sequence goes on from WNYA01000087.1 coordinate 215,726, forward strand.
AATTACTAAGACAACAGACAAGAGGATATTTTTTTTATTTTTTATGTTCACAACCAAATGTAAATTCTTATTGGAGCTGCATATAGCATCCCTAGCATTTGACACGCTTTTAGAAAACCCACTTAAAGGGGGTTTTCCCACAAAGCAAAGTTAGACCCAAACTTGCTGATTAGTGGGGGTCTCAGTGCTGAGACCCCATGCAGATTGCGAAAATGAGGGGTCTGTCAGCCCCCTTACCGCCCCTCAGACTAATGGAGTCGACGGGCGCGCATGACCAGTCTCCTCCATTAAAGTCTATGGAGCTCCAGAGATCGCCGAGCTCCAGAGGGTTTTTTTTTTAACCTCTTAAGGACGCAGCCATTTTATAGCTTAAGGCTCAGCCCCATTTTTTGCGTCTCTTAATATGGTTATAACTTTTGAATATCCTAATAATCATTTTATCTTTATTCTATGGATCAATACGATTACGGGGATACCATACTTTAATATTTTTTCTTACCTTTTTCTAAATTTGCCAAATAGAACCCTAATGTGGGGAAAATTCTATAATTTTTGCATCGCCATCTTCTGAGTAGCATAACAGTTTTACTTTTTTACCTGTGAAGCTGGTTGATGGGTCGTTTTTTGCGGGACCTGTTGTACTTTGCAACAGTATGATTCTGGAGTACGTTTTTTTGATCACTTTTTAAAGGGATTAAATAGGTAAAAATCTATTTTTGGCAGGTTTTTAAAAGTTTTTTTTAACGGTGTTCAACGTGCAGGTTCAATAATTATTTACTTTTATTCTATGGGTTGTTACGGAGGCAGTGATATTATGATTATGATGTAGACTGTTTTGATTTAGACTGTTTTTTGCGTTATGTGTCTCTTTATATGTTAAGGGGGTTATGGGCATTTTTATTGATTTATTTTTTATTGAAAAAACATTTTTTTACTAGTTCCACCATAGGATATGAACAAGCGAACATCTGATTGCTTGTTCATGATAATACTCTACATTAATAATGTATTGCAGGGTATTAGCTATGTCAGCTTATGCAACTGCAAAGGCTGACATGGTGTCCTTAAGATGACATCATAGACACCATCCTAATCGCACTGCCTGCCAGCAGCCCTGGGGTTCTGATCGGCCATAGCAATGATCGGCGCCCAGCGAAGATGGCTGGGGGCGACAGTTCAAATGCCGTGGTCACGCATTTAACGTGTTAAACAACCGCGATCGGCGCTCGTCAGCAATTGGACAGAATAGCAGGTTGTACCTGTGACTACTAATGTACAGGCAGTCCCCAGGTTAAGTACAGGATAGGTTCTGCAGGTTTATTCTTAAGTCGAATTTGTATGCAAGCCGGCAAAGTGTATTTTATAATTTTAACCCCAGCCAAAATTTTTTTGGTCTCTGTGACAAGTGGATTTTAAAACTTTTGGGTTGTCATAAGAACCAGGATGAACATGAAATCTAAGTTGCAGACACCTTTGGTAACCAATAACCACAAAGTTACCAACATCCAGAGGTACGTTTGTAACTAGGGGTCGTCTGCAAGTCAGGGGGGGACTGCCTGTACATGCAATAGCATGTATACCAGTGGTGGCGAACCTATGGCAGGGGCACCCATGCCGTTGCCCCAGCACAGAATTCACCAGACAGGACTTAAAGGGAACCTGTCACCAGGGACCTCATTACGATATAATTGTGTGTTATAACTTACCTTGCACCCTGACAGAAGGCTTTGGTTTGGATGCATTTCAAAAAACAACATGTGACTTGTCTGTACTGCAGGTTGCCTCCATCTTTGTGCTACTGTACAGCTCTTCCCTCCCCCACTGATGTCAACTCACAGGCTGCGACCTTTGAAGGAGCAGGAGGGAGGAGCTGTACAGGAGCACAAAGGTGGGGGCTAAGATCTGAGGAGTAACACAGACAAGTCCTGTGACTACCCCAGGATTTTGTCAGGGTGCAAGGTAAGTTATAACACACAATTATATGATAATGCAAATGCTTATAAAAGGAAAAAAGCCATTTTTTGCACTGCAGGTGTAATAAGCTTCAGCAACCAGTCTTTAGTGAAAAGGAGGTCCCTAGTGACAGGTTACCTTTAAGGGATCCTCCTGCAGGCCCAGGTAGCGCACTCAGAGTTATCGGAAAGTGAAGCATCTGGGTCTACCCAAGACTACAGGAAGAGAAGGTTTGGACATGGCCACATCATCATTGGAGCTCCTGCTCTTCGCCTCACAATTCTTCCTGCTCAGTGGATTGTCAAGGGAAGCTCCAATGGCAATTCCGCCTCCTGTTAAAGATATTGGTGTGGTAAACTGTAGTATAGCATGTAGCAAGAAGAAGATTTTAACAAGTTAATGCTAGAATTGCAGTGTTGGCACTTTGAAATAAATAAGTGGTTTTGGGTTGCAGTTTGGGCACTCTGTCTCTAAAAGGTTCGCCATTCTAGTATAACCACACATAATAAATATGCAAAGATGGTAGCATCCAGTCAAATTAATCTAAATGGTGAATATAGTTATCAATGAAGGTACAGTGCATGTTTGTAATTTCCACAAAAATTTTCTACAGAACGCTAACTGCACTCTTACAGTTGGATCTAGGTATAAAGCATTTATCAATCAAGCAACTGACAAGATGATCTCACCAAGTTGATATAAACTTTGGGATGTCCAAGAGCACCACCTCCACCATCACAGGAAACTATTCTGATTTTGGCTTCATTCACAGGTTGCTCACCAATTAAGTTAATGGCAAACTGCTCATTTACCTGCAAAGGCAATCAATATTCAGCGTCAGGAAATAAAAGATTATTTATATACACATACACACATATATATATATATGCACATATACACACACCAGTTACTGTTAACAAGCATTCTCAGTCGCTTCCTACTCTTTCAAGCCTGCAGTGAAGAAACTTCATCAGAAACCCAGAAAGTAGCAGAAAGTTTTTTTTTTCTATTAACCCAAAGCCACCATTTTTTCCAGTAAGAGAGCACTTCAATCATTAATAAAAATTTAATTGTGTGATAGATATATACAGGCAGTCCCCGGGTTACATTCAAGATAGGGTCTGTAGGTTTGTTCTTAAGTTGAATTTGTATGCAAGTCAGAACTGTATATTTTATCACTTTAATCCCAGACAAAACTTTTTTGGTCTCTGACAATTGGATTTTAAAAATGTTGGGTTGTCATAAGAATCAATATTAACACTAAAGCTTCATTGCAGACAACATTGATAACTGTTCTAGCTGTTTATTGTAGCCCAAGGCTAAAGTACAACAAATTACCAATATCCAGAGGTCCGTTTGTAACTAGGGGTCGTATGTAAGTCGAGTGTTCTTAAGTAGGGGACCGTGTGTGTGTGTGTGTGTGTGTGTAATATATATATAGAAAATGAAAGTTATTTAAGCAACACAATTTTATTGCAGGGGTATTCTTAATAGGGGCATTAAAATGATGTACGGTTTCCATCTGTTCGTGCTGACGGATAAGACGGCGAACTGCACATAGGCTGTGTTACAGTTTAAAGTAATGCGATGTCTCAGTGACTGACAACACAAATACCTTCCAGGTTACTCTCGCAGACATCAAGGCACCAACTGTGGCAGCTGAAAGACCCCATCTTCGTACTATGTGGAATTGTCATGCTATGCCTTGACACTTCTGAATGACAAAAGGGCCACACTACTGTCACTTAATGCACGGTTTTCAAGGCATGGATGACCTTATTATTAATGCTTGGTCTCAGAGAAATACACATGCATCCTTTCCAGTAGATAATAGAGCAGGGATGGAAAATAAAATATTTGCTGTGCTTGAAGAAAAGTACAAAGTGGTCAACAAATAGAATAGCACAGACTCTGCATAGTGAATCCCTTCTTCTGCAGCTTACAATTAATTATACATTTCGATCTGGTGACTTGCATTTAGGTTGCCTGACAATTTATTTTTTTTTTTTAACTGTTAATAGGCAGCACACTTAAGACCATTATGGGACAATAGGGGGCTGCGGGACAAGTCCCAGTTCACAGCTACGCGAGTATAAAGGCAACTAAAAACAGAATGTGAACCCAAGGTTTTCAGTTACATATAGATTTAACCCCCTTCGCCCACAGCCCTTTTTAGTTTTTAGGTTTCCATATTTTGTTCTCCTTATTTAACCATGCATTTTTTATTTTTCCATGTACAGAGCTTAATGAGAGATTTTGTTTCACAAAAAAACAGATATTTCCCAATGCTGTTGTTAAAGGTTGTCACCCTTGATCAGAACCATTACTGTCCTGTTAGCTGCAAATTGCAACCCCCGTTCCCCCAGGATTCACTGCAAGCTGTCAGAATTCTGAATAATTTCAGTATAAAAGTTTATTTATTTCACTTTACCCTGCAAGCAGAGCATTTTTAAAATCAGCATACAAAAAGCTATTGGACCCAGTCACCCACTAAAAATTTCATTCCTGACGAAAAGTTTGCTTCAAAAATCACACAGCACTAAAAAGGTTGTACAGTCCCACAAATGGTAGCCATGTTCAAGTCATCACACCCTGTGTAATGGGCTGCTGGTCGGGGACATTACAAACCTTTCTAATTATGGCGTTCCTTAGCTATGTAGATGAAGTACGGCCGACTGGATCCTATAGTCTAAGTGGGCCTATATGTAAAGAACCGTGTGAGGGCTTGTTTTCTATGTAACAAATGGCAACTCATAGTGACAGTATTTAATATTCCATGCTCTGTAATTGGTGAAATAATGCATTTTCACCATTTTCTTGTGGGCTTCTCTTTTTTTTTTTTTATAGCTTTCACTGTGTGCCCCAAATGACGTTGTCTTTATTCTGTGGGTTGGTACGATTAAGGGAATTCCAAATTCATATAAATTCATAATGTTTTTATAGATCTACAAAAATGTAAACCACCTCTACAAAAAAAAAAAACACCCAAACTCTGTCATTCTGCCATCTTCTGGCGCAAATAACTTTTTCATACTTCTGTGTACGGAGCGGTGTGTGTGGGGTGTAAATTTTTGTGACTTAAGAAGATGTTCTGTGTAGTTCTAGCGGGAGCTCAGCTGTGTGTAAAAGGAAACTGCATCTATAGGGCAGTACCAGGTACTTACCCGACTGTTCAGCAAGGAGATGCTGAACGTTTTCATAACAGTCTTGGGTCCAATGAAAGACCCCAGATGGCTGTAAGTAAATGCCCGTTATATCATGCTTTCCCCACGATCTAACAGTGTGCCTGTAACTCTATGCAAAATGCATAAGCCGACTAATGTAATATGCTGCAATACATCAGTATTGCAGTATATTACACTGAACAAGTGATCAAATGATCACTTGTTCATGTCCAACATTGGCACAAAAGAAAAAAAACTAAATAAAAAAAAAAATGTAAAAAGTCCCTTAAAGAAAATGTGTCACCACATTTTCACTACTGCAGCTAGTGAGAGTTTCCTGTGGAGCTTTATACCTAAAAATTGTTTCGCTCATAAATCAACTTTGTTATATGGCATCAGAGGTGGTTTGTCCAAGTTGGCCGACCCCTTCAATCTACACCTCCCCATCTCCAATGCCTCTTCTTAACATGTCATGTGATGAGGGCGATATCATCACAGGTCCTTTAGCATTCTATCATTAGCAAATTGTACACCAAATAGGCTTCTGTGCTTTCATGTAATCAGATACATACATGAAGTAGATGCTGCAGATTAAACAGGAACTTAGAGGTCCAAATGAGCGTATTCAGCAGTTCTTACTGGCCGCTCATGGCAGGCAGAGGAATAGCACCAGCAGCATGTGCATCACCAACTCTAAAACGGTTTATTCTCTTTCCCATCTCCCCTCGATATCCATTGTACCCCCTACTCCCTGAGGATTAAGATAGAACTGCGTGAGATAACATATATTGATAACCATAAGTTGTATATTTTGTTCTACCTCATGTGGCTGTACATTTGTTTTGAGAAACTCTCATGTAAAAACACAAAAAAAAAAAGCTTTATAATAAAACTCTGCCTCTGCAGAACACCTACCTCTCACAAACCAAAAGCAGCTCCTGCAATCCAATCCGGAGCTCCCATCTTCGAGGTCCCAAGTAAGTGGTCTTCTAAAGAACCCATGGGCAAATCTGCAAAGCAGTCTGCACGACTGAATTCTCCCAAACATCCAGGCGTTCCCAGCAGACACTGGGACTCGACACCAGTGCCGCCAAATCACCATCAGGGAGCCCAGCTAAGCAGTGCCAAAAACTGCACACAGACTCCGACGCCTTGAAATCAGAGTACCCCGTCAGAGACAGAAGTTTTATCTGCCAAAGACGCATTTTGGCGCATTTCAAAGCACTGATTAGGAAGTTACAGAAAATATGTTGAAAGAGATGCAGGAGGCTTCGAGAAGCTCTCTTCTCTCCAATATGCTCCAAATGGTGGCCCCCTTTCAAATCATTATCACTGAATTTCACGCCTCAGTTGCACATGTTGAAACGAAGATGGCAGAATATGTGTCAGACTAGAATGACCTGGCAGTCACTTAGCCTTAGTGAAAAATGTGCTACAGTTCCAGGCAAAAAATGGTAGGCTTTGAAGACCGCAACTGGTGAAATAATATCAAATTAAGAGGAATTCTGTAGAATATCCCAGCGTATTAGCTCTTGGACTACGTGACGCAACTTACAAAACACTTATAACCATCATGGACTATTAGCTTGAATTGATAGGGCCCACTGGGCCAAAGAATTTACTGGATACTGTTCCATGAGATTTCTGGCTCGTTTTTCTTACTTTCAAGTAAAAGACCAACTTTCGACCTATTCCAGGATATACCAACTACTCCCAGCACTGTATGCATGCAGTCAAGTTGTTTGCAGACTAATCAACAGTGACTCTCCAAACCAGAAGAGAGGTTCATTCACTAACCTCACTTCTGCAACAAAATAGCATTCAGTACTGGTGGAGAGTCGCTATCGAGCTACTGATTAAACATCAAGATACCATCCACACCGTGGACATAGGCACGCAACTCCTGAATTCCTGAAATCCATCGGTTGACAATATTTGACCCCCAATGGAAATCATCATGTTCGTGATTGAACTCTTTGTTTCGGGACTGAGCCTTTCGTAAGTGCTATTTCTGTACGACACCTGTCTCTGTCTCTTTTTAACCCACCATATATTGCTGTGAGCGGCACTGGTTCATGTTAAGGCTGGGCTACCTCATACACATTTTGAGTATGTACTTTGTACCTAAGAAATTTTTGTGTTTGTCTTTGAACTGTGTTTAAGTTGTGTTAGTTTGGTAAAACTTAGTAAAAGTTAGTTTGGGCGGCACGGTGGCGGAGTGAGTAGCACTTCTGCCTTGCAGCACTGGGGTCCTGGGTTCAAATCCCACTCAGGTCAACATCTGCAAAGAGTTTGTATGTTCTCTCCGTGTTTGCGTGGGTTTCCTCCGGGTACTCCGGTTTCCTCCCACACTCCAAAACATACTGTTAGGCTGTTTAGATTGTGAGCCCCATGGGGACAGGGACCAATTTGACATGCTTGCGCAGCGCTGCGTAATCTGTGTGCGCTATATAAATAAAGAATTATTATTATTATTATTATTATTAAAACAGTTTCCTTTGTTTCCCTAGTCACAAGCCTCTCACCCAGCCAAACCAGTTCCCTACGCTGTACTGAGGAGACCCAATCAGGTCAAAACAGTGCTGTCTACAGTTGGGAGTCTGTTCCTTCTGGATTAGATATTCTGGTTTGGTATTAATACTCCCTCAGGTCATAAGGTCTCTTGTAGGTCATGCTTGATGTCAAGGGAGCTGCCTTACAAGGTAGCTGAAAGACATAAAATGCATTCAAGGATTGAGCTCTTCCTTGTTGAAAAGCCCCTCCTGGACACAGTTGAAGCTGATGCTTTAGGTGACATTGTGTGGTCGAACATGCCCCTATCACACTTACCCTTTCCGAACAGCACCTGAAACGCAGTGACTATATGTGGAGACTCAACCTTTTTAGTGGCTCACAATCAGCACTCTAAACAGATTGAAGGTTACATTGAGGACTATTTCAGAAATAACACAAGCAAAGTGAGACGACTGTACACTATGGGCTGCTTAAAAAGTTTATGTAAGCAATGCAATACCTAGGCTGTGGGGATGAGTTAAAGAGAGAGAGCGTGACAAATAACAGATTTTGTACACAAGTTTCGCCTGCTAGAATATCTTAATAAAAATGGACCCACCCCCTCCCTAAATGCCTCCATAAGAGAAAAAGGAATCACTGATGACACTTGCTTCTTTCTAAATACATACAAAATCTCAAATTGCGGTTCTATATGCAAAATAATAAAGCAGGACGTCTTCTGGTTCACGAGTTAAAAACCTTGCTCAGAAGAGATGAAATCCATATATAATCCACCCGGTTACCAAAGAATGTATTCTCATTCCAAGAGGCATTGCAAATGCATTCAAAGACTACTATAGTGCATTATATAACCACAAACATGACCTGACTACACCACACCCAACTCTACCTTATCAAGAAAGTGGTCTATGGAAGTTTGTCTTACCCTCCCATTCCCCCGATGCAGCTTCAAGAGCTTAGCTGTCCTATTGCTCTACCTGAGATTCTTAAGACCACCAAACACCACTAACAGTGCTGCAGAAATTGTTAGCTTTACTCCCGATTTACTTTCAGCATGGATTGTAGCCATCTCGAATCCTGGGTAATCCCCTACTGAAACTTCCAACTTTCACCTAATTTCGCTCATTAACAGAGGTGTAAAGTTAAATGCAAAAATTCTAGCCACTAGGCTTATGAAATTCAAACCCCATCGAAAATAAAAAAAAATGACCAGACAGGATTCACAAAAGGTAGACAGGCCCCAGACAATACCACGTGGATTATCTTCCTGATGCAATTTTGTGAGCACCACGAGATCCCTGCCACCTTCCTAACGGTGGACAAAGAGAGAACAAAGAGAGAGCAAATACTCCACACTTCGATTTCCCCAGTGCAATCAAAAGTTTTTCAGGACAGATATCCGCTAGACTGGCAAACAGAACTTATTTCCTGTAAAGGCATACAACTCTTTTTCCCCCGACAGCTTCCTTATACAAGTTTAATATCCCCTCCCAGGAACTGACAATACACACTCAATTTATGACTTCATGGTTTATCAGGGTAGCCATTTACAAAATGTTGGCCATTCCAAAATACCTGTCCCTTATGAGAACACTCCCCATCGCCCTACCCAAGCCTTTTTTATACAAACTAGTAAACAACTTAGCAACTTTATTTGGCAAGGTAAAAAGCCTAGAACCTTGATGGCAATACTCACTTAACATAGAAGGGCAGGAGGCCTGGGTCTACAGAGTATGGAAGACTACTACATTGCCTGTATTGTCGATCAAATGTCATATTGGTGGAATGCAGGAGTCAAGAAACACTGTGTTAGAATAGAAGCCACCATCACCCGTTCTCTCTAGCTTCGCACTCGTATGCTCTCAAGACTTCGTTCTTGGTCCACAGGTCTGACACAGTTTGGCAAAAACTGCGCTCTCACACGAAGGGATACACTTTATTTCCAAAACATCAAATACCCCTATATTCCTGGAAATGCATATCCCCGGGATTGATCTGACACAGGAAAGAAAAAGGAATTGACACTATTCATGACATCCACACCCCCACGGGAACAATACTGCTTGACTATTTGTCTATAAAATTAAATCTTTTCTACTGAACCTAGCAGACAATTCCCTTTAAATTAACAGTAAGGTACTCAGAATTATTTATGGCTCTGTTACACGGTCTAAGACTATAGCTCCCATCTACAATGTACCTGCTATGAACTTATCCACGCCTCTGAGAAACTGGAGTAGAGATCTTGGCCTAACCATTTCAGTTGAAGAGTGGCAGCAAGCTTTGGCAGATATATACACTCTTCCGCAGCACTAATCAACAGGATGCAGCAATCGAAATTTCCCTCAATGGTATTCCACCCTTTCATGCCTTATCTTCCCTTTCTCCTCCCCATATGGTTGGAGGGGCTAAGGCATTAGGGGATCCCTCTTGTATACTCTGTGGTGCTGTAATCGTATATATCTACACTGTACACTTGCAACCAGTAATCTAACACACCTACACACCAATTACACCCAAAATAGACCATCATTGTGGTGCTCAGATCCTTCGAACCTTCTCATGGCAAACAAGTAGTCATTGCAAATCCCCCTCTTGCCCATCCTTCACTTAAGTATTTGATGTAATAAAACAAAAGGTACATTTACCCAAACACGAGCCACTTAAATATGTGCAGCTTGTCCTGCCATAAACAAGCCCGTAAAAGCTCCGTAAAAAGCAATGCCTCTTAAAACATGGCAATGCAAAAACAAGAAAATTTTTCACCAAATGAGTTCTGTATTCTGCAAAAGAAGTGAACCATAAAAAAAGCTATATAAATGGAGCATCATCGCAATCGTGGTGACCCATAGAATAAAGATTGCATACTTTTTACGCTATTATTAACCGGTTACCGACATGTGACCCCTTATCGACCCTCGGCTGCAGGGGTATGGAGAGGGCTGAGCCCTCTCCATACAGGGTGGAAGTTTGCTGCATATTCCAGCAAACACAGCAGTACCACCTGCAGTCGGTGCTGCCGGAGGCATTTAAATACTGGCAGCTGGTGGCCCCAGGACATCATGGGGGAAGGAGGGGGCTTGCGAACAGTCTACCCTTGGGAACAGTGATTAGAAAGTGGCACACCACCACTTGGCATTGTGCCCCACAGTTCTTCAATGAATGAAAGTCTTTTCTAGAATTCCCTCTATAAAAGAGTTTTTAACTAAACCCCAAAACCAATATACAGAGGTAACAGACTTGCCAGGCCCAATAAATTAGGAATTAATTGTTACTACCAAATTACCAAAACAACCAGACAAAATTGAGTACCAACCACAAATTGTAAAGAGATAAGAACAAGCATATTTTATTATATTTTAAGATTTTGAGGTTGTATCCTTCATCCACCTGGTAATGGAGGAGGTGGAAGCTTTGTTCTTCCCAGCGAACTGTAAAAATAGATTCTGGTCTTTGCTGTATGTTTTAGTCCTTTCAAGATGCACCAGGATAGCTCTTCTAACACCTAGCGTGTGCCATATGAATTCTTTTGTACTAGCTGGATTGTTATTAAAAAAAAAATAAATAAAAAAAAAGTCAAAATTACTTGCTGGTTTTGAGGAAAATCCTTAGGTAGAAAGGCAGAATCTTATTTGTAAATTATTTTATCCTGTGAAATGGACAAGAAAGGTTCTTTAGAGAAGGCCTGGATCTCACTCTTCAGGCAGAGGTTATGGACACTGAAAAGGAAGTTTTGAATCTCAGGTCTTTAACCCCTTACCGACATTTGACGTAACAGTACTGCATGGCGGAAGGTGCATTCCCGCATTGTGCAGTACTATTACGTCATGCTTCTAGCACCATCTCCTAAACGGAGCCTGTCCAAGAAGCTACGAGTGCCAGCTGTATGTTACTGTATATTTGGTACCTCCGTAACAATCTGTACAATAACTCAGAAACAATATTGGACCCACTCAGTGAGCGCCGTAAAAACAAAACCCAAAAAAACTTGCCAAAAATTTCGATATTTCATAAAATCCCTTCACAAAAAGGTTCTAAAAAGTGATTAAAAAAAAAAAAAAAAATGTTGTGTACCAAAATAGTACCACTGAAAAGAATAACTCAACATGTAAAATATAAGCCCTAAGCCAGCTCTGTAAACCGAAAAAATGTATATAAAATATATATATATATCGTATAAACTCGAGTATAAGCAGAGTTTTTCAGCACAATTTTTGTGCTGAAAATTCCCCACTCGGCTTATACTTGATAAAAAAAAAAAAGAAAGAACGCGACAGCTCTCCCGGCACTCCCTATTCTTACTTCATGCACCAGGTCCGCGATGGCTCCGTGCACACGTCCTGACTGGCACAAAACTATGCAGTGCCTCTACTTACTTCTTGCCGGGGGGCTGGCAGGCATTTACAGGGGGCTGGCAGGCAGGCTATATACTACAGGGGGCTGGCAGGCTATATACTACAGGGGGCTGTGACCAATGCATTTCCCACCCTCGGCTTATATTCCAGTCAATAGGTTTTTTCAGTTTTTTTTGTGTTAAAATTAGGGGTCTCGGCTTATACTCGGGTCGGCTTATACGGGAGTATATACGGTATATCTATACAAATGATGTATCACCATAATCAAAGTGAAGGAAACCAAAATTTACGATAAAGGTTGTATAGCCGTTAAAAAGGGACAATGCATAATCTGCTCTGAATGGCGCAGATTCCATTCAATTCCCTGGCGTGCCCGTACAGCAGGTTGCAACCACGTATTGTTTTACTCAGGAGAGATTGGGTATCAAACTTTTTGGAGCATTTTGGTTAAGAATGTGTACATTTTTTGAAAAACATTCATTTAGCCACAAAAAAAATAAAAAAAGAAAATTGCACACAATTTTGTTTTATACCCTGTAAAACAATTAAAGGGTTAACATCATGAAAGTGGTTTTACATGCGTTAAGGGTTGCAGTTTCTATAATGAGGTGCATTATAGGATTTTACTGTCAAGGTAAACCTAGCTGATAGATCAAATCCTGTCATTTCTACTTGTCCTATTTTCTAAAAGCATTGTAACAAAGACTTCATTTTAAGATGGCGCCGGCATCGTGATTATAACCAAAACAATCAAAGCTAAAGAATTTCAAAAATGCATTATCCTGACATCGAGGAAGTTCTCCAATCAAGAGACTACATGAGCTGGTAATTCTCCGCCCCCTTCTGCCATTTCCTAATTTCTATATAGATGTGTGAAACCAAATAAAGGGCACGCAGTGCCAACTTGCCCAGGGTATGAGTGAGACTTAAAGTAGGGCAGCACGGTGGCTGAGTGAGTAGCACTTCTGCCTTGCAGCACTGGAGTCCTGGGTTCGAATCCCACCCAGGTCAACATCTGCAAAGAGTTTGTATGTTCTCTCTGTGTTTGCGTGGGTTTACTCCGGGTACCCCGGTTTCCTCCCACACTCCAAAAAAACCCATACTGTTAGGTTGTTTAGATTGTGAGCCCCATGGCGACAGGGACCAATTTGACATGCTTTGTGCAGCGCTGCGTAATCTGTGTGCGCTATATAAATAAAGAATTTATTCTTTATTTATTCCTTATTGATTAGAAACATGCAGCCAACGCACACTAAAAGAGGAGGTCTTAAATCCTACCCCAACACTACTTTTATTTAGGCCGCTTAAAGTGACTTGAAATCTGAGCAGGTCACTCAATAGCATGATTTTGTGTTTTAAGTTCAAAGCCCCCTCTTACAAAAATAAGAGGATGCATAAAAAGCTATGGAGACATAAAGCAGACATTTGGTAAATGTTAGCCATTAAGTTTTTAAAGAAGTTTTTAACCCCTTAACGCTGAAGCCACTTTTCACCTTCCTGACACGGCCCATTTTTTCAAATCTGCCCTGTGTCGCTATAAGTGGTTATAACTTTGGAACGCTTTAACATATCCAAGTGATTTTGAAATTGTTTTCTCGTGACACATTGTACTTCATGTTAATTACAAAATTTTGGTGGTATGTTCTGCATTTATTTATGAGAAAATCAGATATTTGGTGAAAATTTTGAAAAATTCTCAATTTTTGAAATTCTAAATATTCTACTTTTTCCACACATGAGTCATAACACCGGAAAACTTAATAACTAACATTCACCAAATGTCTACTTTATGCCTCCATGGTTTTTCATACATACTATCATTTTTGTAAGCTGTTATGGGGCTTTGAACGTTAGGTGCAATTTTTCACATTTTCATAAAAAAAAAGCAAAATCCTGCTATTGAGGGACCCTCTCAGGTTTGAAGTCACTTTGAGAGGCCTAAATAAAAGTAAAACCCCATAAATTACCCCATTATAGAAACTACACCCCTCAACGTACGTAAAACAACTTTTATGAAGTTTGTTAACCCTTTAATTGGTTTACAGGGGTTAAAACAATTTCGGATGCAATTTTGAAATTTATTTATTTTTTTACTAAATTAATGTGTTTTTCATAAAATGTACAAATTCTCAGTGGATAAAATACCAAAACGCTCCACAAAATTTGATACCCAATCCCTCCCGCGTATAACAATACCCCATATGTGGTGGTAACCTGCTCTATGGGCACACGCGAGGGCATGGAGGGGAGCTGCGCCATTCAGAGCAGATTATGCATTGTCACTTTATAATGGCTATACAATCTTTATTTTTTTGGCAATTTGGACATAAGGGCTTATTTTTTGCGATATGAGATGCACTTTACAAATACTTCATTTTAGTGGGCCTGTAGCTTTTTGATGAGATTTTATTAACTCTTTAATGTATGGAGGAAAAGAAAATTGTCAATTTTGGGTTCTTTTTTTTTGTATATTTTGGGGGTCGTACTCTAGATCTCTACGATTACGGTGATACCTCATTTGTATAGTTTTTTATATATTTTACAGGAAAACAACAAATATAAAGAAAATCTCATTTGTTTTTGCATCGCCATCTTTTCGGAGATATAACTTTAATATTTTTTGGTTGACAGTGCTAGTTTAGGGCTTATTTTTTACGTGTTGAGTTGTTCTTTTCAGTGGTACCATTTTGGTGCACAACTTTTTTTTGATCACTTTTTGGAACATTTTTGTGAAGGGATTTTATGAAAAATTACATTTTTGGCGAGTTTTTGCGTTTTGTTTTTACGGCGTTCACCGTACGGGTCCAATAATGTTTCTGACTTATTGTTACGGACGCGGCGATACCAAATATAGTATATATTTTGGTGATTTTCCGTTTTTTTCACTTTATTAGATGTGTATAGGGAATGTTTCTGTTTAGGGGACTTTAACTTTATTTAATTAATTCTTTTTATTCAAAAGTGTGTTGAATTAGTGTTTTTTACTTTTTTTCTTTACTTTTACAAAAAAGAACCCTACATATTTGGCATCGGATACGTTGTTACTTTATGTTCACTTCTTATACGTGTAACAGCGTGTCTGATGACGTTCCCCCCTGGATGATTGACAGAGGGGGACGCAACAACCTCGAGAAGCAGTGTGGACAGCTATAGACTGTGCGTATCTCTCTCAGCGCCATCTTGTATAATTCTTCCTTGTGTTCTTAAAAATGGCCACTACTCGATGAAATTTTGGAAAAAGTACTTGGAGCCAATGAAATTCCGAAAGGAGTTGCCTTTTACGAAATGATACATCATTCCCTCTGGTTGAGAGCCGCAAATTTGTGGGATGCTTTGTATTTTGGTACGTGATAATAGCTTGTACACATGATGCCCCGATGGATTTGAGTAATAGCCAACATTAGTTTCTCTATTTTGAACTTTCCTGTATAGATGTACTGAATTTAGACCCCTAGTTGGCATATCATCCTGAATGAACCGTTGGATTTTCTTATTAGGAATAATGGAGAATAGGACGCCCTTCATCAGTGATGCTGGAACAGGGATGATGACATCCAGGATTTTTGTTATTCTGTCCAAACTGCTAACTGTTAAGTCCTGCTGATGTTGCCTGGTGAGAAAAATTTTTGGGGAGGAAGAATATGTCAGTTCCAATTCTGTTTGATGTTTGTCCACTGCTGGTGAATTCCAGGAGTCTCCCACACTCTCCGGCGTCATTTCCTTAATGATGAGTGGTGTTCGCTGGA
This sequence comes from Engystomops pustulosus, assembly GCA_019512145.1. Classification (NCBI taxonomy): domain Eukaryota; kingdom Metazoa; phylum Chordata; class Amphibia; order Anura; family Leptodactylidae; genus Engystomops; species Engystomops pustulosus. Next base: position 231,458 of record WNYA01000087.1, read on the forward strand.
CCTAAGGAGGAAACCCTTCCTCTTCCCCCTTTGGGATAGTCTCCTTTGCCCTGCTTTTTTTCCTCTATAAAAGGGAACTTTTTCTCTTTTGGGTCCCAAAGGGCTGCTTTCTTCTGAGCTGCTTTCACTTCAGTGAAGCCTTTTTTCCTATCGGCTGCCTTCTCAAGGATAGTATCCAATTTGTGTCCGAATAGGCATTCTCCTGAAAGGGAAGGCCACACACTTGATTTGGACCCCGAAATCTCCCGTCGCCTGTCTCAGCCACAGCGTTGCTTCTTGCCGAATTGGAAAGTGCCCCCTTCTTTTGCTCTGAATCTCCTCTGTGAGGCGTCAGCAACAAATGCAGCTGCTGACTTGTATGGGGGTGGTCTCAAAAAGGACTTCTCGGTGTGCCATCCTTGATTATGGTTTTCCAGCTCAGATAAGCCAGAGACTGATGTTGTGGTGATGTGATTTTAGTTCCACATGGCAGATTCCCATGTTTTTTTCAGCAGGCTCTTTGAGTTAAGGTAGCACTCTTCAAAAAGGAAGATCCGCTTTTTCCTTTTCCGCAATTTTTGTAACCTGGACGGACTACTTGAGAAGAGTTCCAGATTTTTGTTCGTCCTCATGGAAGGATAGGCGGTTTTTAAATTCCCTTGATAGAGATATTCCATTTTCCAGTTCTCTCTCCATTCTTCAATGATTAAATCTTCAGGGTTTTATTGACAAGGCAAAAAAAAAAAAAAAAAAAGAGTACTTTCCCTAGAATCCAAAAGCTTGTGTCCTTAATGGATTTCGGTTCCTCTATCTCTTCAAGGGAAGGGTCGTTTGCACCAATTGCTGTCCTGACGGGGGGGGTAAGAGAAGGATCTCCGCATCACACATGCTCCCCCCTCATTGTCCCTCTTGGATGAAAGGACTGGAGGAGAGATTTCTCTCACTCCCCTGAGCTCTGTGGTAGGACAGGAAGACACTGAAGTGATAGATGCTGGGTGGGGTATTAAACTTCGCTGCTTCCTGTCCCTACACAGGTCAGGTGGTCAATCCTCCAAGAGGGGCCGTCATGGGGACACAATGGAAAAAGGTTTTATCCCCATAACCAGTTGATATTTTTGTCTCTCCAAAGCATACAGGCCTCTTTTGAACACGTATAGAGTCCACCATAACAACCTCCTTCGGCAGAGAGCCACAGTCTCACTGCTCTTACAGTAAAGACCTTTGTCTATGTTGATGGTGAATCGTTCCTCCCTCTAGGCGTAAGGATCCACCCTTGTCCTTGTCACAGGCCTAGGTATAATTAAGATCTTGGAGAGATCCTGTACTGTCCGTGTCGAGTATTTGTAATTGTAATGAGGTCTCCTCTTATTATCTTCTTTTTTCTAAACTGAATAATCCCAAATTTTGTTGCTCTCCCCTCTGCACCCGTTCCAGTTCTACTATGTGTGGCTTTTATACACCGTTAACCAAAACTGTACACATATTCCATGTTGTGATCTGACCAGGATTTTTATAGGGAAAAAACTATGTGTTTATCATGAGAAATCAATTCCTCTCTTGATCATGCCATGATTTTCTTTTGCTTTAGCAGCAGCGGCCTGGCTCTGTCACTAAAATTAAGTTTACCATCCACCAATACCACCCAAGTCCTTTTCAGCTCCAGTTTATAGCAAGTTTGACGTTTAGCACATAATTATACTTTTTGTTTCATGGCCCTAGTGACAACTTTCATTTATCTCCATAAACCTCATCAACCATTGCTCTGCCCACTCCTCAAGCTTCCACAAACCCTTTGTAATGCTAACAACTATCGAACCTCAGTTTATTACTTTACACAGCTTAGTATTCATCTAAATATGTGAAACTTGACTGGGTAAACCATTACAAGTCCATTAATAAAAATATTAAAAAGAAGTGGCCCCAATACTGACCCCGTGGTACTCCACTGGTAACGTCACCCAATCTGAGAATGTGCCCTAATAAGGACGATCCTCTGTTTTCTATCACCAAGTCAATTACTTACAACAAGTTTTCCCCTTGCCCCAGCATTCGCAAACTTTTATGTGGCACCCGTGTCAAATGATTTTGAAAAGTCCAAATATCAAACCCACAGTGCGTCCCCCACATCCGTCTGGAACTGTATTCCAGATTTGTCAGAGGACCCCGATCGCGCATAAAACCATGCTGACGCTGGGTTAGAAGGTTATGCTACAGTGAAGATACTCCAGATAGCATGCGCTAACAACCCTCAATAATTTTCCCTACCACAGAAGTCAGACTACAGGTCTGTAGTTTCCAGGAGCGGTTTTTGATTCTTTTTTTTTTATATGGTACCCACATTTGCTATGTGCCAGTCCTGTGGAATGCAAATGCCACAACATTCTCTACATTGCCTGCCACATCTTGGCACAGAATGATAGAAGATTAGCATAGACACACACCTCTAGCTTCAGTCAGACCCAGCTCTGAGCCAACACAGATTATAAAATGGTCAGATGTCTGGATTCCATTTCTTTCCCGCACACCGGTAATCTAGAAAGAAATTCCAAGTGCTCCTGAATCTATGTTAGCCGCCCCTGCAGGATTGTTGATCACCCCCACATGTGTGAGCTGGTGTAAGGTCCTCTTAGGAATAGTACCTTAAGGTGTTTGGTTTTAAGACCCTTGGAAAAAAACCCCTGGTGTAAAAATTCTTCTATATTTTTAAAGTAGATTGCGTTTATTACTGCTTCCTTCCTGCCACTATGGTATCATCACCTTATCAGAAGGCTTACTGCAATTTTAGTTTGGTGACGGATGATGGAATGGACCCCAAGATAGTAGAATCCGGTCTTTTCCAGTAGCAGTATGGGTTTTTTCTAGAGAAATGTTTCCTCATCACAGAGAAGCAACCTCGTTTTGGGAACCAAAGGAGGCCATAGGTTAAGCTGGTCCTTGTCTTGGCAAAATTTCTGTAAGATCTACGACAGAATAGGGGCGGGGGGGGCATATGATGGCCCTTTGTCCCTTTCTTCTGGGATGTGAATCGAGAACCAAATGAATCATCCCAGGGTTTAAAGAAAAGAAAAACTACCTTTGTGTTTTCTGTGAGGCAAATAGGTCTATTTTGAGGCCTTCCTCATTTTGCTATTATCTTAAGGAAATTTCTTGGTGGAAGGACCTTCGTGGGTTATAGCTCCTACGACTTAGAAAGTTCTGTTTACTGTTCTTTAGGTATCTGCAAATCGTGCAGACCTTCTTGAGAAAGATTGCTCTGAAGACTTTCTTCCTTTTTGCCCATGGAAAAAATAGAGAACACTGCTCCCCTGATTCCAGAGTGACTCCCAGGAATTTCTTCTGCTGGTTTGGGGTCCGTTTGTTTTTTGAGTATTTACTACCCAATGCAGAGTCTGAAGAGTTAATTATCGACTCCTTTCTAGCCAGGTCTTGGACTGTCGCTACTAAGAATAAGGAACTACTGTGTCTCTTTGTCACGGAGAGAGACGCCGCCGCTGCGCTCGTCACGTACGTGGGGTTGCAACTGTAGCGGGTTAATTTAGCCTACTCAAACTTGCACTCACCTTTCACTCAGGACACAATTGAGCATAAATCACACCTCATACAGCTCCGCATCCCTCGGACTCTGCTCCACCACATTCTTATTTGCATTTTACTGGAACCAATAAGTATCCCACTCTACATCACTCTTGCTTCACAAGCAGTCACCTTGTCAGACCACTAGACATGCACACTGCACATTTAGCAGTACCACAGCTAACCACACTTTTACAAGGCTATGAGTTCGCAGAGCATACAGGGACCAAAATCCAAGCCACCCTATTAAGCCAGCTAAGTGGATTATGATCTGTTGCACTGTAAAGTTACGCCCCTACGATATGGCTGCAGTTCTTGCAGAGCCCACACAATTTCCAAGACACTCTTTTCAATGTGCAATATGCAACCCGTGGGGCAACATTTTCTACTTCGGTATAACGTATTGGGTTGCTTTTCTCTTTCTCGGGTTTACCTGACTAAGGACTGCACCCAGTCCGTAAGTGTGATGACGTATAGTTTGTACGAAAAAAATCATGGGGTGAAATTCCTGAGCGACGTGGATAACGCGACGGGTGTGACTGGCGCCGAACTAAGTTTTTTAAGTGTAGAAGAGTTACTTCATCAGACAGTGGCGAGGCACCAGGAGATATGGATCCATTAGCAAAGTGCGCGAGGTGCTGGTGCGGGAATAGAGATAGCGGTTGGTTCGTCCGTCATATGCGCATCTATGCCCAGAGCGCGCGGAGAAGACCTCAGCCGGGGGATGTGGTCAAGGGACGACAGCCGGTTGAGAGCCGACAACACGGTGGAGATAGATGAAGTATCGGCAGGGCAGGCGAGGAGTCGGTATCCTATCCGAGAGCACAGCGCCCTGCCCGTGGAAATAGACAAGAACGCAGATTCCTAGTGGAGCGGGCATGGGGTTTGAAAGCGTACTGATCACCTAAGACCTGTAGCAAGAACACCCCACTCCACACAGATGTCCGAGAGCAGATAACGTGCACTTCGAACATGGGCATCTGACAATTGTCTTCTCTGTGTTTGGACAGTCAACCGCACCGTTTTTAGTCTATCCGCAAACTGTGGAGTAAGATGTTATGCGGTGTTCCCCCCATGGTTGCTGAAAATGGCCTGCATAGCAAGGTTATTCAACTGCACAGCATCAGTCCCACCAGGATTGGTTCACCAACAAATAGACGTTGGCGTAGGGTGGCGGGAAGAGCGGGTGAACATAAAGATGTATTCACCAAATGGCATGACCAAACATTCGTACACAGCCCAAGGGAGTGGATGAAGGCAGACTTTTCCTGAGTGTCCCTTTGTCATAGGGATTTGCCAGTACCCCTACTTAGTTCAGAAATGGTAAGGTAGAATAGTACTAGCCAGCTGATCTAATAACTCATCTATTTTGGCCATTGGGTAAGCAAAATGTTGTATTAAGTTTAGCTTTTCTGTAATCCAACAGAACCGTTGTGGTTACTGCTGCCTCTTCATGAAACAAGGACTACAGGGGAGGCCCTGCACTCTGAGATTTTTTATTACGGCTAGGGCCAACATCTCTTCGATTTGATCCTTTTATATTAGATTTGACCTCAGTTGAAACACTGATTGCCTTATGGTGCAATCAGATAACGACAGATGTGCCTTGTGGCGAGTGATTACCCAGAGAGCCTGGGAGAATCATTTAGGCTTTCACCAGGGTGGAAACACTGGCAAAGGTAAGTGTGAAGGCATGTGCGATACTCTCCCGAGCTCACACTTATCTAGTAAGGAGAGTTGGGGGTTGGAATTGTGCAGTCTCAAGGACCATTTCTTTGTGGTGGCCAGCCACAAGGTCTATAGAGGATCCCCCCTCCAACTACAAAGAGGGCACTCACACAAGCTCACCTGTCATGATGTGCTTTAAATGTTACATGAAAACCTTTTGTGCGTTTGTTTGCCTCATTCAAGGCCACAACCATGTATACATCCATTTATCGTTTGCAGTATAGTATAGGGGCCCCTCCCATGCAGCCTTATTTGTTTTGCAACATGGGAACCGCACCCCAGACCTTCTCTATATCACCTCTGTCTGGCAGTTCGGTCAGAACCAAGTTTCGATTGGTCTGGGTTATGGACATATTCTCTGCACTAAGTTACATCAAGGTCTGCATCTTCTCCCTGAGTCTCATACATACCTACCACAGATGACCCTTGTGTCCCTACGCTTACCTACCCAAGTGTCCTTATAGATCAAAGGCTCCCCTTACTTTTTCCCATAAATAAGCTCAAATGGAGGAGAAACCAGGGAGGCGTGTGGTACTTGCCCGGTAAGCAAACAAGAGATGGGGAAGGTACCGCTCGCCCAGTGTCTCCTACAGTCTCATGACCATTTTAACGCATTTGTTTCAGGGTCCCATTTAAAAGTGGCACACAAACCATTATTGAGGGTTACTAAGGGGTGGCTACCAGATGTTCTACTAACTCGCATTTTTTACACGAGGCTTTGTCCATTAATAGTAAACATGAACTATGTACCTTGATCAGTCAAAATTTCCCTAGGGAACCCAACACAAGTGAAACAGTCATCATGCATCTTGCATACATATCTGCCACGTATAGACGAACAGGGTACAGCTTCTGGGTAATCTTAGTGGCGTAGTCACTACTGTAGATACATTTGCTTTCTCTATGAGCTGCTAGTATTTTAGGGTCCACATGAATCTACAGCCACCGACTGGAAAAGCTCATCGATATATCGATAGTAGAATTAGGGAGCCTTCTGAATATTCCCAGTTTTTTCCACCTTTGACAACTGGGGCAAGACCGACAGTAATTAGCATTGTCACGTGCCCATATTGGGCAAAAAATTGTGTGTCACAAAGCGAGTTTGGTTTTTTGTATCCCTAGGTGCACCAGCTAGAGGGATTTCATGGGCAACCTTTCAGCAATCTTTCTTGAATCGGATAGGCGGTCTTCTCACACCAGACTTTCTGTTATCAGCAGGATACCCTCCACCATAGATTTCCTTCTTCCCAGAACACATCCGTTTCTTTGTCAGGTAGGAGTGTTTACCGTGCAAGAAGTTGCAATCTCTCCAAGGTAAAATCTCGTCCGCAGTGCCTGGCCATAAAGCTCTGACCTATCAATATATGAAGTTCCAGGCCTGATGAGTCAAGCGCTAGACCATAGCTAGAGAGCTTGATTCTCCGGGTATACTAGCTTGAACCCCAGGCCGAAGGTTACGATCAACCTCTTCTCCTCGTGGACAACAAAGTCGAGATTAAATTCAATTTGACTGCGAGGCACAACTGCAACAATATGACAGATTTCTTTCCCAGCTCCCCTTCAGGCAAATCTAGTATATCAGTGGAGGGGTATCGGATTTCAGCCCTCCCTTCAACTCATTATTTTCCCAGATTACTCACACTCCTATTCGGAGAGAAGCGCTCCTCAGCAATCGTCACAACGTTTTTAGTGAAAACATTATTGGACACCTTCCTGCCAGGTCAGTGCCTAATAACACATTAGTTGGATAGTGTTGATACGGCCCAACAGTCCTCAAAACCCTTCCTGACCCCCAGTCAGATACACATGCGGTCATTGGTTACAGCAAGGCTAGCTCCCCCAACCCATATTAACAACACTGTTTTTCCTGGAATCTGCATTCTTGAGTTCACCATTTCTGACTAAGGGTCACTTCTGCTCCAGTGTCTCTTAATCCAAACAGTGACCCTCTTGTCCCATGGTAAAATGGTGAAGATTAATCATTGTTTTTCCCCAACTGCCCAGCCACCACAATTACAACAAGGTGTGACCAGTGTTCTGGAAGTATTCTTCTTGGTTGGGAATGCAACACATAAGATGCCCCACTAGGTTACGGATGTGAACATTGTGATTGTCGTCACATAACCAGTTTAGTCCCTGGAGCACCAGAACAAAGGTCGCCCATGGTGTTGGTTTGAAGAGGGAAATTCACCACGGACTTATACCTCCATTCCAGCTGTTTTGCAACAGACTTTGGTTTGACATCCGTTTGGCGGCAATAGCGGTGTCCGCAATCTGCGCAGCTCAATCACCGTCGTTTTGGCTTCCTGTCACAAACAACTGTCGTTACTATCAACAGACAAATTGCAGAAATTTGATCTTTATCATGAGATCACCTCCAGGTCCCCACTCGCTGTTGACCGAAGTCCTCGGTCCACTGTTAGAATGTAGTCCGTATCTGCCACTTAGGTGTACTGTAGTTGGTCCTCGCAATACGCTCCGTAATTTCTTGCGGTACCCCTACTGGAGTTTAGGTTGTACTTTTAAATCAAAGCAGCTTTATAGCATCATAGTTCCCAGTAAGCTACAAGAGGAAAGGTCATCAAATACTTCCAGGCGCTTTGCACTCTACCCTGGGCTTAAATACTGTGCCCACTGCTCATGGAGGCAGATGTGTACGTCCTGCAGGTCTCTCAAACAACCGCAGAAAAATGCCAAGTCCCTATCCTTGTCCAGTACTGGAAAACGTCTTGACGAGGTTCAGATAATAACCAGAGGTCACAGACGCCAAATGATAAAACATGGATAAACATACAAAAATAGTGCAAAATGAGTGAATGTGTGACGCAAGAGGATGGACCATGAACTTACGTGGCGGTGCACACTCCGACGCGCGTTTCAATCGCAGAAGGTCTTTGTCCAAGGATTGCTCCTGGTCTTTGTAGATGGTTGCCATCACTGAAGTGCAACCTTTTGGCCAAATAAAACATAGGAAAGAAAAAACGTGGAGGAAGGGGACAGTTTGCACGTGTGTCCAGAACAGCACTGATTGGTCCGTGTAAACTAGGGTAACTCCTCGCAAGAGTCCACTGTCCTTAAGTTGCAAGGGTTAGTTGCTTAATCCCAACACTATATGCTCTGACAAAATGAATTTAATCCCACGCTGCCCCACAAATTGTCAAGGGGAGTGACTCCGCCGCCTCATCACGTTCGTGGGGTTGCAAAGTTACGGGTTATATTAGCCTACTCAAACTTGCCTCACCTTTCACTCAGACACAAATGTGAGCAATAATCACACCTCATAACAGCCCAGCATCCCCACGGACCCGCGGGACCAATAAGTATCCCCACTTACAACAACTCTTTCTTCACAAGACAGTCACCTAGTCACCCACTAGGACAGTGACACTCAGCACTTTAGCAGTACACAGCTCCAACACTTTCACAGGCTATGAGTCGCAGGAGCATACAGGGACCAATATTAAAAGATTTAAATAATCTTAATGCAAAAGTTGGTCCAGTGCATACAAAAGATATTACAAAATAAAAGGACACACAACACGGCAAAACAGTAATTCTAAAAAAAGGGAGAAAAATAACAGAAACGTTAAACTTAAATAAATCCTGATTCCTGGAGGTGGGGAGAAATAAGGAACACCCTCAGACTTGTCAAGCACCCCCAAATGTGAACAATTTTCCTGGATTTACATATGTTTATATATTTCTCAGTTTGGTTAGGTTTCAGAAACATCCCATTCATTAATTAGTCCAGAGGGTCATCAGGACTTGGGCAAAGTGTTAATGAGGGGGATGGGAAGAGTCCAGGAATATTTACACAGTCTCTTTTTCCAAATTCTAGATGCAGGGTATGGGGTATGGTTAGGCAGAGGAGAGGTGACCAAATGGCTTTGGGTAGAGGTCACCACAGAACTTTCTGCAGTGCTCAGACTTTATCAGGTTGTAAGGATCCTATAGGATGTGTAAAAGAGAGGCCTGACCGTCACTCAAGCCATATATTTCCACAAAGTTTGTAATTTGCCCATTAGTTCACAAATTTTACACATCAAGATAATTATTCCTTGACAGTCTTCTCTTTCGAGATAAGATAATATGTCTACCATAATCTTGCATAAATTTTGTGGTAGGCTGGACAATATCCCAAAAGGCAGGGCCTAAGGACTGAAGTGAACCATCTGTCCGTTGTGGTTTTTTTAATTGCAACCGTAGAATACTCTGTTGTGTGAATGGGATGCATTAGTTACGCATCTTAGGCCGTGGTCACGTGAATATCCTCTTTCCTATCAGAGGAGTGTTATTTTTCGGATTCATCCTGAACTGAATAGTACAAGACTCCAATTGTTCAATCTTTTAACCTATGACCAACGAACATCACCCTGCTCAGTTTTTTCCACTAGATGAGGGGAGTCAATATCCCTCTCCTCTTTTCTTTTAACCAGAACTGGAACAATCACAAATCCAGTCTCAATAATTCTGGAGATCCACTAATTTTTGGTTTGTGTGGGTTGGAAATGGATCAAGGAATTGATGGGGGATTTTTACAATAATTCTGTACACCGTTTTTTTGTAACACCAATATTTTGGAGTGATAATCTCCCATCTGGCAACAAACTGTCCGGAGTTTACCCCAAACTTGGCGTGCTCAAGGAAAGCTGTCCCACTGGGAAGTTCCAGAAGGCCCATCTCTAACACCCGTGATCGGAGATTTCTCTGATCGCGGGTGTTAACCCCTAACACGCCGTGGTCGCGCTGACCGCGCCGTGTCAGGGGCATTTAGCTGGAATCGGACCCCCCCCCGTGGCGCTTACCGGGGAGAAATCTCCGATCACGGGTGTTAGAGGCAGGTGTCGGCTATGATATATAGCCGACACCCGCAGCTTCTGGCGCCTGCGCCAGAAGCTTGACCTACTATTACTGCATTTTGCGGGAACGCACCTCCCGCCATGCAGTAATAGTACGTCAAATGTCGGGAAGGGGTTAAAGAAAAAAAAACAAACACACACCACACAGAAAAGTGAAAGTCACCTAATCCCCACAATTCCCTATACACAAATCATAAAAGTACAAAAAAGAACCCTACATATTTGGCATCGGATACGTTGTTACTTTATGTTCACTTCTTATACGTGTAACAGCGTGTCTGATGACGTTCCCCCCTGGATGATTGACAGAGGGGGACGCAACAACCTCGAGAAGCAGGGTGGGACAGCTAGAGACTGTGCGTTCCAGCGCCATCTTGTATAATTATCCTTTGTGTTCTTAAAAAGGCCACTACTTCGATGATAATTTTGGAAAAAGTACTTGGAGCCAATGAAATTCCGAAAGGAAGTGCCTTGTACTAGAAATGATACATCAGTCCCTCTGGGTTGAGAGCCGCAAATTTCTGGGATGCTTTGTATTTTGGTACGTGATAATAAGCTTGTACACATGAATGCCCCGGATGGATTTGAGTAATAGCCAAACTTAGTTTCTCTATTTTGAACTTCCTGTATAAGATGTACTGATTTAGACCCCTTAGGTTGCATATCATCCTGAATGAACCGTTGGATTTTCTTATTAGGAATAATGGAGAATAATGACCTTCCCCTATCAGTGATGCTGGAACAGGGATGATGACATCCAGGATTTTTGTATTTCTGTCCAGAACTGCTAACTGTAAGTCCTGCTGATGTTGCCTGGTGAGAAAAAATTTTTGGGGAGGAAGATATGTCAGTTCCAATTCTGTTTGATGTTTGTCCACTGCTGGTGAAATTCCAGGAGTCTTCCCACCACTCCGGCGTCATTTCCTTAATGATGGAGTGGTGTTGCTGGAACTAAGGAGGAAACCCCTTCCTCTTCCCCCTTTGGGATAGCTCCATTTGCCCTGCTTTTCTTTCCCTCTATAAAAGGGAACTTTTTCTCTTTTGGGTCCCGAAAGGGCTGCTTCTTCTGAGCTGCTTTCACTTCAGTGAAGCCTTTTTTCCTATCGGCTGCCTTCTCAAGGATAGTATCCAATTTGTGTCCGAATAGGCATTCTCCTGAAAAGGGAAGGCCACACAACTTGGATTTGGACCCGAAATCTCCCGTCCACTGTCTCAGCCACAGCGTTCTTCTTGCCGAATTGGAAAGTGCCCCTTCTTTTGCTCTGAATCTCCTCTGCTGAGGCGTCAGCAACAAAGGCAGCTGCTGACTTGTATGGGGGTGGTCTCAAAAAGGACTTCTCGGTGTGCCATCCTTGATATGGTTTTCCAGCTCAGATAGCCAGAGACTGATGTTGTGGTGATGTTAGATTTTAGATTCCACATGGCAGATTCCCATGTTTTTTTCAGCAGGCTCTTTGAGTTAAGTAGCATCTTCAAAAAAGGAAGATCCGCTTTTTCCGCAATTTTTGTAACCTGGACGACTACTTTAGGAAAGGAGTTCCAGATTTTTGTTTCGTCCTCATGGAAGGATAGGCGGTTTTTAAATTCCCTTGATAGAGATATTCCATTTTCCAGTTCTCTCCATTCTTCAATGATTAAATCTTTCAGGGTTTTATTGACAAGGCAAAAAAAAAAAAAAAAAAAAGACGTACTTTCCCTAAGGATCCCAAAAAGCTTGTCCTTAATGGATTTCGGTTCCTCTATCTCTTCAAGGGAAGGGTCGTTTGCACCAATTGCTGTCCTGGACTGGAGGGGTAAGAGAAGGATCTCCGCATCACACATGCTCCCCCCTCATTGTCCCTCTTGGATGAAAGGACTGGAGGAGAGATTTCTCTACTCCCTGACCTGTGTAGGGACAGGAAGACACTGAAGTGTAGATGCTGGTGGGGTATTAAACTTTGCTGCTTCCTGTCCCTACAGAGGTCAAGGGGTCATCCTCCAAGAGGGGCCGTCATGGGGGACACAATGGAAAAAAGGTTTTATCCCCATAACCAGTGATATTTTGTCTCTCCAGAAAGGCATACAGGCCTCTTTTGAACACGTACATAGAGTCCACCATAACAACCTCCTTCGGCAGAGAGTTCCACAGTCTCACTGCTCTTACAGTAAAGAACCTTTGTCTATGTTGATGGTAGAATCGCCTCTCCTCTAGGCGTAGAGGATCCACCCTTGTCCTTGTCACAGGCCTAGGTATAATAAGATCTTTGGAGAGATCCTTATACTGTACGTTCAGGTATTTGTACATTGTAATGAGGTCTCCTCTTATTTATCTTTTTTCTAAACTGAATAATCCCAAATTTTGTTGCTCTCCTCTGCACCCGTTCCAGTTCTACTATGTGCTTTTTATACACCGTTAACCAAAACTGTACACAATATTCCATGTGTGATCTGACCAGGGATTTGTATAAGGGAAAAAAACTATGTGTTTATCATGAGAATCAATTCCTCTCTTGATACATGCCATGATTTTCTTTTGCTTTAGCAGCAGCGGCCTGGCTCTGGTCACTAAAATTAAGTTTACCATCCACCAATACCCCAAGTCCTTTTCAGCTCCAGTTATAGCAAGTAATTGACTGTTTAGCACATAATTATACTTTTTGTTTCCATGGCCCTAGTGTACAACTTTACATTTATCTACATTAAACCTCATCAACCATTGCTCTGCCCACTCCTCAAGCTTCCACAAATCCCTCTGTAATGCTAAACTATCGACCTCAGTATTTATTACTTTACACAGCTTAGTATCATCTAAAAATATTGAAACTTGACTGTGTAAACCCATTACAAGGTCATTAATAAAAATATTAAAAAGAAGTGGCCCCAATACTGACCCCTGTGGTACTCCACTGGTAACGTCAACCCAATCTGAGAATGTGCCATTAACGACGATCCTCTGTTTTCTATCACCAAGTCAATTACTTACACAGATTTTCCCCTTGCCCCAGCATTCGCAAACTTTTATGTGGCACCGTGTCAAATGATTTTGAAAAGTCCAAATATACAACATCCACAGTGTCCCCCACATCCAGTCTGGAACTTACTTCCAGATTTGTCTGAGAGGACCGATCGCTCATAAAACCATGCTGACGCTGGGTTAGAAGGTTATGCACAGTGAGATACTCCAGGATAGCATCTCTAACAAACCCCTCATATATTTTCCCTACCACAGAAGTCAGACTCACAGGTCTGTAGTTTCCAGGAGCGGTTTTTGATTCTTTTTTTTTATATTGGTACCACATTTGCTATGTGCCAGTCCTGTGGAAATGCAAATGCCACAACATTCTCGGACATTGCCTGCCACATCTTGGACAGAATGATAGAAGATTAGCATAACACACACCTCTAGCTTCAGACCCAGCTCTGACCCAACACAGATTATAAATGGTCAGATGCTGGGATCCATTTCTCCGCAAACGTGGAATCTAGAAAGAAAATTCCAAGTGCTCCTGAATCTATGTAGCCGCCCCTGCAGGATTGTATGATCATCTCCACATGTGTGAGCTGGTGTAAGGTCCTCTTTAAGGAATAAGTACCTTTAAGGTGTTTGGTTTAAGACCCTTGGAAAAAAAACCCTGGTGTAAAAATTCTTCTATATTTTTAAGTAGATTGCGTTTATTACTGGCTTCCTGCTAGCCACTATGGTATCAATCACCTTATCAGAAAGGCTTACTGCTAATTTTAGTTTGGTGACGGATGATGGAATGGACCCCAAGATAGTAGATCCGGTCTTCCAGTAGCAGTATGGGTTTTTCTAGAGAAATGTTCCTCATCACAGAGAAGCACCTCGTTTTGGACCAATAAGGAGCCATAGGTATAAGCTTGGCCTTGTCTTGGCAAAATTTCTGTAAGATCTACGACAGAATAGGGGCGGGGGGGGCATATGATAGGCCTTTGTCCCATTTCTGGGATAGTGAATCGAGACCAAATGAATCATCCCAGGGTTTAAAGAAAAGAAAAACGTTACCTTTGTGTTCTTCTGGGAGGCAAATAGGTCTATTTGAGGCCTTCCTCATTTTGCTATTATCTTAAGGAAATTTCTTGGTTGAAGGACCATTCGTGGGGTTATAGCTCCATACGACTTAGAAAGTCTGTTTACTGTTCCTTTTAGGTATACTGCAAATCGTGCAGACCTTCTTGAGAAAAGATTGCATCTGAAGACTTATCTTCCTTTTTGCCCATGGAAAAAATAGAGAACACTGCTCCCCTGAGTCCAGAGTGACTCCCAGGAATTTCTTCTGCTGGTTTGGGGTCAGATTTGTTTTTTGAGTATTTACTACCCAAATGCAGAGTCTGAAGAGTTAATTTCTGACTCCTTTCTAGCACGGTCTTGGACTTCGCTACTAGAAATAAGGAACTACTGTGTCTTTGTCACGGAGAGGACGCCGCCGCCGCCTCGTCACGTGACGTGGGGTGCAACTGTACGGGTTAATTTAGCCTACTCAAACTTGCACTCACCTTTCACTCAGGACACAAATTGAGCATAAATCACACCTCATACAGCTCCAGCATCCCTCGGACCTGCTGCCACCACATATTGCATTTATACTGGGACCAATAAGTATCCCACTCTACATCAACTCTTGCTTCACAAGCAGTCACCTTGTCACACCACTAGACATGCACACTCAGCAATTTAGCAGTAACACAGCTAACCACACTTTACAAGGCTATGAGTTCACAAAGCATACAGGGACCAAAATACAGCCACCCTATTAAGCCAGCTAAGTGGATTATGATCTGTGATCACTGTAAAGTTACGCCCATACAGATATGGCTGCAGTTCTTGCAGAGCCCACACAATTGCCAGACACTCTTTTTCAATTGTGGCATATGCAACCTCCCGGGGCAACAGTTTCCTACTTAGGTAAAGTATTGGGTGCTTTTCTCTTTTCGGGTTTACCTGACTAAGGACTGCACCCAGTCCGTAAGTGCTGACGTTAGTTTGTACCAAAAATCTGCGGGTGAAATCTGGGCCTGGAGAACAGGTGGACTGGCCAATACAGCTTTTAAGGCTGAAAAGGATTCTTCACACTGATTGGTCCATGCAACAATTTGGGGAAGTTTTTTCTTGGTTAAGTTTGTCAAGGGTTTAGCCAGCACACTGTAGTTTGGCACAAATTTCCTATAATAGCCGGCTGTCCCTAGGAAAGACATGACTTGTTTCTTAGTTCTAGGGGTGGGCCATGTGGTTTTGGCATCTACTTTCCCCTGTTAAGGCCGTAGCACCCCACCTCCCACACAGTGTCCCAGATAATGCACTTCTAACATGGCTATCTGACATTTCTCTGGTTTGACAGTCAAACCTGCCCTTTTGAGTCTATCCAGCAACTGTGACAGATGTTGCAGGTGTTCCCCCCATGAGTTGCTGAAAATGGCTATGTCATCAAGGTATGCAACTGCAAAGCTATCCAGTCCCTCCAGGAGTTGGTTCACCAACCTTTGGAAGGTGGCAGGGGAATTTTTCATACCAAATGGCATGACCAAAAATTCGTACAGCCCAAAGGGAGTTATGAAGGCAGACCTTTCCTGAGCGTCCTTTGTCATAGGGATTTGCCAGTACCCCCTACTTAGATTCATAATGGTAAGGTAGGAAGTACTAGCCAGCTGATCTAATAACTCATCTATTCTTGGCATTGGGTAAGCATCAAATGTTGTAATTAAGTTTAGCTTTCTGTAATCCACACAGAACCGTGTGGTTCTGTCCTTCTTTGAAACAAGGACTACAGGGGAGGCCCATGCACTCTGAGATTTTTGTATTACGCCTAGGGCCAACATCTCTTCTATTTGATCCTTTATATTAGATTTGACCTCAGTTGAAACCTGATTGCCTTATGGGCAATCAGATACCAAGCAGATTGCCTTGTGGGCAAGTGATTACCCAGAAGCCTGGGAGAACTCATTTAGCTATTCACAGGGTGAACACTGGCAAAGGTATCTGTGAAGGCATTGAGTACCTCCCCGAGCTCACACTTCTGAGTAAGGGAGAGTTGGGGGTTGAATTGTGCAGTCTCAAGGGACCATTTGCTTTGTGGCTCAGACACAAGGTCTAATAGAGGATCCCCCTCCAAACTACAAAGAGGCATCACACAAGCTCCCCTGTCATGATGTGCTTTTAACATGTTAACATGAAAAACCTTTTGGCGTTTGTTTGCCTCATCAAGGGCCACAACATAGTTAACATCATTTAATCGTTTGCATATAGTATAGGGGCCCTCCCATGCAGCCTGTAGTTTGTTTTGCAACATGGGAACCGGCACCCAGACCTTCTTCATATATCCTCTGTCTGGCAGTTCGGTCATACCAAAGTTTCTGATTGGTCTGGGTTATGGACATATTCTCATGCACTAAGTTACTCAAGGTCTGCATCTTCTCCCTGAGTCTCAATACATACTCTACCACAGAGACTCCTTGTGTCCCTACGTTACCCTCCCAAGTGTCCTTAATCAGATCAAGAGGCTCCCTTACTTTTCTCCCATAAATAAGCTCAAATGGGGAGAAACCAGTGGAGGCTTGTGGTACTTCCCGGTAAGCAAACAAGAGATGGGGAAGGTACCGCTCCCAGTCTCTCCCTACAGTCTCAATGACCATTTTAAGCATTTGTTTCAGGGTCCCATTAAAACGTTCACACAAACCATTAGTCTGAGGGTGATAAGGGGTGGCTACCAGATGTTCTACCTGCATTTTCTTACAGAGGCTTTGCATTAAATTAGACATGAACTATGTACCTTGATCAGTCAACATTTCCCTGGGGAACCCAACACAAGTGAAAACAGTCAATAATGCATCTGCTACCTTATCTGCACGTATAGAAGACAGGGCTACAGCTTCTGGGTATCTAGTGGCGTAGTCAACTACTGTAAGAATACATTTCTTTCCTGAGCTGCTAGGTATTTTAAGGGGTCCAATGATATCTACAGCCACCCGCTGGAAAAGCTCATCGATTACTGCTAGAGGAATTAGTGGAGCCTTATGAATATTCCCAGTTTTTCCCACCCTTTGACAAACTGTGCAAGACCGACAGTAATTAGCAATGTCAGTGCCCATCTTGGGCCAATAAAAATTGTGTGTCAAGCGAGCTTTGGTTTTTTGTATCCCTAGGTGCCCAGCTAGAGGGATTTCATGGGCAACCTTCAGCAATCTTTCTCTGAACTGATAGGCGTTTCTCACAATCCCAGAATTTCTGTTTATCAGCAGGAATACCCTCCACATAGAGCTTTCCTTCTTCCCAGAACACCCGTTCTTTGTCAGGTAGGAGGTTTACCTGCAAGAAGTTTCAACTTCTCCAAGGTAAAATCTGTCCGCAGTGCCTGCATAAAGCTCTGACTATCAATATGTAAGTCAAGGCCTGATGCAAGCGCTAGACCAGAGCTAGAGGCTTGATTCTCGGGGTATACTAGCTGAACCCCAGGCCGAAGGTTACGATTCAACCTCTTCTCCTGTGGACAACAAAGTCTGAGGATTAAATTCACTTTGACTGCGAGTCACAGCTGCAACATATGAAGATTCCCCAGCATCCCCTTCAGGCAAATCTAGTATATCAGTTGGAGGGGTATCGGATTTCAGCCCTCCCTTCAATCATTACTTTTCCCAGATTCATCACACTCTACTTGAGGAGAGAAGCGCTCCTCAATCGTCATCAACGGTTTAGTAGAAACATATTGGGACACCATTCTGCCAAGGTCAGTGCCTAATAACACATTAGTTGGAATAGTGTTGGATACGCCCACAGTCCTCAAACCCCTTCCTGACCCCCAGTCTAGATACACATGGGCCATTGGTACAGCAGGGCTAGCTCCCCCAACCCCTATTACAGACAATGTTTTTCCTGGAATTATGTCATTTGAGTTCACCATTTCTGGACATACAAGGGTCACTTCTGCTCCAGTGTCTCTTAATCCAACAGTGACCCTATTTCCCATGGTAACATGCTGAAGATTATCATTGTTTTTCCCCACTGTCCCAGCCACAAATAAAACAGAGGGTGATGATCCAGTGTTCTGGAAGTATTCTTCTTGTTGGGACATGCAACACTAAGATGCCCCACTTGGTTACAGGTGAAACATTTGTGATTGTCAATAACAGTTTTAGTCCCTGGAGCACCAGAAAAAGGTCGCCCTGGTGGTTGGTTTGCAGAAGAAGGGGAATTCACCACTGGCTTACCTCCATTCCAGCTGTTTGCAACAGACTTTCGGGGTTCTGACATCCTGTTGGCGGCATAGGTGTCCGCAATCTGCGCAGCTTCATCCGCAGTTTTAGGCTTCCTGTCACAAACAAACTGTCGTACATCAACAGGACAAATGTGCAGAAATTGATCTTTTATCATGAGATCCTCCAGGTCCTCACTGCTGTTGACAGAAAGTCCTCGGGTCCACTGTAGAAATGTAGTCCGTAAGTTGCCTACTGTATCAGTGTAGCTGTCAGTTGGTCCTCGCAATACGCTCCGGAATTTCTTGCGGTACACCTCTGGAGTTAGGTTGTACTTTTAAATCAAAGCAGCTTTTATAGCATCATAGTCCTCATTAAGCTCAAGAGGAAGGTCATCAAATACTTCCAGGGCTTTGCCTCTTAGCCCTGGGCTTAAATACTGTGCCCACTGCTCATGGGGCAGATGGTACTGTCTGCAGGTCTTCTCAAACAACCGCAGAAAAATGTCCAAGTCCCTATCCTTGTCCAGTACTGGAAAACGTTCTTGACGAGGTCAAGAATAATAACAGAGGTCACAGACGCCAAATGATAAACATGGATAAACACATACAAATAGTGCA
This sequence comes from Engystomops pustulosus, assembly GCA_019512145.1. NCBI lineage: Eukaryota > Metazoa > Chordata > Amphibia > Anura > Leptodactylidae > Engystomops > Engystomops pustulosus. The sequence goes on from WNYA01000087.1 coordinate 250,401, forward strand.
AAATGAGTGGAAGCTAGTGTGACCAAGAGGAGGACATGATATTACCTGGCGTGCACCCCGAAGCGCGTTTCAATCGCAGCAGGTCTTTGTCAAGGGATTGCTCTGTCTCTTGTAGATGGTTGCCATCACTGAGTGCAACCTTTGCCAAATAAAACATAGGAAAGAAAAACGGGGAAGGGGAACTGTTTGCACGTGTGTCCTAGAACAGCACTGATTTGGTCCGTGTAAAACTAGGGTACTCCTCGCAAGGATTCCACTTGTCCTTAAGTGCAAGGGTTAGTTGCTTAATCCCAACACTTAATGCTCTGACAAAAATGAATTTATCCCACCGCTGCCACCAATTTGTCAAGGGGAGGACGCCGCCGCCTCATCACGTGACGTGGGGTGCAACTGTACGGGTTAATTTAGCCTACTCAAACTTGCGCTCACCTTTCACTCAGGACACAAATTGAGCATAAATCACACCTCATACAGCTCCAGCATCCCCCGGACCCGCTGGGACCAATAAGTATCCCACTCTACATCAACTCTTGCTTCACAAGCAGTCACCTAGTCACACCACTAGACATGCACACTCAGCACTTTAGCAGTAACACAGCTCCACACTTTACAAGGCTATGAGTTCGCAGAGCATACAGGGACCAAAATTAAAGATTAAATAATCTTTAATTGCAAAAAGTTGGTCAGTGCATAAAAAAGATATTACAAAATAAAAGGACACACAACACGGCAAAACAGTTATAAAATAAAAAGGGAGAAAATAACAGAAACTTACAACTTAACATAAATACTGATTCCCTGGAGGTGGGAGAAATAAGGAACACACTCAGCTTGTCAAGCAGCCCCCAAAATGTGAACACCATTTCCTGGATTTCATATTGTTTTATATCTTCTCAGTTTGGTTCAGGTTTCAGAACCTCCCATTCATTAATTAGTCCAGAGGGTCATTCAGGATTGGGCAAAGTGTTAATGAGGGGGGAAGAGTCCAGGAATATTTACACAGTTCTTTGTTTCCAAATTCCTAGATGCAGGGGTAGGGGGTAGGTGCAGAGGAGAGGTGACCAAATGGCTTTTGAGGTCACCACAGAACATTCTGCAGATCAGGTTGTAAGGATCTATAGGATGTTGTAAAAGAGGCCTGGACGCTTCAATGCCATATATTTCAACAAAGTTTGTAATTGCCCAATAGTTCAACAAATTTTACACATTCAAGAATAATATTTCCTTGACAGTCTTCTCTTCTGAGATAAGATAATATGTCTACCATAATCTTTGTAAATTTTCTGGTAGCTGACAATATCCCAAAAGGCAGGGCCTAAAGGGACTGAAAGTGAACCATCTGTCCTTGTGGTTTTTTTTAATTGCAAACCTTAGAAATCTCTGTCTGTGTGAATGGGGATGCGATAGTACGCATCCTTTAGGCCGATGGTACACGTGAAGTATCCTCTTCCTATCAGAGGAGTTGCTTATTTTATGGATTCCATCCTGAACTTGAAGTACAGAATCCAATTGTTCAATCTTTTTAAACTTATGACCAACCGAAACAACCTGCTCAGTTTTTCCACTAGGAATGAAGGGGAGTAATATCCCTCTCCTCTTTCTTTTAACAGAACTGGAACAATCACATCCAGTCTCAATAAATTCTGGAGATCCACTAATTTTGGTGTGGGTTGGAATGATACAAGGAATCTGAGTGGGGGAATTTTTACAATATATTCTGTAACCGGTTTTTTGTAACACCCAATAATTTTGAGTGATAATCTCCCATCTGGCAACAAACTGTCGGAGTCTGACCCCCAACTTGGCGTGCTCAAGGAAAGTGCTCCCCTGGGAAAGTTCCAGCAGCCCATCTTACCTCTGGATTTTGGAAAGTCTTTATTATCTTTAAAGGGGCAAAAAAAACTTTCTATTTTGGAGGGGTGGAGATGGGGATCGCAAACTACGTAACAGAGAAGCATACTGGATCCTGAATCTCATGACAATGATTCCAAAAGGTCTAAATAACAGAACCAGAGGTCGCATTAACGCCCCCACCAAGCGTCATAGATAAATGATGAGGCGCCATTACTCCCCAAAATAATTGCCAAGTGTAAAAGTACGCTTGGGAATTATCCCCAGCGGGGCACGCTGCAACCCCGCACATACTGGCTTTTGAAGAGTGCAGAGATCTTCCTGGCTGACTGTCTCGGTATCTGCGGCCCCGTCCCCGGTCATATGTGTCGCCACTGCTGAGCAGGGTGTTCTGTCAGTGTGAACTGAGAGGCGGCGCTCACACACATGATGCCTCAGGCTCCTCGTCACTGTCGGCTGCCCCACTTCTCGGCGGACCCGTGGGGAGGCCCGGGTCATGGGCGGCGCCTGCAGATCCTCTTCCAGGAGCTTGACATCAATAAGGACGGCGCCTTCTGCATCAATGAACTGACAGTGGTGGGTGCAATGGACCGAGCTGGAGCAGTGGGTGAGACATCCGCCATAGCTGTGCTAGGGATGAGCATTTGCAGAAGTGTAATCTATGGGTTTGTTACTATTGTATCCTGTATCCCCAATTCATTCACTTCTCCTAGACACGCATAACCTTTCATGTGGTTGTGTGGGCGGCTCTTTCATGATTTTTCACAGCTGAAGTTTGTTACAAGTGTCAGTGGTTCTTTGGAAGCAACAGGAATCTCAACTACAATACAGACCAATGTGACAATCCCTCAGCTGTGACTTATGTTGAGATTGTTGAACATCAGTTTTATCCACATGGTTAAATCAAGGAAATTTGTCCAATTGGGACACATAAACCCATTGGTCACTAAAAAATAACTTTTATTGATACTCGTTAAAAGATGGAACTAACTTAAGCCAATATTGTGTGTTAAAAATTTGCAGAGTGCAAGGGGCGGCAGCTCTCACCATAACAGGGTGGTAGATATTATGAAGTCAGACACATCAATATTATGATTAGATATCGGAGACTGGTGGTGCGTGATTTCGCTACATGTGGGGTAATGCTACTGTAGTTATATTTTATATTGTGGAGACACCCATATTGGTTTATTGGGTTCAGTTCGCAGCCACCTCGGCTGTCATCAAATACTGACAGCATCAATATTCAATCCAAATTACTTCAAGTTGGGCTTTGCCTCTAGGACCACCTCGGGATTTAACATACTGTTGCCCACTGTCATGGGGCAGATGGTACTGTTGCAGTTCTTCTCAAACACAACACGTCAGAAAACTGCCAAGTCCCTATCCTGTCCAGTACTGGAAACGTTCTTGACGGGTCCAAGAATAATAACGAGGTCACAGGACGCCAAATGATAAACATGGATAAACACATCAAAATAGTGCAAATGAGTGAGGGAAGCTAGTGTGACCAGCGAGGAGCGACATGATATTACCGGGCGTGCACCCGCTACGCGGCGTTTCACTCGCGAAGTCTTTGTCAGAGCATTTGCTCTGTCTCTTGTTAAGATGGTTGCCATCACGTGAGTGCAACCTTTGCCAATAAAAGCATAGAAAAAACACGGGGAAGGGAGAACTGTTCAGTCGTGTCCTAGAACAGGCACTGCATATTGGTCCGTGTAAAACTGAGGACTCCTCGCAAGTGTTCACTTGTCCTTAAGTGCAAGGGTTAGTTGCGTAAGCCCCACTACTTAATGCCTGAACACAAAATGAAGTTATTCCCACCGCTGCACCATTTGTCAAGGGGAGGACACGGCCGCCGCCTATCACGGTGAACGTGGGGTGCAACTGTACGGGTTAGCAGTTAGCCACTCACAACTTGCGCTCACCACGTTCCTCAGACACAAATTGAGCTTAAATCACACCTATTACATCTCCCACATCCCCCGAGAACGCTAGGGACCAAATAATATCCCCACCTACATCAACTCCTTGCTTCACAAAGATCACCTAGTCACACCACTAGAATGTCAACCCAGCACTTAGTCAGTAACACAGCTCCACACTTTACAGCTATGAGATTACGCAGAAGCATACAGGGACCAAAATTACAGATAGTTAAATATCCTTTAATTGAAAAAAGTTGGTACAGTGCATAAAAAATATACATACAAACTACAAAGGACACACAAACACGGCAGAAACAGTTATAAAAGAAAAAGGGGAGAACATAACAGAACTTACAACTTAACATTAATCCTGATTCCTCGGAGGTGGAGACGAACTAGAACCAACCAGGCTTGTCAAGCAGCCCCAAAATGTGAACCCCAATTCTGATTTCATATTGTTGTATCATCGTCTCAGTTTGGTTTCAGGTTTCAGAACCTCCCATCATTAAGTCAGCCAGAGGGTAATTCGGATTGGGCGCAAAGTGTTAATGAGGGGGGACAGAGCTCCAGGAATTTTACACAGGTCTTGTTTCCAAATTCTAGATGGCAGGGGTAGGGGTCAGGTGCAGAGGAGAGGTGACCAAGGCTTTTGAAGGTCCACAGAACATTTCTGCAGGTCAGACTTATCAGGTTTAAGGATTATAGGATGTTTAAAGAAGGCCTGGCACAGCTCAATGACCATATATTGCAGAACAAAGTTTGTATTGCCCAATAGTTCAACAAATTTTACACATTCAAAATATATTTCTTACAGTTCTTCTCTATGCTGAGAAGAATAATTATGTTCACCATATCTTTGTAAAAATTTCTGGTATGACAATATCCAAAAGCAGGGCCTAACAGGGACTGAAAAGTGGGAACCATGTCTGTCCTGTGGTTTTTTTAGTTATTCAAACCTTAAAGAGAAATCTCTGTCTGTGTGAATGGAGGATGCGATAGTACGGCATCCTTTAGGCCGAGTGGTACAACGGTACTTCTCTTACCTATCAGAGGAGTTGCTGTATTTTAGGATTCATCCTGAATTGAAGTACGAGATCCAATTGTTTCAATCTTTTTTAACTTATGACCAACCGAATACAACCTGCTCAGTTTTCCACTAGGATGAAAGGGGAGTAGATCCCTTCCTCTTATTTTAACAGAACTGCGAACAATCCATCCAGTTCAATAAATTCTGGAGACCACGAATTTGGTGTGGGTTTGGATGATACAGGAATCTGAGTGGGGGAATTTTTTACAATATATCTCTGAACCGGTTTTTTGTAACACCCAATCAATTTGGCAGTGATAATCTCCATCTGGCAACAACTGTACGGAGTCGTGACGCCCCAACTTGGTCGTGCTCCAAGGAAAGTGGCTCCCCTGGGTAAAGTATCAAGCAGCCATTTACCTTGGATTTTGAAAAAAGTCTTTTTATCTTAAAGGGGCCAAACAAAAAACTTTCTATTTTGAGAGGGTGGAGATGGGGATCGAACAACTACGTACAGAGATAAAAGAATACTGGATCCGAATCATCATGACAATATTAAAAGGTCTAAATAACAGAACAAGGTTCGAGAATTAACCCCCCACCAGTCAAGATAAGGATGAGGGCGCCAGTTATCCCAAAATAATTGCCAAGGTAATAAAATAACGTTGTGATTATCCCCAGCGGGCACCTGCAACCCCACATATGGCTTTTGAAGAGTGCAGAGATTCTAACCTGGCTGAAGCGTCTCGGTATCTGGGCCCCGCGTCCCAGGTTCATATGTGTCACCACTGCTGAGACAGGGTGTTTTGTCAAGTGGTGAATGAAGGCGAGCGCTCACACAATGATCGCTCCAGGCATCCGTCACTGTCGGCTGCCCACTTCTCGTCGGACCGTGGAGGCCGGGGCAGGGCGGTCCCCCTTGCAGATCCTCTTCCACGGGCTTGACATACATAAGGAACGGCGCCCTTCTGCATCAATGAACTGACAGTGGTGAGTGTTGCAAGTGGAGCACTGGGCTGATGCAGTGGTGAGGAAATCCGCCATAGCTGTGGCTAGGGATGAGGAAGCATTCGCATAGTCGTAATCTCTGGGTTTGTTTTACTAGTTGTATCCTGTATCCCCAATTCATTCACTTCTCTAGACACACATAACCTTTCATGTGTGTTGTGTGGCGGCTCTAATTCATGATTATTAAACACAGCTGAAGTTTAGTTACAAGGTCAGTGGTTCCTTGGAAAGCACAGGAATCACTGCAACTACAATAAGACCAAGTGACAATCCCTCCAGCTGTGGACTTATGTTTAGAATTATGTAACACATCAGTTTTATCCACATGGTTAAAGTTCAATGAAATTGGTCCAATTGGGACACATAAACCCATTGGCACTAAAAATAACTTTATTGTACTCGTTACAAGAGGAACTAAACTAAGCCAATATTGTGTGTTAAACATTTGCAGGGTGGCAAGGGCGGCAGCTCTCACCTAACAGGTTGGTAGATTTATGAAGGTCAGACACCTCAATATATTGATTAGATATCGGAGATGTTCTTTGTGGTGCGTATTTCGCTACATGTGCAGGTAATGCTACTGTAGTTATATTTTTAGATTGTGAGGAGACCCCATATTGGTTTATATGGTTCAGTATCGACGCCACCTCGGCCATTTTATAGCCAAATTACATACTTTGTGGATAGCCAAACAAAATAACATGCATAGAATACACATCCGGCCCACTTCTGCATTAGGTACACCGGTCCACTGACTCGGAAACTTATTTCTAATTAGCCATCACATGTGCGGCAACTCAGTGCATTTAGGCATGTAGACATGTCAGCAATCTCCTGCAGTTCAAACTGAGCATTCAGTATGGGGAGAAAGGAGATTTGAGGCACTTTGAACGTGGCATGGTGGGTGTTTGCAGAAGGGCTGTTTCTGAAGATTCAGAAAACTGCGTGATCTATTGGGATTTTCACGCACAACCATCTCAGGGTTTACAGAGAATGGTCCGAAAACAGAAAAAACAAGTGAGCGGCAGTTCTGTGGGCAGAAATGCTTGTTTTGAGTGCCAGAGGTCTAGGAGATTGGGCAGAAGGTTCGAGCTGATAGAAAGCAACAGTGACTCAAATCGCCACCCTTAGAACCAAGGTAGGCAAGAAGAGCACCTCTGCACACACATACGTCGAACTTTGAGGCAGATGGGCTACAGCAGCAGAAGACCACACCGGGTGCCACTCCTTTCAGGCTAAGAACGAAACTGAGAGGCTCATTTGCACAAGCTCATCAAATGGACCAGTAGGAGATTGGAAAACCTTGCCTGGTATGATGGTTCGATTTCTGCTGCGACATTCGGATGTGGAGGGTCAGAATTTGGGCGTCAACAACATGAAAGCATGAATCCATCCTGCCTTGTAATCAACGGTTCAGGACTGGTGGTGTGGTGTCATGGTGGTGGGGAATATTTTTCTTGGCACTCTTTGGGCCCCTTGGTACAATTGAAGCATTGTGCAACCCACAGCCTACCTGAGTCTTGTTGCTGACCAGGTCCATCCCTTTATGACCACAATGTACCCACATCTGATGGCTACTTCAGCAGGATAGAAATGCGCCATTCATAAAGCTGGAATCATCTCAGACTGTTTCTTGAACATGACAATGGGTTCACTGTACTCAATGGCCCCACAGTCACCAGATCTCAATCCTCGAGCAGCTTTGGGATGTGGTGGAACGGAGATTCGCTCATGGATGTTGCAGCCGACAAAATCGCGGCAACTGTGTGATGCCATACATGTCAATATGGACCAAAATCTCTGAGGAATGCTTCAGCACGCACCTGTTGAACTGTGCCACGAGAGAATTGAGGCAGTTTCAAGTTTATACGGTGTGAAAACAAGACACTTGTCCCCAAGTCAACCAGGAAGGGAAGGGATTGGATGAGGAGGGATTTAGGGAACAAGTTCTTAATAAACATAACCATCATGTTTGATTAGATTTAAAAGAGCATCTAGACCCTTCTTGAGCTCTCTATGTCCTGCTGTGACCAGCGCCTGAGGCAGGCTATTCCACAGATTGACAGTTCTCTAGTAAAAAAGCCCTGTCGTCCCCAGTGATTAACCTTGATTTCTCCAACGGAGACAGTGCCCCTCGTCTTTTGATTTGATTTAATCTGAAACAACTTACCACCATATTTTTTGTATGGACCATTCATATATTTAAAAAATAATATGGACCTCCGTAAGTAGTCTCTTTCAGAATACAATAATGTAGTTGTTTTAATCTTTCCCCTAATAAGACCCTCCATACCCCTTATCTTTTGTGGCTGATACGATGAAACCTTCCAGCTCCAGGTAATCCTTTTATGGACGGTGCCAGAAAGGGAACAGTATTCCAGGTGATGGCGAACAATGCACTTGTATAGTGGTATATACATCCCTATCACGGGAGTCCAGCACTTTGATCATGACAAGATCCTACTAGCTTTAAGGCAGCTGCTTGACATTGCATGGTTACTCAATTATGATCTTACTAACCCCCAGGTCCCTTCTCACACAGGGACTGCTCCCAGTTTATTCCCCAAGACACATATTTGCCGTTGGATTATTGGCCCCGTCAGTGATGCAACACTACTGTTACCATTTATACCATCATTATAAATCATGTGCCAAGTGGATGACCACACATAGTCAGTTTTTCCAAGTCCCTGCAGCCTATGAACACTCCTCCATAGACTGTATTACACTACACAGTTTGTTGGTTGTCATCTGCAAAATAGACAATAGTGCTATTAATTCTAACTCTATATCATTAATAAATATATTAATAGTAGGGTGGCCAGCACAGAACCCTGGGGTACACCACTCATAACTGGTGACCATCCGAGTAGGAATCATTGCCACAACTCTCTGGATACGATCCTTTAGCCAGTTTGCAATCCAATTGCAAATTATTTCTGCCAAACCAATAGCCCTAATTTTACCTCATCAGGCATCTATGAGGGACAGTGTCAAATGCCTTTGCAAAGTCCAAGAACACAATATGCCACAGCTGCTCCTCCATCCAGGCAACCTGCTCACTCTTCATAGAAGCATATAAGGTTAGTTGACACTTCTATTCTTAGTAAAACCAGCTGGCTGTCACTATGATACCTTTGATGTTCACATTATCCTCCAGTATATAGTCTTTTACTAACCCTTCCAGTATTTTCCCCCTCAATGGAAGGAAGCTTACAGGCCTGTAATTGCCAGTCTGAAGGCAAAGGGGGTCCAACCGTTACTAGCATGGTGTACCTAATAAGTGGTCGGTGAGTGAGATGAATATATATCATTATATATATATAGAACAGCAAAAAAGGCAGCACTCCGAGATTGTGGAAATCAGAAAACATACTCTTATTCACACATGTGTCACACATTGCCTTGACACATGTGTGAATAAATGAGTATGTTTTTCTGATTCCACAAATTCGGCAGTGCTGCCTTTTTTGCTGTTCTATGGTTTGATGGACCTTGGTTCAGGTCCTGGGAATTGCACCCGAGTCATAACTTTTCCTCGAGTGCTGACCTCACATCTTTGTAATATATATATAATATATATAGTGTTATATATGGTGTATATATACTGTGTATATATATATTCGAGAGAGAGAGAGAGATATGTGTAAACCAATTGGTTCATATAACCCTGTACCAAAGATACATAACTTGGATCCAGGAAACGTTTTAATTATATCCAACAAAAGAGCTTTATGCCAAACGTAGAAGTCCCAGTCATATCTGGCGTTATGAATCAATTAAACAAGTACTTGGGAGGTACTACAACCACGAAAATGGGTATATGTCTAACACCGTGCCCAACTTCGTGCGAGAGTCTACGCCTCGGCGACTTGCCCATGAGAGGCGACAGTTACATCAAGCCTGCCGACAAAGGCGGAGCGGTCGTCGTCATGGACACGTCGGCATACATCGCTGAGATCAGACGCCAGCTGGAGGATAATACGGTTTACAAACATGTCACCACTGACCCCCAAATTTGAGTTGGGACGCTGCATCTCACACATAGTAGAGGCAGCGGTTCGTATGGGGACCATCAGTGAAAATATGCAGAAATTTCTAATTGTCACGAATCCACGTACCCCTATTCTATATACACTCCCCTAGATACATAGGTAAGAATGTGGAACACCCCCCAGGGAGACCGATAGTCTCAGGGAGGGGGTCCATAACATCGAATATAGCAATCTTTTTAGATCAAGCATTGAGGGAGTTGTCAACTAGGGGACAATCTTATATTCAGGACACCACAGATTTTCTGTGTAAACTCAGACAGATACATCTTACCGATACCTCACAAGTGACACTGGTCTCATTCGACATAGTGTCACTATATACGTCAATTAATCATGAGATGGGACTGCAGCATTCTAATTTTAATGCAACTGAAACACTGTTTATTTTGGACCTTTTAAGATTAGTGTTACACAACAACTACTTCCTCTTTGGGAGCGATTTCTTTGTGCAACTTAAAGGAGTGGCGATGGGGACCAATATGGCCCCCACATACGCCAACATTGTCATGGCTTCACTTGAGGAGGACTTCGTCTATGTGTCCCACCACTTCCAGCATGTCGTGGAGTGGTGGCGATACATAGACGATGTCTTCCTCCTGTGGACAGGGGATTTGGAACAATTGATGAACTTTCATGAATATTTGAACACCATTGATAACGACATCAAGTTCACAATGGTACAATCCAAACAGAACCTACAATTCCTAGATGTACTAGTACAAAATACAACACATGGAATTACCACTGATGTATTTTACAAGCCAACAGATAGGAACACCATATTACGTTTCAAGAGCAACCACCCTCGACCTATGATCAACTCTCTCCCCCTTAGTCAGCTCTACAGAGTGAAACGTATTGCAGGAGAAGTTACAAAAAAATATTTCTCTGATGTTGTCTAAATTCACACAGAGGGGTTATCCCAAAAAAGTCCTGGTAAAAAACAAAGAGAAACTTGACTCCAAGAACCGAGAGGAATTACTGGCACCCAAACATTCACACGACAAAAAGGGCCGGATCCCCTTATCTCTACATACTGCGATACTAGCAATAGAGTGGAATCAATAGTGAAAAAACACTGGAGAATATTGGCAAGTGACCCCACAGGGGTACCTGAATTTCATAATCCCCCGATCCTATCATACAGGAGAGCGAGTAATATCAAAGATCGGGTAGTTAAGACTGACGTAGGTCCCTTAAGATCGGTCACACAGAGAGGCATCTATGGCCCCACACATAAAGGGTGCTTTCCATGCAGAGACTGCATTAACTGCTCACATGCGCTTAAAGGTGACACTTTTATCCACGGGAAACATTACAAAATTCAACATTACCTCGATTGCAACAGCGACTTTGTCATCTGTTGAGTTGCCCATGTAATTTAAAATATGTGGGCGAAACAACATTAGATTTCAAAACGAGATTCACACAACATAGGTATACTATAAGGAAAAGAAAGAAAGATTTACCCATAAGTAGACACTTTACGGAGGCTGGACACAAAGAAAGTGATCTTAAATTCAGGATCATTGACTACATTTCTGTACCCAGGAGAGGTGGTAACAGGGAAGCCATCCTCAGGAAACAGGAACTAAGATGGATACATAAACTGGGAACTTTACAGCCCAATGGTCTAAATATTGAATATAATTTGAACAGTATCATCTAAATATTGGTTTATAGCGTTGTTTGGTGACTCTCGAGGATTGTCACACTGTATTTACCTGTATAGCCTACTTGCAGCCTTACCTGTAGGTCTAATGGAGATATTTCTCTGCTAGTGAGTTATTGACACGACATTGTTGCTGAATTTACAGCTTTATAAATGTATTTATGTTTTCTTCTATCTTTATCTATAGATTGAACTTGAATCACCGACCCCCATCGGCTGGATCAATACCCCCCACAAGTCTCGAGCACACAGGCATCATTCCTGTTTAATTAATTTTTTTCAATGGTGTGCATGGTTTAACGCTTCCTCTAATATTATACACTCAAATATATCTTTTATGCTTATGTTGCCGAACCCCTGACGGGAACCCTTGTATAAGACACCATGAGGTTCTTTACCTTTTTTCCGTGACCATATCTCCGTTAGGTTTGGGTAGGACGAGGGAATAGGATCGCGATCATCCGTGTGGATGAACCCGCGAGACAACATCCCGGTCCGTGCATAGTGAGACTAGCGTACTTAACTGCTGGATATCACATATATGCACCCGGTTCCTGGAGACAACTTTGGTCACTTCGATGGCCCTACATAGGCTATCCGGATTGTCTAGAATACAGTACGTAGCTGTGAGAGGTCTGCCCAAATCCAAGATGGCCACATGTGGGGGGTCCCTGTAATCGGGAGAAATTGCAGAACAAATTGTATGGTGGGTAAATTTTAGGGCTAAATGAACGTATAACCAGCACAATTTGACCATTCTAAATTTCACCTCAATTTTGATTTCATTACTATGAAGATCTCAAGGGGTTAACAATCTTCCTAAAAGCTGTTTCTGATAGTTTGAGGGGTGCAGATTTAAAAATGGATTGGTTATATAGGGGGTTTTGATGCCAAATATGTAAAATTTCATTCAAAACTGTATTTATCCCCAAAATGGTCAATTCTGAAAATACGGAAATGGATATTCAATTTGTAAGCCGTGTAACATCAAAATAAACTATCCAGGCATTTCAAAAATTATGAAAATTTAAAGTAGACATATGGGAAATGTTATTCACCTATTTATTTAGGTGGTAAATCTATCTGCCTGAAAACGCAGTGATTTTGAATTTCGAAAATGGCAAATTTTTCAAAAAATTCATCATTTTTTCTTTTTTTTGTAAATAAACGCAAAACTTATGATCCAACATTTACCACCAAAATGAAGTACAACATGTGGGGAAAAAAAAAAAAAAAAAAATTAGTATATTTATTATATATATAGCTATATATATATATATATAGATATAATAAGAATAATAATACTAATAATATAATTCGGGGGCTGAGCCTTAAGCTATACAAACTGCTGCTTCTTAAGAGGTTTTGTGGCACGGCTTCACTATCTTCTGCCACTGAAGGGCGCAAGATCTATCATGCAGAGTCGGACAAATGTTTTGCACACCCATCTTAACAAAAAAAAAAAAAAAAACCTGCGCCCAAACATCCTGTACCTGGGCCCCTGCCATACACAGGACACTGCCATAGTACACACTGCGAGTAAAAAGTTACGGAGAAAAGCAAGTAAAAAAAATAGCAAGAGCCATTCGCTGACAAGGATAGCCTGCCCATGTTCACTATTGCATCACTATCAGTTATATGGTTACAGGGTAAAGGTAATACAATTTAGGCTGCTTTTATGCATTCCAGTTGACTTGTGTATAGAGACTAAAGTCAGCGGAATGTGCAATCACATAAGTGTTTCAGCTGAAACACACGTGATCCGTAAGGGTGCGGTCACACATACTGCTAGCATTCCCCTCAATGGAAGTTGAAGCTTACAGGCCTTGTAATTGCCAGTCTGAAAGGCAAAGGGGGGCCAAACCGGTATAGCATGGTTTACCTAATAAGTGGTCAGGTGAGTGAGTTGAGATATATATATTCATATATATATAGAAGCAGAAAAAAGCAGCCACTCGAGATTGGTGAAATAGAAAACATACTCTTTATCACAATGTGTCACACATTGCATTGACACATGTGTGAATAAAGAGTATTTTTTTTGATTCCACAAATTCGGAGGCTGCCCTTTCTTGTGTTCTATGGTTTGATGGGCCTTGGTAGGTCCTGGGGAATTTGCACCCGAGTCATAACTTTTCCCGAAGTGCTGCCCACTCTTTGTAATATATATATATATATATATATGTGTATATATGTGTATATATATATGTGTATATATTATATTGAGAGAGAGAGAGAGATATGTAGTAAAACATTGGTTAATAACAGCTGTACCAAAGAATATACAAAACTTGGACCAAAAAGTTTATTTATCCAACACAATAGATCTTATCAATAAAGTCCTAGCCAATACGTAGAATGCCATACACAATATTGAGTAATAACAACGAAATGGGACATATTCCTACATGACAAACTGGCGAAGGCTCTGCGGACCCGGACGAAATTTTGGGGATATTCTACCCCCCACTCGTGCGAGGTTAACCTCATTCTGGCGACAGTCTACCATAAGCCTGCCGACAAAGGCGGCCCTATTGCGGTCGTCGTCATGGACAGCGGCATAGCATCGCTGAGATCAGGCCAGCTGGAGGATAGAACGGTTTACAAACATGTCACCACTGACCCCCCAAATTTGAAGTTGGGACGCTGCCATCTTCACACATAGTGAGAGGATCATTTTCCGGCGGTTAGGGGTATGGGGACCATTCAGATGAAAATATGACAGAACAGATGAATTTCAATTGCACGAATCACGTCCCATCTATGAATACACTCCCCTAGATACAAGGTAGAACTGTGGAACACCCCCCAGGGAGACCGGATAGTCTCAGGGATGGGCGGTACATAACATCGGAAATCATAGCAATTTTTTAGATCAAGCATTGGCGGGAGTTGTTTGTCAACATAGGGGACAATTATATTCAGGAACCCACGATTTACTGTGTAAACTCAGACAGATACATCTTACCGATACTCACAAGTGAAATGGTCTCATTACGACAAGTGGTCACTGTTATACGTCAATTAATCATGAGAGGGACTGCAGATTCTAATTTTAAGCACTGAAACATGTTGTATTTGGACCTTTTAAGATTCAGGTTACACAACAAACTAATTCCTTGGAGCGATTTCTTTGTGCAACTAAAGATTAGTAGTGCATGGGCGGACCAATAGGCCCCAATACGCCACATTGTCATGGCTTAAACTTGAGGGGATCTGTCTATGTGTCACCATCCAGCTGTCCGTACAGTTTCGTGTGGCACGTGGGTGGCGATAATAGACGATTTGTCTTCTCTGTGGACAGGGGAGTATGCGAAACAACCTGATGAACTTCCATGAATATTTGAAAACCATTGATAACGACATCAAGTTCACACATGGTACAATCCAACAGAACCTACAATCCTAGAGTACTCGTTACAATAATACAACACATGGCAATTTACCACTGAGTGAATTTTAAAACAAGCCAACACGATGGAACAACCACATTACGTTTCAAGAGCCAACCCCCTCGACTATGATAATCTGCTACCCCTTAGTCAGCTCTACAGAGTTGAAACGTTATGCAGGAGAAGTATTACAAAAAATATTTCTCTGAGTTGTTAAATTCACACAGAGGGGTTTATCCAAAAAAAATCCTGGTAAAAAAACAAAGAGAAAACTTGACTCCAAGAACCCATTTTATACGCCAATTACATGACTTTGTGGATGCCAATAAGCAAATAAACATTGATAGATATAACACTCACGGCCACTTTATTAGGTACACCTGTCCAACTGCTCGTTAACACTTAATTCTAATTAGCCAATCACATGGCGGCAACTCAGTGCATTTAGGCATGTAGACATGGTCAAGGCAATCTCCTGCAGTTCAACTGAGCATCAGTATGGGAAGAAAGGAGACTTTGAGTGCACTTTGAACGTGGCATGGTTGTTGGTGCCAGAAGGGCTGGTCTGAGTATTTCAGAAACTGCTGGATCTATTGGGATTTTCACGCACAACCATCTCTAGGGTTTACAGAGAATGGTCCGAAAACAGAAAAACATCCGTGAGCGGCAGTTCTGTGGGCAGAAATGCCTTTTGATGCCAGAGGTCAGAGGAGATTGGGCAGAATGGTTCGAGCTGATAGAAAGGCAACAGTGACTCAAATCGCCACCCTTAGAAACCAAGGTAGGCAGAAGAGCACCTCTGAACACCACAGTACGTCGAACTTTGAGGAAGATGGGCTACAGCAGCAGAAGACCACACCGGGTGCACTCCTTTCAGCTAAGAACAGAACTGAGGCTACATTGCACAAGCTCATCAAATGGACAGTAGGAGATTGGAAAAAAACATTGCCTGGTCTGAAGTCTCGATTTCTGCTGCGACATTCGGATGTAGGGTCAGAATTGGCGTCAACAACATGAAAGCATGAATCCATCCTGCCTGTATCAACGGTTCAGGATGGTGGTGGTGGTGTCATGGTGTGGGGAATTTTCTTGGCACTCTTTGGGACCCCTTGGTACATTGAGCATTGTTGCAACGCCACAGCCTACCTGAGTATTGTTGCTGACCATGTCCATCCCTTATGACCACATGTACCCAACATCTGATGGCTACTTCAGCAGGATAATGCGCCATGTCTAAAGCTGGAATCATCTCAGACTGTTTCTGAACATGACAATGGGTTCACTGTACTCAAATGGCTCACAGTCACCAGATCTCAATCCAATAGAGCTCTTGGGATGTGGTGGAACGGGAGATTCGCACTCATGGATGTGCAGCCGACAAATCTGCGGCAACTGTGTGATGCCATCATGTCAATATGGACCAAAATCTCTGAGGAATGCTTCCAGCACCTGTGAATCATGCCACGAAGAATTGAGGCAGTTTCATAGTTATATACGGTGAAAAAAGACACTTGTCCACTCAAGTCACCAGGAGGGAAGGGATTGGATGAGGAAGGGATTTAGGGGAACAAGTTCTTATAACATAACCATCAATGTTGATTAGATTTAAAAAGGCATCTAGACCCTTCTTGAAGCTCTCTATGTCCTGCTGTGACAGCGCCTGAGGCAGGCTATTCCACAGATTGACAGTTCTCATAGTAAAAAGCCTGTCGTCCCAGTGATTAAACCTTGATTCTCCAAAGGAGACAGTGCCCCTCGTCTTTGATTTGATTAATCTGAAACAACTTACCACCATTTTTTGTATGGACCTTCATATATTTAAATAAATTAATCATGGCCCCTCGTAGTAGTCTCTTTCCAGACTAAATAATGTAGTTGTTTTAATCTTTCCTCCATAACTAAGACCCTCCATCCCCTTATCATTTTGTGGCTCTACGATGAACCTCTCCAGCTCCAGGTCATCTTTTATGGACCGGTGCCCAGAACGGCGACATCATTCCAGTGAGGCGAACCAATGCCTTGTATAGTGGTATATTACATCCCTATCACGAGAGTCCATGCCACTTTTGATACATGACAAGATCCTACTAGCTTTAGAGGCAGCTGCTTGACAATTGCATGCTGTTACTCAATTTATGATCTACTAGTACCCCAGGTCCTTCTCAACAGGGACTCTCCCAGATTTATTCCCCAGTACATATTTGCCTTGGATTATTGGCCCCAGGTGATAACCTTACATTTACCACATTAAAACCTCATTTGCCAAGTGGATGACCAACATGCATTTGTGTCCAAGTCACCTGCAGCCTATGTAACATCCTCCATAGACTGTATTACACTACACAGTTTGGTTGTCATCTGCAAAAATAGACAATAGTGCTATTAATTCTACCTCTATATCATTAAAATATATTAATAGTAGGGTGGCCAGCCCAGAAACCCTGGGGTACACCATCATAACTGGTGACCATTCCGAGTAGGAACATTGACACACTCTCTGGATACGATCCTTAGCCAGTTTGCAATCAATTGCAAATTATTTTGCCAAACCAATAGCCTAATTTTTACCCATCAGGCATCTATGAGGGACGTGTCAAATGCCTTTGCAAAGTCCGAAGAACAATACCACAGCTGCTCCTCCATCCAGGCACCTGCTCACTCGATCTTCATAGAAGAATAAGGTTAGTTTGACAACTTTATTCTTAGTAAAACCATGCTGGCTGTCACTATATACTATTTGATGTCACATACTCCAGTATATAGTCTTTTACTAACCCTTCCAGTATTTTCCCCTCAATGGAAGTTAAGCTTACAGGCCTGTAATTGCCAGTTCTGAAGGCAAAGGGGGTCCAACCGCTTATAGCATGGTGTACCTAATAAAGTGGTCGGTGAGTGAGATTAGATATATATTTATATATATTAGAAAGCAAAAAAAGGCAGCACTCCGAGATTGTGAAATCAGAAAAACATACTCATTTATCACACATGTGTCACACATTGCTTGACACATGTGTGATATAAATGAGTATGTTTTTCTGATTCCACAAATTCCGGAGTGCTGCCTTTTTTGCTGTTCTATGGTTTGATGGACCTTGGTTAAGGTCCTGGGAATTGCACCCGAGTTCATAACTTTTCCGAGTGCTGACCTCACCTCTTTGTATCTATAATATTATATATATATGTGTGTATATATGTGTATATATATGTGATATATATATTAAGAGAGAGAGAGAGATATGTGTAAAACATTGGTTCCATAAACCCTAGTTACCAAAGACATTACAATAACTTGGATCCAAAAACGTTTATTTATCCAACAAAAGTAGCTTTTATCCAAACGTAGAAGTCCCAGCCATATCTGCTTTATGAATGCAATTAAACAAGACTTGGAAGGTACTACACCCGAAATGGGAATATTCTAACACTGACCAACTCGTGCTGAGGTCTCTGCGCTCGGCGACTTGCCCATGAGGCGACATTACCATCAAGCCTGCCGACAAAGGCGGACACGGTCGTCGTCATGGTACACGGCATACATCGCGAGATCAACGCAGCTGGAGGATAATACGTTTACAAACATGTCACCACTGACCCCCAAAATTTGAGTTGGGACGCTGCATCTCACACATA
Organism: Engystomops pustulosus; assembly: GCA_019512145.1. Classification (NCBI taxonomy): domain Eukaryota; kingdom Metazoa; phylum Chordata; class Amphibia; order Anura; family Leptodactylidae; genus Engystomops; species Engystomops pustulosus. Next base: position 268,964 of record WNYA01000087.1, read on the forward strand.
GAGAGGCAGCGGTTCGTATGGGGACCATCAGTTGAAAATATGCAGAAATTTCTAATTGTCACGAATACCCCGTACCCTACTATATACACTCCCCTAGATACATAGGTGAATGTGTGAACACCCCCCAGGGAGACCGATATCTCAGGGAGGGGTCCATACATCGAATATACAATTTTTTAGATCAAGCATTAGGGAGTTGTCAACTAGGGACACTCTTATATTCAGGACACACAGATTTTCTGTGTAAACTCAGACAGATACATCTTACCGATACTCACAAGTGAAACTGGTCTCATTCGACATAGGTCACTATACGTCAATTAATCATGAGATGGGACTGCAGCATTCTAATTTTAATGCACTGAACACTGTTATTTTGGACCTTTTAAGTTAGTTGTTACACAACAACTACTTCCTCTTTGGGAGCGATTTCTTTGTGCAACTTAAAGAGTGGCGATGGGGGACCAATTGGCCCCAATACGCCACATTGTCATGGCTTCACTTGAGGAGGACTTCGTCTATGTGTCCACACGCATTCTACAGATGTCGTTACGTGTGTGTGCATACATAGACATTCTTCTCTGTGGACAGGGGATTGCGAACAAACATGATGAACTTTCCATGAATATTTGAACACCATTGATAACGACATCAATTCACAATGGTACAATCCAAACAGACACCTAACAATTCCTAGAGTACTAGTACAAAATACAACACATGGAATTACCACTGATGATTTTACAAGCCAAACATAGAGGAACCCATATTACGTTTCAAGAGCAACCACCCTCGACCTATGATAACTCCTCTCCCCTTAGTCAGCTCTACAGAGTGAAACGTAGTGCAGGAGAAGTTACAAAAAATTTTCTCTGAGTTGTCTAATTCACACAGAGGGGTTATCCAAAAAAAATCCTGGTAAAAAAAAAGAAGAAACTTGACTCCAAGAACCGACGAGGAATTACTGGCACCCAAACATTTCACACGACAAAAAGGACCGGATCCCCTTATCCTACATACTGCGATACTAGCAATAGAGTGGAATCAATAGTAAAAAAACACTGGAGAATATTGGCAAGTGACCCCACAGGGGTAACCTGAATTTCAATATCCCCCGATCCTATCATACAGGAGAGCGAGTAATATCAAAGATCGTGTAGTTAGTAAGACGACTTACGGTTCCCTTAAGATCGGTCACACAGAGAGCATCTATGGCCCCACACATAAAGGGTGCTTCCATCAGAGTGCATTTAACTGCTCACATGGCTCTTAAAGGTGACACGTTTATCCACACGGCAAACATACAAAAATTCAACATTACCCTCGATTGCAACAGCGACTTTGTCATCTGTTGAGTTGCCCAGTGTAATTTAAAATATGGGGCGAAACAACATTAGATTTCAAACGAGGATTCACAAACATAGGTATACTATAAGGAAAAGAAGAAAGATTTACCCATAAGATAGACACTTTACGGAGGTACTGACAACAAAGAAAGTGATCTTCAATTCAGGATCATTGACTACATTCTGTAACCGGAGAGGTGGTAACAGAGAGAAGTCCATCCAGGAAACAGGAAACTAAGAGGATACATAACAGGAACTTTACAGCCCAATGGTCTAAATATTGAATATAATTTGAACAGTATCATCTAAATATTGTTATAGCGTTGTTTGGTGATCTCGAGGATTGTCACACTGTATTTACCTGTATCGCCTACTTGCAGCCTTACCTGTCGGTCTAATGGAGATATTTCTCTGCAGTGAGTATTGACCGACATTGTTGCTGAATTTACAGCTTTTATAAATGTATTTATGTTTTCCTTCTATCTTATCTATAATTAGAACTTGAATCACCGACCCCATCGGCTGGACATACCCCCCACAATCTCGAGCACACAGGCATCATTCCGTTTAATTAATTTTTTTTCAATGGTGTGCATGTACACTCAAATATATTTATGCTTAGTTGCGAACCCGGACGTGAACCCTTTGTAATAAAGTTCTGTGGGCGGAAATGCCTTGTTGATGCCAGAGGTCAGAGGAGATTGGGCAGACTGGTTCGAGCTGATAGAAAGGCAACAGTGACTCAAATCGCCACCCGTTAGAACCAAGGTAGGCAGAAGAGCACCTCTGAACACACAGTACGTCGAACTTTGAGGCAGATGGGCTACAGCAGCAGAAGACCACACCGGGTGCCACTCCTTTCAGCTAAGAACAGGAAACTGAGGCTACAATTTGCACAAGCTCATCGAAATTGGACAGTAGAAGATTGGAAAAACGTTGCCTGGTCTGATGAGTCTCGATTTCTGCTGCGACATTTCAAGTGGCTAGTGAACTTAAGTGAGTTGAAAAAAGCGGAGTTTGAAAAAGAGAAGTCCGCAGAACTGTAAGTAACCTACATTTTATATCTCTTGATTTATATACTTATCACTGTTTTGTTACTAGGATATGGCTAGCAAGATTGGTGGTATGCTCCAGTGCACACTCTGCCGCATGTATACACTGCTGGAACAAGAGTTCGAGGGTGAATACCGCTGTGACAGATGTGCCCATATTTTTCTACTGGAAGCTCGTGTTAGAGATCTGGAGGAAGATATTGCACGGCTGCGAGCAATTGACAATCTTGAGAGGAGTATGCTGCTCACTGAGCAAGCAATAAGCGGGGTAGAAGTGGAGGGTGGAGAGGAAAGCCAGCAGGGCCAGGTGGGTAGCTGGGTTACTGTAACTAGAGGGGGTAGGAAGGGGTCAAAGAAAAGGAAGGCCAACTCTGACTCTGAACATCCAAGCAAAATTGCAAAATTGTGCAATGATGTAAGGACGTCAGTGTCAGAAATGGCAGCCCTAGCGGATCCTGCTCTCCCTCACAGCCGGGGGAGCAGACCAGCTAGTAGTAGGGTGGATGGGAGTGCAGGTAAGCCAAGGCAGCTAGTGGTTGTAGGGGACTCTATAATCAGGAAGACGGATAGAATAATTTGTCGCCAAGACCGCCTCAACCGAATGGTTTGCTGTCTCCCTGGTGCCAGGGTTCGGCATGTGGTGGAAAGGGTGGATAAATTACTGGGAGGGGCTGGGGATGACCCAGCTGTCGTGGTCCATGTTGGTACCAATGACAGAATAGATGGTAGGTGGAGGAGCCTGAAGAATAATTTTAAAGAACTAGGTTCAAAGCTTAAGGAAAGGACCTCCAAGGTAGTATTCTCCGGAATCCTACCTGTGCCATGCGCTACACAGAGCAGACAGCGGGAGCTCAGGGAGTTAAATGCATGGCTCAGATCCTGGTGTAGAGCAGAGGGATTTGGGTTCCTAGAGCATTGGGCTGACTTTTCACTGGGGTACAAGCTGTTTTCTGCAGATAACTTGCACCTAAGTGGAAGGGGGGCTGCTGTGCTGGGGGAGAAGATCCTAGCAGGGGTGGCGGAGTATTTAAACTAGGCTCGGGGGAGGAGGAAAAGGAAGACACTGAAGGGGTAGACAGGTCAGAGAGGGGTCAGGTTATGTTGGTGGGTGGTGATGTGGGCTGTGTATGGGGGCCTAAGGCAGTGGATAAGGAGATCCACAAGTTGCAGAACAGTGGTGAAGATATATGTGCCAGTAAAAGTATTTTAAATCAGATAAATAACTGTGGAAAATTAAATTGTATGTTCACAAATGCCAGAAGTATCACAGGCAAAATGGGCGAGCTTGAGGCTCTGATATTAGAGGAACAGTTAGATGTTGTTGGTGTAGTAGAGACATGGCTTGATGCATCGCATGATTGGGTTGTTAATATTCAAGGTTTTACACTTTTTCGGAAAGACAGGGCAAATAGGAGGGGAGGTGGTGTATGTCTGTATGTCAGAAGAGACTTAAAAGCGATTGTGAATGAGCCAGTGGTCTCAGAAGAGTGTGAGGAGGCTGAAACTTTGTGGGTTGAAATTCAAAGCCAAGAGAGCTTTGAGAAAATTATTTTTGGTGTAATTTATAGACCCCCTAACATCTCTGAGGAAATAGAGGGGCACCTATATAAACAGATGGAGCGGGCTGCACAGGAGGGGACCGTAGTGATAATGGGAGACTTTAACTTTCCAAATATAAATTGGGGTCAGGGCTCGTCTTCATCTATGAAGGGGAGACATTTTATCAACTTTTTGCAGGATAATTTTATGTTGCAGCTTGTAGAAGATCCCACAAGAGGTGACGCATTGTTGGACCTTGTGATTTCTAACAATGAGGAGATTGTCCAAAATGTCAGTATCAGGGAACCCCTTGGGAACAGCGATCATAATATAATTATTTTCCTCTTAAACTTTAAAAAGCAGAAACAGGTGGGAAAATCGAAAACTTTGAATTTTAAGAGGGCTAATTTCCAAAAATTCAGGGCTGCAATACAGGATATAGACTGGGATCAGATACTGTCACATGGTGATACTAATGTTAAATGGGAGAAATTCAAATCTATCCTGGGTTTTTATACTTCTAAATTTATTCCAATAGGTAACAAGTATAGACGGGCTAGATTACACCCCGCGTGGCTTACAGCTACAGTTAAAAGGGCAATTAATGAGAAAAAGAGGGCATTTAAAAAATATAAATCTGACGGGTCACCTGAGGCTTTCAATACTTACAAAAAACTTACCAAAATCTGTAAAAAAGAAATCAAATCAGCCAAAATACAAAATGAAAGACAGGTAGCTAAAGATAGCAAAACAAATCCCAAGAAATTTTTTAGGTATATCAATGAAAAAAAAAATGGGTCACAACAGGTTGGACCCCTTTATTCTGAAAATGGGGCATCGGTGACTGGAGACCAGGAGAAGGCGGAGATACTTAATAGGTTTTTTAGCTCCGTTTATACAATAGAAGAGAGAACTTCTGACTTGGGTGGTGCCAGTGCGGGTCATGGATCCTGTGATATACTAGGCTGGCTAAATGTAGACATTATCCAATCTAAGCTCAATAAAATCAATGTGTACAAAGCTCCTGGACCGGATGGGTTACACCCCAGAGTTCTTAAAGAACTCAGTTCTGTTATTGCTGTACCGCTGGCTAAAATCTTCAGGGATTCTGTAATGTCTGGTGTGGTGCCAAGTGACTGGCGCAAGGCAAATGTGGTGCCAATATATAAAAAGGGCTCTAGAACTTCGCCTGGCAATTACAGGCCTGTAAGCTTAACTTCCATTGTGGGGAAAGTATTGGAAGGGTTAGTAAAAGACTACATACTGGAGTATGTGACATCAAATAGTATAATAAGTGACAGCCAGCATGGGTTTACTAAGAATAGAAGTTGTCAAACTAACCTTATCTGCTTTTATGAAGAGGTGAGCAGATGCCTGGATGGAGGAGCAGCTGTGGATATTGTGTTCTTGGACTTTGCAAAGGCATTTGACACTGTCCCTCATAGACGCCTGATGGGTAAAATTAGGGCTATTGGTTTGGCAGAAATCATTTGCAATTGGATTGAAAACTGGCTGAAGGATCGTATCCAGAGAGTTGTGGTCAATGATTCCTACTCGGAATGGTCACCAGTTATGAGTGGTGTACCCCAGGGTTCTGTGCTTGGCCCACTACTATTTAATATATTTATTAATGATATAGAGGTAGGAATTAATAGCACTGTGTCTATTTTTGCAGATGACACCAAACTGTGTAGTGTAATACAGTCTATGGAGGATGTTCATAGGCTGCAGGGTGACTTGGACAAACTGAATGTTTGGTCATCCACTTGGCAAATGAGGTTTAATGTGGATAAATGTAAGGTTATGCACCTGGGGGCCAATAATCCAAAGGCAAAATATGTCCTTGGGGGAGTAAATCTGGGAGAGTCCCTTGTTGAGAAGGACCTGGGGGTACTAGTAGATCATAAATTGAATAACAGCATGCAATGTCAATCAGCTGCCTCTAAAGCCAGTAGGATCTTGTCATGTATCAAAAGTGGTATGGACTCTCGTGATAGGGATGTAATATTACCACTATACAAGGCACTGATTCGGCCACACTTGGAATATGCTGTCCAGTTCTGGGCACCGGTCCATAAAAAGGATGCCCTGGAGCTGGAGAGGGTTCAACGTAGAGCCACAAAAATGATAAGGGGTATGGAGGGTCTCAGTTATGAGGAAAGATTAAAACAACTAGATTTATTTAGTCTGGAAAAGAGACGACTACGAGGGGACATGATTAATTTATTTAAATATATGAATGGTCCATACAAAAAATATGGTGGTAAGTTGTTTCAGATTAGATCAAATCAAAAGACGAGGGGGCACTGTCTCCGTTTGGAGAAATCAAGGTTTAATCACCGGAGGCGACAGGGCTTTTTTACTATGAGAACTGTCAATCTGTGGAATAGCCTGCCTCAGGCGCTGGTCACAGCAGGGACAGCAGAGAGCTTCAAGAAGGGTCTAGATGCCTTTTTACACCTAAATAACATTGATGGTTATGTTATATAGAATTGTTTCCCCTAAATCCCTTCCTCATCCAATCCCTTCCCTTCCTTGGTTGAACTTGATGGACAAGTGTCTTTTTTCAACCGTAGAAACTATGAAACTATGTACAGTAAAGCAACTGTTTGCTCTTGAAACTTCACACAGCCTAATGAAAGTCCTTGGCTGCAATGTATAGCTAGCTTTTTCTCTGATTAAGTACCTAGAACAAATTACTAAATTGGCCACTTGGAAAAAAGCCTAAAAGCCTTTTGAAAATTGAAATAGAAATAGTTGTCGCAACCAATCATTGTCATTTCAGCTAAGTATATTAAGCCATTTTCATTCTTCAGCATGCTTAGAACGTACAATAGCAAAGTCAATGTTTCTATGGACTCACCAACCAAACAGAAATGTGATGTGCAAGGCTTTGCTGTATGCCCTGATCAATCGTATTACTACCCCTGCTGTGGTACACTAATACATTGGCTGAATTGTGGTGAATGTAAACCCCCTTCTTCATGCCCTCTTGAAGCATATGAAGGAATACAACTCCCCTCCAGCTTTTAATAACATTTACAATGTATTTAATCAATCTTTTTTCATGCAGAGGTTACAGAACATACAGTAAATTGAGAGCTTACAACATGGGAAAGGCAAACTATGGGCTTGTGTCATATATTGCAAAGTTTCATGTTTTTATGTTTTTCTATTTATATCTATTTATTCCAAAACGAAAGCAAATAATAATTAGTACAATAATGATTGTATCATAAAATGCATTACAACCTGGGTTAGATTTGAACAAAGGGACAATAAGACCCTAAAATACCAATATTATACATATGCTGTTGAAACTGACTGGGTGCAGCCGAGATCAGAGGTATACATGACACCCAAGAAGTCCTCAGGAGTCCTGCTGCCCAAATCATGTGACCCGCTTCCAAGAAAATATAACAGGGTAACTTATACTTATGTACTTCTACTTCCGTACTTAGGTCATAAACAAAGTACTGTCCTCTACACAAGGAAACTGCTTTTCTGACTGATAGTACTTATTCACAACTCCTATGAAGAAGGCAACAGCACTCCAGAAATTCAGTGGGAAAAAAGAATGTGTTCTTATACTCACCAACCATATGCAACATTCTTTTTTCACACTGCTGTCACCTTTTTTTTGGATTCATACAATTAAGTCAGTGATCCTGGATCATCAGGCTGTCTGCACCCACTGATAAGTACACTTATTACGTGAGTAGTAGTCTACTCTACTCTCTTCCCAACTACTTATATATCCAATTTCATATATGGGATGCACAAACAATACCATGGACATATACATTGTGGATATAATGACTGCACCCAATACAATAATACAGTATGTATATATACATTTAATGGGTCAGTATTTAGATCTCAATACATTCTAATGTGCATACCCATAATCCAGTACATGTTTTGATTCAGTCAGATTGGTTTTTATATGACTCCTTGGTTGAATGATCCTTTCCCAAACTTCTTACTCTCTGCCAGTATTATTCAGGGGAGCCAGGTAGGAGAAGGGGCGGTGGTTGAGTCTTTGAAGGCCATGCGTATAATCGAGCTACATTGCAGAGGAAGTAATGTACTTGTCTCTACTGCCATCTCACAGGATAATCACTAGGTGATGTCTAGCCATCCCACGAGGGCCCAATGACAGCCACCAGGGCTGTCCTCAGGTTCGAATAGGCTGCATTTCAGTATTACTGATGGTCTATTATACAACTGTATGAAAGTCCTTTAAAACTATTTTAAAAAATGACAATAAATTACTTGGACATCTTGGTCTGAATCAAGCTGGTCTATAATGACCATTACAACCATAGGCTATATTTGGTCATGTAAGGACCATACACTTTATTTTGGCTTTCTATCACATGTAAAAAGTGCTTCCGAATTATGTAGGCTGAGATGTATCAGTTCCTGGAGTACTCACATATACTTTGCTGTTTTATGCTATGAAGTAATTTAGCTTGTATAATACTTGTACAAATTGATTGATTGTCTGTTTTTTCCTACCAATTACAGGCTCTTGAGATTTGTCATCAAAGAAATTTTGTGGAAGAGACTGTATTTCTGTTAAGTAAGTACATCACTTCATTGTGTTTCATACTCTTGTGTTCCTATTTTATATGTTTGTAAGCAATGATATGCATTTCTTTGGATAAAAATGAGATAACTGCATTTCACTACTGCTCAGTCTTCACATTTAGAGCGAACCTTTCTGTTGGCTTTTTGACCTTTGACACTTTGCATGACACAAACACAAGAAGCTATGTCCCAATGCAAATATTTTCCCCAAAGATTTCAGTGTACTGCAGCTTTCTTACAATCTACTTTTGAAATAGTTTTCAGTTGTATAGCTATGTTATACCGTATACACAAATATTTTACATTGCTTTGCATGGAAGAGTCAGAGGTTTCACTCAACAAACTATCTTAAAACATAACAGAAAAAAATTTTGTATATTCATGGTTCTTGACCAGATTTGCCCTAACTTTATTTCCTTATGTTCTGTCAATATCAGATACTCAGAAAACCCAATCCATTCTGTAAAAATTACATTGTAGACTGAGAAATAAATACATTTTTGTGTAACATTTTGGGGGCTTTTTTGTTTTTGTTTTGTTTTTTGACACTGAAACTTCTTTACGTGCTTTTGACAAATACATATGATTGAACCAAGAAGTGAAATAAAGATCACTATAGGAAAGTATTAATAAAAATAATGAAGACACTTGCAATGACAGTAGTCAAGGGTAAAACATAAACATTTTCTCAGTATTGCATTTTTATGATTTGACAGTAAATACATTTTTTCTTTGTGTTCCCCAGGTAGGATGGGTAACAGTCGGAGAGCCTTGCAGATGATCATGGAGGAGCTTAAGGATGTAGACAAAGCCATTGAGTTTGCAAAGGAGCAGGATGATGCAGAGCTGTGGGAGGACCTTATTCTATACTCTATTGACAAACCACGTAAGAGCATAGGGACATTCAAGGGCATTTCTCTTCCCTGGCCATAGTCTGAGTCTGCCAAGATCTGAATACCTAATCTGCAGCATAACCAGCTTTCTTTTAGATACCAGTGTGAAGTACTGCATTGTCATCATTCACAGTGAGAAATACAGGCCGTTCTGTCAGGATAGTTTCTACTTTATTCTATTAAATTCCAAGCATCAGCTTCATGACAGTAATGAGCACAATTGCAATTCACTACTCTTGAAGTATCTGTAAACCATGTTATGTAATGTATTATGTATATTTCTTATGAAATATTGTAAATTTACATGTTGGCATTTTTCTTTACTCCTCACTGCTTCCCACTTTAAAGTGAACCTGTCATCAGAAATTGGCATAATAAGCTATTATCAGTATGTTATCAAGCATCTGAACAGCTTACTAGTCATGCTTCTTTCATGGTCTAGCAGGGTGGCATCGTCCAGATAATCAGCTTTAAAGTGCGATGTAAATTGTTTGCATAAAGTCAGGGAGGCGGAGAGTTCAACACTGAAGTAAAGCTCTCCTCAGCTCCGAAGCCTGATCGAGAACATGCATGGACTTCAGGAGATAGGGTTAGTAATGTATCTGGATGCAGGGCTACCAATTACAGTGAAGGAGTTGTTCTGAGCCGGGGAAAGCTTGACTTCTGTGTTAAATTCTCTGCCTCCTTGACTTTATACAAACGTTACATCACTTACTTCAAAGTTAATTCTCTGGTTGATGTCAGCACGCTGGGTCATGAAAGAAACATTGTCTAGAAGCTGTTAAAGGGGTTTTCCCACAAATTCAAGTTGGCCCCTAACCACAGGATAGTAAAGAAACTTTATCTTTAAGCTGCTTGACAACATATTGGAAGTGGTTTATTAGGCCAATTTCTGACAAACCTATTGCTGTAGGTACCTATATTGCGGTAAATAGCAATTTTACTAATGACCTCCAATAGCCAGCCATCGGCTAGCTTTTGGAGATCACTATACAGGCTTACAAGTCTCTGTGAGACTGTAGGCTGCCATGGCATAGCAACTGATCTCCACCCTCTGATGACGGCACGGGGGTCAACGATCGCCTATTGCACTTAACAGGCTAACTGTTGCCAGCACTGACAGGCAGGTGTCAGCTGCGTTATACAGCTGACACCTGCCGTGTATGGCGAGTGCTCATCCCATGAGCTATCTCCATACACGCCCCGCAGCACCAGGTCGTAACAGTATGTCCTGGTGCGCGTAGGGGTTAAAAAGGTTTTGGTCATGGTCCAAGATAAAACTCATCTGCCATACAGGGGATCCAATACGTACTGGATAAATACATCAGATATGTCAAAACATTGCATATACAACAAGATGCAGTTGTATATCACAAAACAAGGGCTAACAGTCCCTAAGTATCACAGAAAAATTGTATAGGAACAAATTCACTAGATATACTAAGAAACATACCAATATACAAGGTCCAAGAAATAAAGGGAGACCCCACAAAGAACACAGTACTCCATGCCTATTGGTCCTATTGGTTTACATTTCTTTCGAGGTCTCTATCATAGAGGGAAACCAATCTGAGAGACCACTGGAACAATGGGACATATAATGGGGTTTCAGCCACAGTCTTTCTATGCCTCAAAGCATTATTTTACAAAATGATTCTCATGTAGTGACTTTCCTGCTGCTGTGGTTCAGCCCACAGTTCTGGGCAATGAGGCTTTGCTAAAGTAAATTTCTTCTCGTAGACGGGGGCAAGCTGTTACGGCAGTCAGTATTGGTAATTCTTCTTTTCCACAATACAGTTAAAATCTCTTGGACTATTTATGCAAGTGTGTAGGAGTTGTCTGTGTAATATATGTCGGAGAGATTCATGCTGTTAGTCCTTTCTTGTTATTTAGCCAAAGTACTGTGTGGCTGAAATTATATTATTGCTTTAATAATTCAAGGAAGCGATAAACCTCGGAGGCAGCTATGACTATTGTCTACCCAAATATGTTTACCAGAACACAGTCATATTAGTAAATCTGCTTACATTACGTAGTCACTATAAAACAGTTGCCAGGACAGGACGATACGGAGCTATTATCATTACAATGGATTTGGTAAATGTGTATTTAGTAGCATTTTGTATATCAGTGACTAGAATGGACAGCAGCCACTTTAGGTTATTGTAATTTTTTACAATGTTAAAGAATTGTAGCCCTGCATAAATAGAAATCCTAAAAGATAAAAGTCCAAGGTTTCTTTATAGTTATACTATCAAGGTTTCTACATACTGTATATACTCGAGTATAAGCCAAGTTTTTCAGCACAAAAATGTGCTGAAAAACTCGAACTCCGCTTATACTGGAGTCAAGAAAAAAAATAGTTAAAACTACTTTTTCGGCTCCACCCGCACATTCTCTGTTCTTTGGTCAGGCAGCGGCACACACTCCAATGTCAGGCGGAAAGGTGAGTTTTGACTTTATTTGTTTTAGGCAGGGGGCTGGTCGACTCCAGGGGCAGGGGGCTGGCCGACTCCAGGGGCTAGGGGAAAGGGACTGAGTAGCTATATACTGGCTGTGACCAATGCATTTCCCATCCTCTAGTCCAGTGATGGCGAACCTTTTTGAGACAGAGTGCCAACACTACAACCAAAACCCACGCATTTATCACAAAGTGCCAATATAAGCAGTAATTTATTTATTTGTTGAACTCTTCTCCTAACATGCCAGCCTCCTAAGGACACTGATAAAATTGAAAGCAGAAGGGCAAATCCGGACTATCACTTCAGTCCCAGGCTGCTTCTTGGCGATTAAAGGGTTAAAATAGCACTGAGATTAGTAAATCTTGACTTGTGTGGAACTGCAGTTAGATTCTTTGAGTCCTGTCTGGTGAACTCTGTGCTGAACTTAAGTGCCCACAGAGAGCACTCTGAGTGCCACCTCTGGCACCCGTGCCATAGGTTTGCCACCATTGCTCTAGTCAATAGGTTTTCCCAGTTTTTTGTGTCAAATTTAGGGGCCTTGGCTTATATTCAGGTCAGCTTATACTTGAGTATATTGTTGTACCAATAACAAGCTAATAACATTACATATTGAGCTTATTACATGTATATGTAATTGATTATATTTCTATATACATACACATTTAGTGTATTCATTCAATTAACTGCGAATACCCAGGTGATGACATCTAAAAGAAGTTCACCTAAAAACTATGCTATATTTCTTTCCTCACCAAACAACCGTTACAACTGTGTTTTTAAAAAGTCTGGATATTTCAGTGATACCGTAAGTATTCATCACAAAACATGGAAGCAATAAAGGTTTTTTTTTTCCGTAAAACAGCATTTATAACTGGATTGCTGAATAACATTGGGACCCATGTTGATCCAATTCTTCTGATTCACCGGATTAAAGAGGGAATGGAGATTCCTAATTTACGGGACTCGCTTGTTAAAATCCTGCAAGACTACAACCTCCAGGTGAGTTCTAAGACTGTATGTGGAGCTTTGTGTGTTTGACCGTAGCAAACATTCACCAGTGTGGAAGTTTATGTTCTCCTTTGAACAATAATAATGGTTTCCCCCGTTGATATTTAGCAGCTTTACTTTTATTTTTTTAAAGTCTCCACAAGCAATACAGTTATTATATTTCAGATACCATACAGGAATCGAGCAGATAATAACAAAGTAGAATTGCTATTGTCTTAGTCAAGAAAAAAAATAAATGACCACCGTCTCATGTGACAGATGAGCACAGTAGGGGGAGATTTATTTCGACCCAGCTCATGATGTAGATTCTGCCCCTCTTGCCATATATCTAGAGGCTCTGGTCCACCAATTTATCCGCTGGGTGGCAGTTGTGCTATAACATGTGCATATTCAGGGCACAGGCTGTGGCTAGGTACAAGGAGCAGGTACGCCCTGCGCTGCCCACTCTGCAGCTAGGGATAGCCTCCTTCACCCCCACTTAGCGTGGAGGGGATGTAATGTAATTGCGACTATTGAAAGACTTGTACATAAGAAAACTGGTTTACAAGTTATGATAAATCCCCACATTAAGGTGGATCTTTGGGAGCATCTATTTCTGGGGGTTGTGGCTTAGCGTTCCATGTGTGTGGTGGTCTCCTGGCTCCTCCACCATTTAGAGGATGAATATCAGTATTTGGAGATCATCTTTAGGCTAGAGACATACTTGAGGATTTAGGGTTATTTTGTGTAGACTTTTGAGCCAAAGCTAGCAGTCTATTCCCATTTCTATTAAATAAAGATTTGGTTTTAAAAAAGTGCAACAAAATTTGTATGAAAAAATAGACAAAACAACAAAATCACTATGTGTCTTCAACCTTAAAGGGAATGTGGCTCTGTTCACTAATTAAATAGTGTCAGGTGGAGCATGTGTCCTGCCATTGAAAACTATGGGAGCATCAGAAATTGTTGAGTAAAGCGCTCAGCTATCTCGGACACCCTCATAGACAGTAAATTGTAGATAAGAATGCTGTGTTCATCAATTTCCGCGGCTCCCATAGTACATTCCAGAAAGGTGTACCCTTATTTTGGAATCTCACAATATGTGTGCAAATCTATAGATTATATTGTCAGATGACTTGATACTTGAGCAAATACTTTTATTGGCCAAAAGAAAATTGAAAGCCTAATGTTAATGTATTATGAAGTAGATGCCATTAGGTTTGCTCTGAGGATACGGTTTTCAGCTCCATATTACTATGTGATTTCCTCCCCAGTGGTTTTGTTTTGATAATTCATCTTTAATTAAAACAGCGACACAGGGTTATTCATCAGAGGTGACGGCGCTGATTGGCGCGTCTGCATGTTAATGAACATCCTCTGAAGTCTTTTATTTTATTGCTCTTTTATACAGATGTAGTTTATGGATTTTCTTATGGGTTATGTAAATTTGTGTTCTTTGTCATTCATTCTGTACAGATAAATTACTAGTTAAGCTTTTGATAAAGTATTGAGGTTGTAATAGATCACAATAGTGTCTTCCTTATGATTTATTTTAACATCTGAATTTGCTATGTATACAACAAAATAGCCAGGGCATGTCTCCAATATCTTGCTACTATACCAATTGTACATTTTATGGAATACATTTACAAAAGTTTCTATTTTTTTCTGTTGCAACCATATTAAAATCTTTAAATTCTGACGTTACTTCAAATACACTTGACATTCAAAGTGAAGCCAACACCGCCCTAAACATTACAATCTGCAGCAATCTGTAGATAAATTCACTGTGATTTCAAAAAGGGGTTAATCTGTATGCTAATAAGGCACTTAGGTCGCACTGAGCACCCGGAGAACTAGTAGTCCTTCCTGGGAACTGGCAGAATGAACAGAAATGATAGAAGTATGTTTAAAATCACAGTGCATGTCTCTACAACATGCCTCCAGCATATTATAACGTTTAGTGGAGGTGGTAGATTCCCTGTACTCCCACAATACACTTGCATTGCATTTGGATATGGTGCCCGATCTATCAAAAGATTTTAAAAAATTATCCCATGCAGTTAACGTTGTAAAAATTGTCAGAATGTCTGAATCCCTGTTTTTCACTACTCACAAAAATTTGAATATAAAATAATTAAAAAGCCATACAGGTCCCAAAATGGTACCAATGAAACTCAGCTAGTCCCACCAAAGTATGACACCTTACACAGCTTCTTATCCCAATGCCAGGAAAGTTCTGGCTGTCAGAAATTCAGTAAATATTATTATGCTCAAGTACACTGCTCCCAGGGATCCTTACCCTCTACATTCAGATGTCTTTGTAGATTGAGTTCAATGACTCAGGAGGCATATTACAGCCATCTATGACATGTGTGTATCTCACAACCCTATACCCATGGAAACTGATTCAGAGAAGGGTCATTAATACTCCCTGTGACAACAAGGAAGACCTTCTTCTGTTCCATTCCTACCTGTGTTTCTAGGCAGTAGGGGAAAATAAAAGGTGGAAAATAATCAGTGAGTGGGTCGGGGATATTTCACTAAATGAATTTATTCATAGGATACGATAGGGATGGAGTGAATCCCTGGGATTTATTACATTTTATGTTTCAGATTCTGCTTAGAGAAGGTTGTAAGAAGATCTTGGTATCAGACTCTATGGCATTGTTGAAGAAAATGCACAGAACACAGTCA
The DNA here is from genome assembly GCA_019512145.1 of Engystomops pustulosus. Taxonomy (NCBI): domain Eukaryota; kingdom Metazoa; phylum Chordata; class Amphibia; order Anura; family Leptodactylidae; genus Engystomops; species Engystomops pustulosus. The sequence goes on from WNYA01000087.1 coordinate 284,533, forward strand.
CGGGCTCTGCTGGTTGACGGTATGTTTGCAGTGACGTTGTATTATTTTAGAAGATTCCCTCTTTGCTCTTTACTCTTCTCGTCTAATGTTGGAGACCAGTAAATATGTTACATGAAGCTCTGCTGCCACATGAGTTATCACTGAAATCTTGTTAGCATTACAAACAATTAGGGAAAATGTGTACCTGTCCACCAAGCCTCTGTCTGTGTTTAAAGACTTTATCCCTTTGTTGAAAAAGTTAATTTATACTATACAGTAAAAAGTATGAAAATAAACTATAAAGCCAGTTATTATTTAGACTCTATGGGAGTGATTCATTTTCTTTTCAATGTGTGGCATTCTTTTTGTGAAGTTTTGGTGCAATTGCTGCTTTGCAACTTTCCACCAATTAAACATTGCTTTCACCAAATTCATTAAACTTGCATTGCCAATAGAAGTGAATTCATGCATTGTGACTTTCCTTTAAAGCGCATGTTTTGGGGCCAATTGACTCCAGACCCCTCCTTGGTTTACATGCTGCAACTTTTCATGATTTTCTGCAACTTTTTATGCGACTGTTGCAAAAAATACCCATAGCATAAGACACTACCAACAGATTTATCAAGGGCCAAAGCCACTTTAATGAATCTGAGGGAAGCGAAGCTCCAAAGACACAGAACTGTCACAAGGAGCTTGCCTGAAGCTATATTACCCCCTATATGTACTTGCTTTCCAGCCCAGCAAATATACTTCCTTGGCATGGTAAATAAATCTATTTTTGACATGCATTCTTTTATTTTGCAGAGGACAATGTTTGTGAAGTTTGCTTGTCCCCGATACTTCCAACAGGTACTATCCAATATCTTTATATTGTAATTTAAATCTGTAATTCGACTCTGCAATAGGACTCTAATATTTCAGTGGGATCTTGTACGTCTCTATCTCTAACAGAAGCTGCTTGTAACATAAGCTATCAAGCCTCAATCCTTGCATATCAAGACTCAAATCATCAAATGCCAAGGCCATTACATTGACATAAGCTCTTTTAAAACATGGAGTGGAGGTGTACAGGCGGTCCCCTACTTAAGGACACCCGACTTACAGACAACCCATAGTTACAGACAGACCCCTCTGCCCACTGTGACCTCTGGTGAAGCTCTCTGAATGCTTTACTATAGTCCCAGACTGCAATGATCAGCTGTAAGGTGTCTGTAATGAAGCTTTATTGATAATCCTTGGCCCCATTACAGCAAAAAATTTTGAAACTCCAATTGTCACTGAGGCAAAAAAAAAAATTGTCGAGAATTTCAATTATAAAATATACAATTTCGACTTACATACAAATTCAACTTAAGAACAAACCTCCAGACCCTATCTTGTACGTAACCCGGGGACTGCCTGTAGTGGTAATGGGGAAAAAAACACAAATATACAGTGACAGCCGAAGGGATCTACAAAATGGCGCTATACTAGATTGACAAATAATTCCAAAAAATTTTAAAACTGAGGATGGGGTGAAATTCTACTCTTTATTAGCCATCATTTATGTAGTGTGGTGAGAAAGTAAGTATACATTTATACCCTGATTAAGAGATTGGGATGGTTCAGTAGACTGATGTGGTCATTATAATTCACCCTATGACAGTGTATTATCATTATGGCTAAATGACAGGCAGGAGTTTCATCACATAACTTAAAGACCTGTCACCATAATTTTACCCCTCACACCAGTAATGCCTGCTGGTAAAGGGTTAAAAGTCCTCCCCATATCACCTAATATTGTCTGCCACTGATGGACTGTACCTTAATAACAGCTGTTTTGTCTACTCATTTGCATATCAGAAAGAGTCAATTGCTGAATAGAAGAGTCAGAGTTTTTTCCAGGCTGCCAGTAAACCACCCTTCTTTTTTTGATTGCTCAGTGTCTCTTCATATCTCAGCCTGAGCAAACAGGAAGTCCTCTCCCTGTCTACTTCCTGTTCTTACCAGAATGCTGTGAATTTAACAGTGAGCACTGTGTGGGGAAATTGTAGATCTCACCATTTCAGACACCGGTTTTACAATGGGCGGCACTGGAGCCAGCATAGACAAAGGCAGAAAAAGATTGGTAAACCATTTTACAGGTGGGAAGAGGCAGATTTAAGCTGAAACACCTGCACTGCACTTTTCAACAATGGCACAGCGGGGGATTGTGTAAGGTTTATTGTGCCTGTTCTTGATGACAGGTTCCCTTTAGCACTCATAATCACAGTTTTTTTTGTAAAACAGCAGATATCAGCTTTGTATGGAGGGGGCCCCAGCCCAGAGCTCTCTCCATACAGGTTTTAAGATTGTGTTAATAGATTAAAGTTAAAATGTATACAGTAATATGTTCCATTCTACAAATGTTTTTGCGGAGTTCAGTGAAAGATTATAAACTTATTTTTTTAATGAACATTTGTCAATCAGCCTGCTGAGTAGGTTTGTGGGTGTTATTGAGAGAGGATGATGCTGTTGGTAGAGAATGACATCAGAGACGCAATTTTCCTTAATACATTAAAGATCTACCTATTAAGGTACCTATTACGGTAGACCTGATGGTAGGCTCCCAGAGACCTTATAAACCCTAACCTATGTTTTGCTAATACTAGAATCCTTTCTACACTTGGCTACTCTTTGTCTCACTAATATGCAAGGTTACTGGGGCGTGCAGTAGCCTCTCCGGGTAGTGGGAGCAAAGTCTACTCTACGCCCCAGTAGCCTCTGCTGCCCCTTCTACTTGCACATCCTCGGCGTCCCACTACAGGCAGATTGTTAAACCTACACAATATATATATATATATATGTCAGAGATATGTGCTGGACATCCTACAACCTCTGGTGTTACTTGTTATTGTAGAGTTTCAACTTTCATTTTTCATAGTGTATATATATTCCAAATATAGAGTGACACAACCAAAAAACTAGTTCAGTTTGGTCTGTAACTTTTAAACAACTTTAGCTTAAATCAGTAATGGAGAAAAGATATGATCCAAAAACTAAAATGTAGACTATTATGTACTTAATGTTACCCTTCATGATCACACATTATACCAGTGATCTGTCCAAAGGTTTTTTAAAGGTAAGTTACGCTCTTATTTGGATGAAATGTTCTTTAAAGCGTTGAACTGTTCGGCCTTGTTTTAATTTAGATTTCTTTTTTGCCTAATTAAAGCAATGAAACGTTATGGCGCAGAGCTGTAGCCTGCAATGATTTTGTTGTTTTGCAGATTCGTTGAAGCCACTTGGCGTGGTGGTATTCCACTGCAGGCACATGTTCCACAGAGAGTGCCTGCCTGTTGGCAACACAGTAAGAAATCTTCATTATCTGCTACAAATATCAGGAAGAAATTGGTATAGGCCTAGGGAGAGTCACGTACTGCTGCAGATTACATTTTAAAGGAAAATTGAATGGCTGCACAATTTCCATGAAGCCTTTGTTTCTGAACAACTAGTCTAGGCGTAATAGATGCAATGGCTGATGTGTAATTGTGAGTTGCTTAAACAAAATGATCACAGTAATTAAACCTGGACTTATGTTCTCAGTAAACTGGGGTTTCTTTAGTTAACTTTGTAAGTACAGAAATTATACATTGACAATGTAGGTTTTTTCTTTTAATTTGACACTGTATTATTTCAGAATATTATTTTTCTTAGTATAGAATATTTAGTTCTCTCCTGCACTGATTGGACCTCAAATGTGATAGTGGTATAGTGGATAGTGGTATACAGTATCATGGATTAATAGATCTGTGTAAATCTGAGAAACTCATGATGCAGTCTGGAGGTTTTCACCCCTCCCAGTTTAATATACACTCACAGATTAGCTGAGCCATGTGAATGGGGTGAACCATAGATATGGCTGGTTTTACCCTTGCAATGAGCTGCTGTCGCCAGTACTGTTTACCTATTAAAGCAAAGTGTAATGAAGTGCATGAAGCCCTCATGGTAAGTTCTACAATCCTACCTTGCTTTAGAGCAACAAAGTGTCCCAAATAATAATTGAGGGAGGCATTACAATGCCAGATGATCACCCCTAACAGTGGTTTGAGGGACCCTGGCAGGTCAGAGATATGTGCTAGACATCCTACAACCTCTGGTGTTACTTGTTATTGTAGGGTTTCAACTCTCATATCACACATAAGGTCAGTTACTATACTAAGAGATGGCATAGATTAGACTTGGCCACACATTGTTTGTACTGCGTTTTAAACAAAACATGGGGTGCTGGTTACAGGTCGCATGCATTTCAACTGAAACACACATTCGATCGGGTTGAGGCCCGCCTCTGGGTGTTTGCATTGCGTTTGTAAACCCAATACAAAGGACACATGTGGCCGCACTCTAATAATAAATGGAACACCAGGACACTAGTGTAGAACCCTTAGGGTACATTCACACATTGCAGTTAAAACTGCTTTGCATGAAGTTATGATGTCGTTTTTTTTTGCATTTTTGTAAATTTAATAGGTAAAAGACATGATCTGAATAACTGAATTTCATTTTGATGGTGAAACCTCTTCAATAAATGTGATTCACCTGTTCTGTTCAAGATTTCTAAAATAAGAAACTGCACCTGAACTTCAAAACTGATTAAATTACAGTTTTAACCACAAGGTGTGAATAAATGTTCTAGTTGCCATTGTCCATGTCTATAGATTAGGATAGGATGAAGAGTAATAACAGCAAACATTGACTGATTGTGTCTTCTTTTTTAGATGTCCCCTGCTTATTTCTGTAACATCTGCAGTGCCAAACACCGTGGTCCTGGGAGTGCAATCATGGACATGAAAAAATAGCCTATAATAAATGTAGATATTCCCTTGTTTGTCATCACTGGTGACTCTCTCTGATATATTTGTATACAGTATTATTCTGCTTCTCTACAAATTAATTTCTGTGGACCAGGAGGAATAAAGCCTCTTGCAGTACATTAGTTATTCTTCTGGAAGAAGCCGCTGAACATGTAGAGCATATGGTTGTATAACATTTCTGTTGCAAATTTAAATAAAATTTCCATGCTTGATTATGTTTTCATTTACCTTTATTTTAATTAGTATGGCATTAAGTAAATATTGCTAACACATTGACTGAATCCCAGTAGAGATAAGCGGCCGTAGTTGCATTTTGGGATTCTGCCATGCGGCCAAGACATGTTACCAGATTGGAGACCGAACAGCCAACCTGGCTAATGGGCGCCTCTTGCTACTAGCCATGGCTATGATTGGTCAGGTGCACACTGGGTCTGCTCATATCTATATCCCAGTTGTCTACATTATTTATGCAAAGAAAATGCTCTTTACTTCTTAACTCCCAATGGAAACTGTGTGAAGCTATCTGAGTGGAGCAAACCACGGCACGGCAGGGTGATACCACAGGACACTGGGAGGAAGGAGAAGGTAAGAATTTGCACCCTCAGAGAACCACCTAAATATTATTCTACACCTGCACCTGCTGAGACCAGACCACATAGTCCAGAGCTTCTCAAATTTAGAAGCAGATTTCCTCTTTCTGAACATAGCCCTTTAATTAAGCAGCTTCATTTCGACTTTCTGAAGAAACTCTCTTTTTGTGGGAAAGGTTGGTTGAATAGAACAGCAAAAAAAGGCAGCACTCCGAGATTTGTGGAAATCAGAAAAACATACTCATTTATTCACACATGTGTCAAGGCCTTGACACATGTGTGAATAAATGAGTATGTTTTTCTGATTTCCACAAATCTCGGAGTGCTGCCTTTTTTTGCTGTTCTATGGTTTGATGGACCTTGGTTCAGGTCCTGGGAATTGCACCCGAGTTCATAACTTTTCCCGAGTGCTGCCTCACCTCTTTGTATCTTTATATATATATATATATATATATCTCTCCTCCGTGTATCCTAATACACACGTCATAGCGTTCCAAGGTAGCATTACTGAATAAGCCTTATCAAAAAGATCTAGAGTGCTCGACCAAAAGGCGTGAAGACCATGACAAGACCACAGCATGTGTGCCATGTCTGCTGGTTTCCCACCATATTTGTAACAAGCAGCCTCCAACCGTATCCCTACATCAAACAAGAGTTTAGGTGTTCTATAAACTCTGTGAACAATATACAATTGAGATAACCTACTTGCTTCCCCAAGGGGAACTATAGCTTCTAAAACAGATTTCCACTGGTCATCGCTCATGGGACCAGTGTCCTTTTCGTAGTTTGTTTGAGGTGAAACCCATACAGTATGTTGTATGAAAGTGATCAGACCCTCTAGGGTTCAAATACCCTAGGAGACCTAGAAATATAGTGAAATACAATTTAAAAATAGAAAAAAAAACCATAAAAGTTAAAAACAGACATTATCTTGCATAAAAATAACTAAATTACTATGTTAGGTATTGAGTATCAAAATATAAAAAGGATTATTCCCTGCGGTGAACCCGATAACGGAAAATATAGTGCCCAAATTTCACAACACATATAAATTTGAATATAAAAGAAATATCAAAGAAATGAAAATCCTGCATCCTGCAAAAAAATGACACCTTACACAGGTTTTTACACCTAAGTATGAAAGAGTTATAGGCATCAGAATAGGGCGAAAATATATATATATAATTTTGTACAAAAATGTTTAGGTTTTTAACATCTATTTAATTTTTTTCTATTTAAATTACTTTCTTCCTTTAAAGGCAAATTGTTATCAGGAAGGTCTCTTTTACATGATGGCAGGTTCCAAAAGTCTTGTCTATACTGATTTTAAAAATGCCTTTTTCTACATTCTGAATACTGCCACGGCTTTATAAAACTTTATCTCACATTAGATGGCTTTTTTTTCCTCCAAATGTGTACAAAATGCTACAAAGCAGCACCTGCCACTTAAAGAGAACCTGTCGGGGCGATTCGGGGCACTTAGCCACCCACAGTGGTGGAGTGCCCTTAATTGCTCTGTATAAGGGTCCTACAAGGGCGCAATAAAAAAAAAATTTAGCTTCCCTCCCGAGCTCCATGCACAGGTGTTCTGCTGCTGGAGTAGTACACCCCAGCTCCACAGTGCATACGCCTTAGGTACGGCGCTTGCGCTATAACGTTGGTTAATAATTTAGGCTTCAAACAGCATTGCACAAAGAGGCATGTAACAGACATGGCTTCAGATGCGAGTCCGATGTGCCTCATCGGACTCGCATCTAGGCAAGTATATACACTCACTGGCCACTTTATTAGGTACACCATGCTAGCAACGGGTTGGACCCCCTTTTGCCTTCAGAACTGCCTCAATTCTTCGTGGCATAGATTCAACAAGGTGCTGGAAGCATTCCTCAGAGATTTTGGTCCATATTGACATGATGGCATCACACAGTTGCCGCAGATTTGTCAGCTGCACATCCAATCTTCTACTGTCCAATTTCAATGAGCTTGTGCAAATTGTAGCTTACCCATCAGGCATCTATGAGGGACAGTGTCAAATGCCTTTGCAAAGTCCAAGAACACAATATCCACAGCTGCTCCTCCATTCAGGCACCTGCTCACCTCTTCATAGAAGCAGATAAGGTTAGTTTGACAACTTCTATTCTTAGTAAAACCATGCTGGCTGTCACTTATTATACTATTTGATGTCACATACTCCAGTATATAGTCTTTTACTAACCCTTCCAGTATTTTCCCCTCAATGGAAGTTAAGCTTACAGGCCTGTAATTGCCAGTTATGAAGGCAAAAGGGGGTCCAACCCGTTACTAGCATGGTGTACCTAATAAAGTGGTCGGTGAGTGAGTGAGTGAGTGAGTGAGTGAGTGAGTGAGTGAGAGAGAGAGAGAGATATGTGTAAAACATTGGTTCCATAATAACCCTAGTGTACCAAAGACATACAATAACTTGGATCCAAAACGTTTTAATTTATCCAACAAAAGTAGCTTTTATCCAAACGTAGAAGTCCCAGCCATATCTGCGTTTATGAATGCAATTAAACAAGACTTGGAGGTACTACACCACGAAAATGGGAATATTCTAACACGTGCCAACCTTCGTGCTGAGGTCTCTGCGCTCGGCCGACTTGCCCATGACGGCGACATTACCATCAAGCCTGCCGACAAAGGCGGAGCGGTCGTCGTCATGGACACGTCGGCATACATCGCTGAGATCAGACGCCAGCTGGAGGATAATACGGGTCATCAAATACTGACAGCATCAATATTCAATCCAAATTACTTCAAGTTGGGCTTTGCCTCTAGGACCACCTCGGGATTTAACATACTGTTGCCCACCTGTCATGGGGCAAGATGATGGTACTGTCCTGCGGTCCTTCTCAAACAAACAGCAGAAAAAGCCAAGTCCCTATCCTGTCCAGTACTGGAGAAAACGTTTGACGAGGCAAGAATAATAAACAGAGGTCACAGACGCCAAATGATAAACATGGATAAACACATAAAATAGTGCAAATGAGTGGAAGGGAAGCTAGTGTGACCAAGGAGGAGCGAAATGATATTACCTGGAGGGCACCCGACGCGCGTTTCACTCGCAGAAGGTCTTGTCAAGGAGCATTTGCTCTGTCTCTTGTTAGATGGTTGCCATCACGGAGTGCAACCTTTGCCAATAAACATAGGAAAGAAACACGGGGAAGGCGAAACGTTTGCAAGTCGTGTCCTAGAACAGGCACTGCATTTGGTCCGGTAAAAAGAGGGAATCTGCAAGGTTCACTTGTCCTTAAGTGCAGGGTTAGTTGCTTAAGCCCCACTACTTAATGCTCTGAACACAAAATGAAGTTATCCCACCGCTCCACATTGTCAAGGGGAGGACACGGCCGCCGCCTAATCACGGTGACGCTTGGGGTGCAACTGTACGGGTTAGCATTAGCCTACTCACCTTGACGCTCACCACTTTCCTCAGGACACAAATTGAGCATCAAATCACACCTAATTACATCTCACGCAGCATCCCCGCGAGAGAACGCTAGGGACCCAAATAATATCCCATCTACATCAACTCTTGCTTCACAGAGCAGATCACCTAGTCACACCACTAGAAATGCAACCTCAGCACTTTAGCAGAACACGCTCCACACTTTACAAGGCTTATGAGTTTACGCAGAAGCATACAGGGACCAAATACAGATATTTAAATATCTTTAATTGAAAAAAGTTGGTTACAGTGCATAAAAAGATATAACAACAAATAAAAGGACACACAAACCACGGCAAAACAGGTATAAAAGAAAAAGGGAGAGAAATAAACAGAAATCGTTACAACTTAACATTAATCCTAGATTCCTGGAGGTGGAGAAATAAGGAACCAATCCGCGCTTGTCAAGCAGCCCCAAAATGTGACACAAGTCTGGAATTTCATATTGTTGATAATCATCGCAGTTGGTTCAGGTTTCAGAACCTCCCACTCATTAATCAGTCCAGAGGGTAATTCAGGATTGGGCAAAGTGTTAATGAGGGGGGGAGAGCTCCAGGAATTTTACCACAGGTCTTGTTTCCAAAATCTAGATGCAGGAGGGGGTCGGTGCAGAGGAGAGGTGGACCAAAGGGGCTTTTGAAGTGGTCACACAGAACATTTCTGCAGGTCAGACTTTATCAGGTTGTAAGGATTATAGGATGTTGTAAAGAGGCCCTGGCACCAGCTCAATGACATATATTGCAAACAAAGTTTGTAATTGCCCAATTAGTTCAAACAAAATTTTACACATTCAAAATATATTTCTTACAGTTTTCTCTATGACTGATAAGATAAATTATGTTTCACCATAATCTTTGTTAAAAATTTCTGGTAGTGACAATATCCCCCAAAAGGCAGGGCATAAAGAGGACTGAAACAGTGGGGGAACCATGTCTGTCCTGTGGTTTTTTTAAGTGAAATTGCAAACCTTAGAAGAGAAAATCTCTGTCTGTGTGAATGGGATGGATGCGATAGTACGGCATCCTTTAGGCCGATGCGTGGTACACGGAATATTCTCTTACCTATCAGAGAGTTGCTTATTTAGGATTCCATCCTGAATTGAAGTACAAGAAAAGAATCCAATTGTTCAATCTTTTTGTAAACTTTGACCAACGAAACAACCTGCTCGTTTGTCCCACTAGGAATGAAAGGGAGTAAGATCCCTATCCTCGTTATTTTAACAGAACTGCGAACAATCACATCCAAGTTGCAATAGATTCTGGAGGAAGTCCCACGAATTTGGTGTGGGTTGGATATTGATACAGGAATCTGAGTGGGGGAATTTTTTACATATATCTCTGTAACCGGGTTTTTGTAACACCCCCAATCATTTGGCGTGATAATCTCCATCTGGCAACAAACTGTAGGAGTCGGACCCCCAACTTGGCGTGCTCTCAAGGAAAGTGGCTCCCCTGGGAAAGTATCAGCAGACCATTTACCTTGGATTTGTGAAAAAAGTCTTATTATCTTTTAAGGGAAAACAAAAAACTTTCTATTTTGGAGAGGGTGGAGATGGGGATCGAAAAACTACGTAACAGAGAAAGAAGAATACTGGATCGAATTATAATGACAATGATTAAAAAAGGTCTAAATAACAGAACAGAGGTTGAGAATTAACCCCGCCCACCAGGTAAGATAATGATGAGGCGCCATTAATCCCAAAATAATTGCCAAGTGTAATAAAAGTAACGTTGGGGATTATCCCCAGCGGGCACGCTGCAACCCGCAATATGGCTTTTGAAGAGTGCCGAGATTCTTAACCTGGCTGAAGGTCTCGGTGATCTGAGGCCCCGCGTCCCAGGTCTCATATGTGTCGACCACTGTGAGAAGGGTGTTATGTCAAGTGTGACATGAGAGGCGAGCGCTCACACCATGATCCTCCGGCATCGGCACGGCGGCTGCCCACTTCTCGGCGGAGACCGATGGGGGAAAGGCACGGGGCATGGGCGGTCCCCCCTTGCAGATCCTCTTCCACGGCGCTGAATAATAAGACGGCGCCCTTCTGCATCAATGAACCCTGCAGTGGTGGGTGTTGCAAGGGAGCCGAGCTGGAGCTGATGCAGTGGGTGAGGAAATACGCACATAGCTGTGCAGGGAATGAGGCAAAGCATTTGCAGCAAGTCGTAATCTCTGGGTTTGTTACTAGTGTTCCTGTATCCCCATTCATTCACTTCTCATAGACACGAATAACCTTTCATGTGGTTGTGTGGCGGCTCTTCATGATTTTCAACAGATGAAGTGTTGTTACAAGTGTCAGTGGTTCTTTGGAAAGCAACAGGAATCAACTGACTACAATAAGACCAATGACAATCCTCAGCTGTGGACTTATGTTGAGATGTTGAAAATCAGTTTATCCACATGGTTAAAGCAAGGAAATTGGTCCAAATTGGGACACATAAACCCATTGGGCACTAAAAAATAACTGTTATTGCTACTCGTTAACAAGAGGAACTAAACTAAAGCAATATTGTGTGTAAAAACATTTGCAGGGGGCAAGGGGCGGCAGCTCTCACCTAACAGGTGGGTAGATTTATGAAGTCAGACACCTCAAATATTATTGATTAGATATCGGAGATGTTTTCTTTTGTGGTGCGTGATTTCGCTACATGTGGGTAGGTAATGCTTCCTGTAGTTATTATTTTAGATTGTGGAGAGGAGACAACCCATATTGGTTTATATGGGTTCAGTTCGAGCACCTCGGCTCATTTTATGCCAAGATTACATGACTTTGTGGATAGCCAATAATCAAAATAACATGCATGAGAGATACATCACCGGCAACTTTATTAGTACACCGGTCAACTGATCGAAAACTTAATTCTAATTAGCCATCACATGGCGGCAACTCAGTTGCATTTAGGCATGTAGACATGGTCAAGGCAATCTCCCTGCAGTTCAAACTGAGCATTCAGTATGGGGAAGAAAGGAGATTTGAGGCATTTGAAACGTGGCTGGTGGGCGTGTTTGCAAGAAGGGCTGGTTTCTGAAGATCTCAGAAAACTGCTGTGATATATTGGATTTTCACGCACACACCATATCTCGGTTTACAGAGGACTGGTCCGAAAACGAAAATCAACAAGTGAGCGGCAGTTCTGTGGGCAGAAATGCTTGGAGTGCCAGAGGTCTAGGGAGATTGGGCCAGAAGGTTCGAAGCTGATAGAAAGGCAACAGTACTCAAAATCGACCACCCGTTAGAAACCAAGTAGGCAGAGGGAGAAGAGCACCTCCGCACACACAAAGTACGTCGAACTTTTGGAGAGGCAATGGCTACAGCAGCAGAAAGACACCACACCGGGTGCAAACTCCTTCTCAGGCTAAAGACCACGGAAACTAGAGAGGCGTACATTTGCACAAGCTCATCAAATGGGAAGCCAGTAGAGATTGGAAAAAACATTGCCTGGTATGATGGTTCGATTTCTGCTGCGACATTCGGATGTTGGAGGGTCACCCAGAATTTGGAATGCGGGTCGAACAACATGAAAGCATGAATCTCCTGCCTTGTATCAACGGGTTCAGGATAGGGAGTGGTGTTGGTGTAATGGTGGGGGGAATATTTATGGCACTCTTTGGGAACATTGCGTTACAATTGAAGCATTGTGCACGCCACAGCCTACTGGAGTTTGTTGCTGACCAGGTCCATCCCTTTATGACCACATGATACCCAAACATCTGATGGCTACTTCAGCAGGATAGAAAGGCCCATTCATAAAGAGGAATCAATCGATGCTTTTGAACATGACAATGGGTTCCACTACTCAACTGGCCGCCCCACAGTCACCAGATCTCAATCACTCGAGCAGCTTTGGGATGTGGTGGAACGGAGATTCGCAGCATGGATGTTGCAGCCGACAAAATCGGCGGCAACTGTGTGATGCCATACTGTACAATTAGGACAAATCTCGGAGGAATGCTTCAGACACCCCTGTGAAGCTTGCCACGAGAGAATTGAGGCAGTTTCAAGTTATACGGTTGTGAAAACAGACACTGTCCCGAAGTCAACCAGGGGAAGGGAAGGGATTGGCTGGGACGGGATTAGGGAACAAGTTCCAATTAGATAAACATAACAACATCATGTTTGATTAGATTTAAAAAGAGCAGTCTGAGACACCTTCTTGAAGCCTTCTATGTCCTGCTGTGACAGCGGCCTGAGGCAGGCTATTCACAGTTGACAGTTCTCGTAGTAAAAAAGCCCTGTCGTCCCCAGTGATTAACCTTGATTTCTCCAACGGAGACAGTGCCCACTCGTTTTGAGTTGATTATCTGAAAACAACTACACCATTTTTTTGTCATGGACCATTCATATATTTAAAGAATAATATGGACCTCCGTTAAGTAGTCTCTTTTCCAGAATACATAATGTAGTTGTTTTTAATCTTTCCTCCTAATTAAGACCCTCCATACCCCTTATCTTTTTGTCGGCTATACGATGAAACCTTCCAGCTCCAGGTAATCTTTTATGGAACGGTGCCAGAAATGGGAACAGCCTATTCCAGGTGATGGCGAACAAATGCATTGTATAGTGGTATATCACATCCCTATCACGGCGAGTCCAGGCCACTTTGATCATGACAAGATCCTACTAGCTTTAGAGGCAGCTGCTTGACATTGCATGGTTACTCAATTATGATTCTTACTAGGACCCCCAGGTCCCTTCTCACACGGGACTCTCCCAGTTTATTTCCCCAAGAAATATTTGCCGTTGGATTATTGGCCCCCAGGGCAAACCTGACATTTATCCACATTATAAATCATGTGCCAAGTGGATGACCACACATAGTCAGTTTGTTCCAAGGCCCTGCAGTGTGAACATCTCCTCCATAGACGTATTACCACTACACAGTTTGTTGGTTGTCATCTGCAAAAATAGACAATAGTGCTATTAATTCCTAACTTATATCATTAATAAATAGATTAAATTAGTAGGGGGCCAAGCACAGAAACCCTGGGGTACACCATCATAACTGTGACCATTCCGAGTAGGAATCAGTGCCCACAACTTCTGGCATACGATCCTTTAGCCAGTTTTGCAATCCAATTGCAAATTATTTCTGCCAAACAATAGCCTAATTTTTACCTCAGTCCAAATCTATGAGGGAAAAACAGGTCAAATGCCTTTGCAAAGTCCAAGAAACACAATATCCACAGTGCTCCTCCATCCAGGCACCTGTCACTCTTATAGAAGAGATAAGGTTAGTTGACAACTTCTATTCTTAGAGTAAAACAGCTGGCTGTCACTATTGATACTCTTTGATGTTCACATTATCTCCAGTATTAGAGTCTTTACTAACCATTCCAGTATTTTCCCCTCATGGAAGGAAGCTTCAGGCCTTGTAATGCCAGTACTGAGGCAAAAGGGGGTCCAACCGTTACTAGCATGGTGTACTAATAAGTGGTGGTGCAGGTGAGTGAGATTGAGATATATATATTATAGTATATATAGAACAGCAAAAAAGCAGCACTCGAGATTGTGAAATCGACAAACCATACTCTTATTCACACATGTGTCACACATTGCTTGACACATGGTGAATAAATGAGTATTTTTTGATTTCCACAAATCGGAACAGTGCTGCCCTTTTTGTGTTCTATGGTTTGAGGGCCCTTGGTTTTAGGTCCTGGGAATTTGCACCCGAGTCATAACTTTTCCCGAGTGCTGACCCACATCTTTGTACATATATATATAAATATATGTGTGTATATATGTGTATATATAATGTGTATATATATATTCGAGAGAGAGGAGAGATATGTGTAAACATTGGTTCATATTAACCCAGTGTACCAAAGAAATTACAATAACTTGGACCAAAACGTTTCATTTATCCAACAAAAGAGCTTTATGCCAAACTAGAAGTCCCAGCAATATCTGAGCTTATGAATGCAATTAAACAAGACTGGGAAGGTACTACACCACGAAATGGGATATTCTAACACCGTGCCCACTCGTGCGAGGTCTAAGACGCTCGGCGACTTGCCCATGAAGGCGACAGTCTACCATCAAGCCTGCCGACAAAGGCGGATGCGGTCGTCGTCATGGACAGCGGCATACATGCTGAGATCAGGCCGCTGGAGGATAATAGGGTTTACCACCATGTCACCACTGACCCCAAATTTGAAGTGGGCGCTGATCTCCACATAGGAGAGGGACAGCGGTTAGTATGGGGACCATTCAGTTGAAAATATGCAGAAATTTTCAATATGGCCGAATCCACCGTCCCACTATGAATACACTCCCCTAGATACAAGGTAGAATGTGGGAACACCCCAAGGGAGACCGGATAGTCTCAGGGGGGGGTCCATTAAATCGAAATATAGCAATTTTTGATCAAGCATGGAGGGAGTGTGTCAAATAGGGGACAATCTTATATTCAGGACACCACGCTTTTCTGTGTAAACTCAGACAGATACATCTTACCGATACTCACAAGTGAAATGGTCTTCATTCGACATAGTGTCACTGTTATACGTCAATTAATCATGAGATGGGATCTGCAGCATTCTAATTTTAAGCACTGAACAATGGGTATTTTGGACCTTTTAAAGATTAGTGTTACACAACAAACTAATTCCGCGTTGGGAGCGATTTTTTGTGAACTTAAAGAAGTGTGCATGGGGGACCAATATGGCACCCCAAACGCCAACATTGTCATGGCCTTCACTTGAGGCGGACTGTCTATGTGTACCACCACTTCCCGAAGTGTCGTGGCACGTGGTGGCGATAATAGACGATTTGTCTTCTCCTGTGGACAGGGGATGTGGATGAGAAACAATTGATTGAACTTTCATGAAGATTTGAAAACCATTGATAACGACATCAAGTTCACAATGGTACAATCCAACAGAACCTACAATTCCTAGATGTACTCGTTACAAAATACAACACAGGCAATTTACACTGATGAATTTTACAAGCAACAGGGATCGGAAAACCACTTACGTTTCAAGGAGCAACCGCCCTCGACCTAGATAAATCTCTCACCCCTTAGTCAGCTCACAGAGTTGAAACGTAGTGCAGGAGAAGTTACAAAAAATATTTCTTGAGTTGTCAAATTCACACAGAGGGGTATCCAAAAAAAATCCTGGTAAAAAACAAAGAGAAAAACTTGACTCCAAGAACCGAGAGGAATTTGGCACCCAAACATTTCACACGACAAAAAGGGCCGGATCTCCTTATCTCTACATACTGCGATACTTAGCAATAGAGTGGAATGCAATAGTTGTGAAAAAAAACTGGAGATATATTGGCAAGTGACCCCACAGGTGGTACATGAATTTCATACTCCCCCGATCCTATCATACAGGAGAGCGCGTAATATCCAAAGATCGGGTAGTTAGTACGACGAATCGGGTCCCTTTAAGATCGGTCACACAGCGAGCATCTATGGGCCCCCACTAAAGGGTGCTTCCATGAGAGACTGCATTTTAACTTGCTCACATGGACTTACAAGTGACATTTATCACAACGGCAACATACAAAAATTCAACTTACCTCGATTGCAACACAGCGACTTGTCATTGTTGAGTTGCCCATGTAATTTAAAAATAGGGGGCGAAACAACATTAGATTTAAAACGAGGCTTCAAACAATAGGTTACTCATAAGGAAACGAAAGAAGAAACGGATTTACCAATAAGTAGACCGTTACGGAGGCTGGACACAAGAAAGAAAGTGCTCTTCACATTCAGGAATCACTTGACTACATTTCTGTCCGGAGAGGTGGGAACAGGGAAGAAGATCCTTAGGAAAAAGGAAACTCAGAGGAACATAAATGGGAACTTACAGGGCCCCATGGTTCTAAATATTGAATATAATTGAACAGTATCATCTACATATTGGTCTTTATAGCGTTGGCGTTGGTGATCTCGAGGATGGTCACACTGTATTTACCTGTATAGCCTACTTTGCAGCCTTACTGTCGGGTCTAATGGAGATATTTCTCGTAGTGAGTAGTACACGACATTGTTGTGAATTTACAGCTTATAAATGATTTATGTTGTTTCGATCTTATTTATCTATCGATTGAACTTGAATCACCGACCCCATCGGCGGGATCAATACCCCCCACACGTCCGAGCAACCACAGGCATCATTCCTGTTAATTAATTTTGTTTCAATGGTGTGCAGTGTACACTCAAATATATCTTTTATGCTTATGCTTGCGAACCCCTGACGGGAACCCCTTGTATAAGACACCATGAGGTTCTTTACCTTTTTTCGTAGACATATTCCGTTAGGTTTGGGTATAGGACGACGGGAATAGGATCGCGACATCCGGGGCTGAACCCGCGGACAAAACATCAGGTCCGTGAATAGTGAGACTAGCGTTAACTACATGCTGGATATCACATATATGCACCCGGTTCGGGAGACAAATTTGGTCACTTCGAGGGCCTACAATGGTATCCGGGAGGGTCTAGACTACAGTTCACTAGCTGTGAGAGGTCTGCCCAAATCCAAGAGGCACATGTGGGGGGTCCCTGTACTGGGAGAAATCTGCAGACCAAATTGTATGGTGGGTAAAATTTTGGGCTAAAGGAACGGTAGAACACCAGCACAATTTGACATTCTAAATTTCACCTCAATTGATTTGCAGTTACGATGAAGATCTCAAGGGGTAGTTAAACATCTTCCTAAAGCTGTTTTGATAGTGTGAGGGGTGCATTGCAGATTTAAAAATGGGTTGGGTATATAGGGGGTTTTGATGCCCCAAATATGTTAAAATTCATTCAAAAACTTATTTAGCCCAAAATGGTCAATCGGAAATACGGAAAATGGATATTCATTGTAAGCCGTGTTATTTCTTGGGGTATTTGTTTGTAGTGTTTGTTGGTTTGGTGTGTGTATTTTCTTTTTGTAACATCAAAATAAAACTTATCCAGCATTTCAAAAATGTATGGAAACATTTAAAGTAGACATATGGGAAAGTTATTCGGCTATTTATTTAGGTGGGAAATCTATTGCCTGCAAACGAGTGATTTTGGGATTTCGAACAATGGCAAAATTTTTCAAACAATTCCATAATTTTTTCTTGTTTTGTAAAATAAACGCAAAAAAATAGATCCAACATTACCACAAAATGAAGGACAACAGTGGGGAAAAAAAAAAAAAAAAAAATTAGTATATTTATTATATATATAGCTATATATATATATATATAGATATAATAAGAATAATAATACTAATAATATAATTCGGGGGCTGAGCCTTAAGCTATACAAACTGCTGCTTCTTAAGAGGTTTTGTGGCACGGCTTCACTATCTTCTGCCACTGAAGGGCGCAAGATCTATCATGCAGAGTCGGACAAATGTTTTGCACACCCATCTTAACAAAAAAAAAAAAAAAAACCTGCGCCCAAACATCCTGTACCTGGGCCCCTGCCATACACAGGACACTGCCATAGTACACACTGCGAGTAAAAAGTTACGGAGAAAAGCAAGTAAAAAAAATAGCAAGAGCCAGTCGCTGACAGGAAGCTGCATGTTCACTATTGCACACTAAGTATATGGTTAAGGGTAAAGGTAATACAAGTTTAGGCTGCTTTTATGCATTCCGTTGACTTGTGTATAGAGACTAAAGTCAGCGGAATGTGCAGATCACATAAGTGTTTCAGCTGAAAACCCACGCGCTAGTAAGGGGGCGGTTCACAATACTGCTAGCAGAGTTGGAAAATAAATTAATAGAACAATTGAAAGTTTCGTATGGTATGATGATTCAAAGGTGTTGGAGGATTAAAATATTTCCCACCACAGTCTACAATGGAGAATTTCCCAAAGAATCAAACCAGATATCGGTTTGTTCCTTGAGACTGATAACTTTAACTATAAGAAAACAGTAGTTACTCACCGGTAACGATGTTTCCTCGAACCACGACGGCACCAACCAGAGAGAGGGATCCGCCCCCAGGGACAGGAAATCTAAGCATAAAAAACATGCTCCTCCTATTCTGCCTCAGAGACTTGGAAGAGCCATATTATTAGTACATCAGAAACATATATACTGGACTATAAGGCGCACTTTGGATTTCCAAGGAAATCCAAGGCTTTTAAGTGCGCCTTATAGTCCGGAAAATACGGTAATCGAGAACAAAGGCAGACTTGGACACAGAGGGGTATTTTTCAGTACCGGTGTTTGACATGGCGTAACTAGGAGAGGCAGGGCCCAATAGCAAACTTTTGAATTGGGCGCCTCTTAAAAATATAGATGCATTTCTATACCCATATACATTGTCATACAGTTCTTCACTCATACACATTTAGAAACTCTTACACACATCTAGAACATATACACATCACATATACATACAGGGCCATATACAGACATGCAGCATATATGCACATTATGTTGTACAGTGTGCAGCATAATATAAATTTATAATGGTGCACATCCTCCATTCTTAATTGTCAGACCGGATGATGGGGCCCCCTGACACGATGCGGGCCCTATAGTGGTTGCTACCACTGTAGTTACGTCCCTGCCTGCACTGGCATGTGCTTAGTTATTCTATAGGTCAATCTACTATATATACTCGTGTATAAGCTGAGTTTTTCAGCACAAAAAATGTGCTGAAAAACATCCCCTCAGCTTATACACTCCCATGGCTCATCTGCAAAACTATCGCCAGAGGCATTAGAGTCACTATACATTGGCTTAGAAGTGGCGGAAAATCTGACCCAGAGAATATTCACACCCATTGCCCGGGCACTAGCTACACTCTTGGGCAGAATCAGAACTGCCTCCTCTTAGACCAAATTTGTGTAGACGCATGTTGGTCTACCCCCCCACACCTTCTTCAAACACCATCGGTGTGATGTGGGGGGTCTTCTGAACTTTCTTGTGGAGGAAGGTTTCTCTCCTCTGTTATTCCCCTCCCTAAAACTTTTCTCTGAAAATCTCTCTGTTGGGTGCCGTCGTGGTGAAGGGGAAAACGAGTAGTTACTCACCGGTAATGATGTTTCTCGACCACGGCGTCACCAGTATATTCCCACCCAGGTGTTCTTTCTAAAACTGTGTTTCTTCTAAGATAGTTCACGTGGTGTCACAAAAAAAATAAAATATGATAATTTAACACATATAAATGAAAAAACAATATATATATGTTTCTGATGTACTAATAATATGGCTCTTCAAGCAATCTGATGAGCAGATAGGAGGAGCATGTTTTTTATGCTTAGATTCTGTCCCTGGGGCGGATCCATCCTCTGGTTGGTGCCGTCGTGGTTTCGAGGAAACATCGTTACCGGTGAGTAAACTACTGTTTTCTTATAGTTAAAGTTATCAGTCTCAAGGAACACAACCGATATCTGGTTTGATTCTTTGGGGAATTCTCCATTGTAGACTGTTGTGGAAATATTTTAATCTCCAACACCTGTGAATCACATACATACGCAAACTTCACAGATGTTCTATTAATTTATTTTCCAATTCTTGTCTTGCTAGCGATATGTGTGAACCGCACCCTTACGGATCACGTGTGTTTCAGCTGAAAACTTATGATTGCACATCGCTGACTTTAGTCTTCTATACACAAGTCAACTGGAATGCATAAAAGCAGCCAAATTGTATTACCTTTACCCTGTAAACAAGAAACTGATAGTGATGCAATAGTGAACATGGGCAGGCTATCCTTGTCAGCGAATGGCTCTTGCTTTTTCTACTTTTTTTACTCGCAGTGTGTACTATGTGCAGTGTCCTGTGTAGTGTGCAGGGGGCACCAGGTACAGGATTTTTGGCGATGTTTTTTTTTTTTTTTAAGATGGTGTGAAAACATATGTCAGACTCTGCATGATAATCTTGCGCCCCGTTCAGTGCACGAAGAATTAGTGAAGCGTGCCACAAAACCTCTAAGGAAGCAGCCATTTTGTAGCTAAGGACTCAGCCCGAATTATATATTATTATTATTATGTATATATATATTATTATATATTATATATAATATATATATAAGTATATATAATATAATTTTTTTTTTTTTTTTTTTTCCCCCACATGTTGTACTTCATTTGTGGTAATGTTGGATATAAGTTTTGCGTGTTATTTACAAAAAAAGAAAAATGATGAAATTTTAAAAATTTGCCATTTTCGAAATTCAAATCACTGCGTTTTCAGGCAGATAGATTTACCACCTAAATAAATAGCTGATAAATTTCCCATATGTCTACTTTAAATTTTCATAATTTTTGAAATGCGCTGGATAGTTTATTTTGATGTTACACGGCTTACAATTGAATATCCATTTCCGTATTTTCAGAATTGACCATTTGGGATAAATTACAGTTTTGAATGAAATTTTTACATATTTGGCATCAAAACCCCCTATATAACCAACCATTTTTAAATCTGCACCCCTCAAACTATCAGAAACAGCTCTTTAGGAAGATTGTTAACCCCTTGAGATCTTCCATAGTAATGAAATCAAATTGACGGTGAAATTAGAATGGTCAAATTGTGCGGTTATACGTTCATTTAGCCCTAAATTTACCACCATACAATTTGGGGCAATTTCTCCCGATTACAGGGACCCCCACAATGTTGAGCATCTTGGATTTGGGCAGACCTCTCACCAGCTACGTACTGTATCTTAGACAATCCGGAATAGCCTATGTAGGGCCATCGCTAAGTGACCAAAGTTGTCTCCAGGAACCGGGTGCATAATATGTGATATCCAGCAGTTAAGTACGCTAGTCCCTATGCACGGACCGGAGTTGTTGTCTTGCGGGTTTCATCCACACGGATATCGGATCCTGATATTCACCTCGCTACCTACCAAACCCAACGGAGATAGGTCACGGAAAAAAAGGTAAAGAACCTCATGGTGTCTATACAAGGGTTCCCGTCAGGGGTTCGGCAACATAAGCAATAAAAGATATATTTGAGTGTACCTGCACACCATTGAAAAATTAATTAAAACAGGAAATAGTATGCCTGTGTGCTCGAGACTTGGGGGGGTATTGATCCAGCCGATGGGGGTCGGTGATTCAAGTTCAATCTATAGATAAAGATAGAAGAAACAATAAATACAATTATAAGCTTAGTAATTCAGCAACAATGTGTGTCAATAACTCACTAGCAGAGAAATATCTCATTAGACCTACAGTGAAGGCATGCAAGTAGGCCATACAGGTAAATACAGTGGGAACAATCCTCGAGAGTCACCAAAACAACGCTATAAACCAATATTTAGATGATAACTGTTACAAATATATTCAATATTTAGACCATTGGGCTGTAAAGTTCCCAGTTTATGTATCCATCGTTCCTGTTTCCTGAGGAAGGGTGGCTTCCCTGTTACCACCTCTCGTGGTACAGAATAGTCGTATGCATAGATCTGAATTTAAGATCACTTCTTTGTGTCCAGCCTCCGTAAGTGTTACTTATGGGTAAATTTTCTTTCTTTATAGTATACCTATGTTTGTGGATCTCGTTTTGAAATCTAAGTTGTTTCGCCCCATATTTTAAATTACATGGGGCAACATCAACAGATGACAAAGTCCGCTGTGTTCGCAATCGAGGTAGGTAATGTTGAATTTTGTAATGTTTCCCGTTGGTGGATAAAAGTGTCACCTTTTAAGCGCATGGGAGCAGTTAATGCAGTCTCTGCATGGAAAGCACCCTTTATGTGTGGGGCATAGATCTCTCCTGTGTGGGCACGATCTTAAGGACCTAAGTCAGTCTTAACTACCCGATCTTTGATATTACTCGCTCTTCCTGTATGATAGGATCGGGGATTATGAAATTCAGGTACCCCATGTGGGGTCACTTGCAATATTCTCCAGTGTTTTTCACTATTGAGTCCACTCTATTGCTATTATCGCAGTATGTAGAGATAAGGGGATCCGCCATTTTTGCTCTGTGAATGTGTTTGTTGGTGAGCCTAATTCCTCTCGGTTCTTGGAGTCAAGTTTCTCTTTGTTTTTTACCAGGATTTTTGGGATAACCCCTCGTGTGGAATTTAGATCAACATCACAGAGATAATTTTTTTTGTAACTCTCCTGCAATACGTTTCACTCTGTAGAGCTGACTAAGGGGGAGAGAGTTGATCATAGGTCGAGGTGGTGGTGCTCTTGAAACGAATATGGTGATTCCTCACTGTTGGTGTAAATACATCAGTGGTAATTCGTGTTGTATTTTGAATATTTTATTGTAATCTAGGAATTGTAGGTTCTGTTTGGTTGTACCATTGTGAACGATGTCGTTAATCAATGGTGTTCAAATATCATGAAAGTTCATCAATGTTCCAAATCCCCTGTCCACAGGAGGAAGACATCGTCTAGTATCGCCACCACTCCACGACATGCTGGAAGTGGTGGGACATAGACGAAGTCCTCTCACGTGAAGCCATGAAATGTTTGGAGCATGTGGGGGCATATTGGTCCCCATCGCCACTCCTTTAAGTTGCACAAGAAATCGTCCCAAAGAGGAAGTAGTTGTTGTTTGTTAACACTAATCTTAAAAGGTCCCAAAATAAACAGTGTTTCAGTTGCATTAAAATTAGAATGCTGCAGTCCAATCTCATGATTAATTGACGTATATAGTGAAAATAGTGAATGAGACATCGTTCAACTTGTGAGGATGGTATCGTGTAAGATGTATCTGTTGAGTTTACACAGAAAATCTGTGGTGTCCTGATATAAGATTGTCCCTAGTGACAACTCCCTCAATGCTTGATCTAAAAAGATTGCTATATTCGATGTGATGGACCCCCTCCCTGAGACTATCGGTCTCCCTGGGGGGTAGTTCCACATTCCTACCTATGTATCTAGGGGAGTGTATAGAATAGGGGTACGTGGATTCGTGACAATTTAGAATAATTTCTGCATATTTTCACTGATGGTCCCCATACGAACCGCTGCCTCTACTAATGTGTGAGAATGCAGACGTCCCAACTCAAATGGAAGTTTGGTGGGGCAGGTCATAGTAGGTGACATGTTTCGTAAACGTATTATCCTCCAGCTGGCGCGTCTGATCTCAGCGATGTATGCCGACGTGTCCATGACGACGACCGCTCCGCCTTTGTCGGGGAGCTTGATGGTAATGTCGCCGCATGGGCAGTCGAGGGCAGACATCCAACGCAAGAGTTGTGCCGGAGATCAGCACGTGTCGTGTTAGAATATTCGCCATTTCGGGTGTAGTACCTCCAGTCTTGTTTAATTGCATATAAACGACAGTATGGCTGGGGACTTCTACTTGGATAAAGCTACTTTTGTTGGATAAATTAAAACGTTTTGGATCCAAGTTTTGTATGTCTTGGACACTAGGGTTGATGGAACCAATGTTTTCACATATCTCTCTCTCTCTCTCTAATTACTATATATACACATAAATATATACACATATATATACACACATATATATATAATATAATACAAAGAAGGTGAGGAGCAGCAATCGGGAAAAGTTATGAACTCGGGTGCAATTCCCAGGACCTGAACCAAGGTCCATCAAACCTAAACGCAAAAAATGCAGCACTCCGAATTTGTGGAAATCAGAAAAACATACTCATTTATTCACACATGTGTCAAGGCAATGTGTGACACATGTGGAATAAATGGTATTGTTTTTCTGTGATTCCACAAATCTCGGAGGTGCTGCCTCTTTTTGGCTGTTCTATAATATATATAATATTATATCTCACTCACTCACCACCACTTTATTAGTGGCAACATGCTAGTACGGTTTGGACCCCCTTTTGCCTCAGAACTGGCAATTACAGGCCTGTAGCTTAACTTCCATTGAGGGGAAAATACTGGAAGGGTTAGTAAAAGACTATATAATGGAGTATGTGACATCAAATAGTATAATAAGTGAAAGCAGCATGGTTTTACTAGAATAGAAGTTGTAAACTAACCTATCTGCTTCTAAGGAGAGGTGAGCAGGTGCCTGGATGGAGGAGCAGCTGTGGATATTTGTTCTTGGACTTGCAAAGGCATTTGACACTGTCCCTCATAGATGCCTGATGGTATGTAAAATTGGCTATTGGTTTGGCAGAAATAATTGCAATTGGATTGCAAACTGGCTAAAGGATCGTTACCAGAGAGTGTGGTCAATGATTCCTACTCGGATGGTCACCAGTTATGAGTGGTGTACCCCAGGGTTCTGTGGCTTGGCCCACTACTATTAATATATTTAATGATTATATGAGGTAGGATATAATAGCACTATTGTTCTATTTTGCAGGATGACACACAACTGTTAGATGTAATACAGTCTATGGATGGATGTCCATAGCTGCAGGGTGACTTGGAAAACTGAATGTTTGGTCATCCACTTGGCAAATGAGGTTTAATGTGGTATAATGTAAGGTTATTGCACCTGGGGGCCAATAATCCAAAGCAAAAATATGTACTTGGGGAATTAAAATTGGGAGAGGAGAGTTGTTGAGAGTGATGGGGACTGGTGCTGGCTTGGTAACAGTAGATCAGAAATTGATGTACAGCATGCATGTCCAAAAGGCACTCGCTCTAAAATATAGTCGGAATTTTCATTAGTCATGGACTCGAAGAAATAAGTGAGCACATGGACTTCTCCGTTTGAAGGCGACGGTGAGGTTTGTAATATTTATCCACATACATAGGGCATTTGGTTTTCGAGGCCTCAACTGGAATATGACTGTATACCAGTTACGGGGCCCCACAACGGTCCGACTCTAAAAAGGCATGGACCCATGCAGACTTGTGGAAGAGGGTTGATTCGAGGTTAGTAGCGAACACAAAAACAATGATTGCTGTAAGCGGAGTAGTGGATGTAGGTTGGGCTCTTGTTAGGAGTCTGAAGCCTTGGAGCCTTTGTTTCTTCCTGAAAAGAGAACAAATAAACTGATTTTCTCCAGGATTTCGAAACATCTAAGTATTGGAGAATACTAAGTCTAAAATCGAGGTTATGAAAGGATTTTTTCTTTTTCTGACCTAGGATTTGTGCAAAATGATGGGAGTATTACCTCTTGGGACCTATGAAAATTAGAGACCACTTTTGGAAGAAACTCAGGGTCGGGTCTTAGAATAATCCTATCCTGTAGGACAGAAAAGTATGGGGGTCTACATGACAATGCCGCTACCTCACCGACTCTTTTCGCCGAGGTAATGGCCGTTAGGAATACTGATTTTAATGTAAGAAGTTTTATTGAGATACTCTCTAAAGGCTCAAAGGGTGGACCCGATAGTGATTTTAGTACCAGTGATAGGTCCCAAGGGGGGAGTCTAGATCTAATGGAAGGACAAAGTTTCACTGAGGCCTTAATAAACCTAGATATCCAGGGATGACTAGCTATATCCTGGTCGAAAAGAGCTGCTAAGGCTGACACCTGAACCTTCAAAGTTGCTGGCTTTAAACCTTTTTCAAGACCCAACTGTAAGAAATTTAGAATAGAATAATATGTGTAGATCATGATTTCCTACAAATGAAAAGAAAGCCTTCCATGTTCTTAGATAAATTTTGTAGGTGATAGGCTTCCTGCTATTTTGCAGGGTGGATATTACCCGAGAAGAAAGGCCCCTATTTTGTAGGATCAACCTTTCAATAGCCATGCCGTTAGATGAAGCCCCTTCACCTGTGGATGACAGATAGGACCTTGGAATAACAAGTCTTTCCTGTCGGGCAGTATCCATGGGTCTGCGATCGACATATCCCTGAGGCTTGAAAACCAAGCACGGCGTGGCCAAAATGGGGCAATGAGAATCACTTTTGCTTTGTCCCGCCTTATCTTTCCCAAGGTTCTTGGTATTAACACCATGGGAGGGAAGGCATATAGTAGATGGTAATGTCCCCAGTTCTGGGAAAATGCATCTATGGCTAGGGGATGGTCTTTGTAATTTAGGGAAAAGAAGCCTTTTACTTTCCGATTTCCTTTGTCGGCAAAGAGGTCTACTTCTGGATACCCCCACAATTTTGTTATCATGTGGAATATTGTCTTGTTCAGAGCCCAATCCCCTTGGCAAATGATATTTCGGCTCAGAAAGTCTGCCTGGACATTTTCTGTACCTCTTATATGTACTGCGCTTAGGGATTTGAGGTGAAAGATCTGAGAGGTAATCTGCATTAGGTGTAAACCTCTTGTACCCCCTTGTTTGTTTATATAGGCTACGGTCGTGGTGTTGTCTGACCTTACTAACACCCCCTAATCCCGTAAGAGAGGGAGTGCCGCATTTAGCCCTTTTAGTACTGCCAATAACTCTTTTCCATTGGAGGATAGAGCGTCCTCCTGAGGTTCCCAACTGCCCTGAAAAGACTGATCTTCTACATGAGCCCCCCATCCCCAGGGACTGGCATCTGTAGTAATAATCCTTTCCCAGCTTAACACCCATGGGAGACCTTGTCTTAGGTTTTGGGGTATTAGCCACCAATCTAGAGATCTGAGCACTACATCGGGAATTCTTATTATCGTGTCTAGGGATGCTGGACACTTGTCCCATGTACTGAGGAGAAAATTCTGGAGTCCCCTTGTATGATACTGAGCCCAGGGGACCGCCTGAATGCTTGCTACCAGACAACCCAAGAGAGACATGGCCCCTCTGATGGAGATTTCGGGAGTAGAGACTAAATCGGTTACCCCCTTTGTAATTTTCTCTTGTTTCTCTAGAGGAAGGAAGGATTTTTGACACTGAGAATCCAGCAGCACACCCAGAAATCTTTGTAATCCTGAATCTCTGAGGAGGGAGAGTTATAAAGTCCCAGGTAATCCCCTGTGAGATGGTACTTAGGATCCAGTTGCTGTTTGATATTGTCTTCCAGGCCGGGAGGAAAAAGGAGTCTTCCTCCTACCTGGGGCCTCATGTCATTGTGGGTGGGAACGGGCCAGCTTGGACTGATTCCGAGATTGGTTAAACAAGAACCCTCTATTCCTTTGAGGTGGTCTGGAGGAATTTGGTCTAGGGTCTTTCTCTCTCCTTTCGAACCTTGACCTACGAAAGGACCGAAAGGATCTCGATTTGTAGGGAACATAAGAGGAAGGGAATCCTTTAATCTTATCCCCCGCTTTTTCTAGCAAATCATCCAAGATGGGACCGAATAGAAAATTCCCACTACAGGGTATACTACACAGTCGACTTCTAGAGGCCAAATCGCCCGACCACTCTTTTAGCCACAGGGCTCTTCTTGCAGAGTTTGATAGTGCCGCAGATCTTGCTGATAGTCTCAGGCTATCAACCGAGGCGCTCCTTTCTGTATATTTGCTATAGAAGCCTGCAGATTTTCTCTAGGGACTTTATTGTGTATATCGTTCCCCAACTGGCCTAACCACATCAATACTGCTCGGGCCACGCAAGCGGCTGCCACAGCCGGTTTAAACGCAGTTGTTGAGGATTCCCAAGTTTTTTTAAGGTATCCATCTGCTTTCCTATCTAAAGGATCCTTTAAGGAGCTAATATCTTCAAAGGGTAAAAAAGCCCCACGGGCCATCTTTATGATTGAAGCATCCACCTTTGGTGGAGGGCCCCAGGATGAAATAGGATCTGCATCAAAAGGATATTTCCTTTTAATTGCTCTGGAAATAAATGATTTTTTGTCAGGGTTTTCCCACTCCTTTGAAATTAATGTGGAAATGGTGTTATGAATGGGAAAAGTGCGCTTCTTCTTTTCCGCTAAACCTTCAAACATAATGTCCTGGACTGATTTTGGTTCTTTCTTTTCCTCAATGTCCATAGTGGCTCTAATCATCTTTAATAACTGATCAGTGTCCTCCATTAGGAATAAAGGACGTCCCGCCAGTTCCTCCTCAGAGACCGAAGAGGTTGTCTCATCTTGAATTATACCCTCTTCCTCAGAATTTGAAGGGTCCTCCGGGCCTGTAGTTACAGTGGAGGGACCCGGTAGATTCCTATCCGGTAATATAGGTGCCGGATTAATAGTTTCTTTTACTGTCAATTGGACCTCCTCTCTTATTACTGAACGAAGGGTCTCAAACCATGAGGAGGATTCCTCAGAGATTATCTTTCCAATACAGGAAGTACACGTATTCTTTTCATAACCGGACGGCAACTTCCTACTGCACATCCTACATTCTCTGTGGTGTGTTTTCCTAGTGGCTTTCTTGGGAGTATCTTCTCCCTAAAACCATTAAGAAAGGATTTCAATCAGAACATTAGTGTGTGTAAGAAAAATGCCCCATCGGGTAACTCACCACACCTTCATTACCGGAGTTGGGTTCTTCAGGGGTTCAGGGAGCCCACGCTTATCCGCCATTCTCCTGGCCCGCGCTGTAAAGCACCGCATGGTTCCTATTGCATGGCGCTTAAATTGAAACTAGCTAGGCCACACCCCCTTCCGGTCCACAGCTGACGTGTTGGCTCCGGTTTTCCTTCTACATATACACATATGTATAATACAAAGAGCCCAACCTGTCAGTTATATCCCGGTGGACTATCCCACCGGGGCTCCCGCCTGTTTTTCTGCCTTTTCCTCTGGTCCGGACAGTACGCCGATGCGACCCGGAAGTGAAGCGTGACCACTTCCGGTCGCGCGAATCCCGGAACTGGTAGCGTGAGGAGAAGGCCGCGCCAGGACAGGGAGGAGAGGCTCGCGTGGAGCCGGCGTTCTTCACCGGAGAGACGCCCAGCGCCCCTCACCACGGTGAGTCTGATTCTATGGGCACCCGGCGGAACCAACCAGGGGTTCTCACCAGCCCACGCTCAGGTCCCTTCCAGGGACAGGAAACCACTGAGGCAGAATAGGAGGAGCATGTTTTTTATGCTCAGGTTTCCTGTCCCTGGGGGCGGATCCATCTCTGGTTGGTGCCGTCGTGGTGAAGGGGAAACACTCTACAAGAAACAAAACCTCTAGAACACAAATTATAAAAAACCAAGGTGTTAAATGGAAAACAATACCTCCTTTTGCTACCTTGAAAGTTAAGACCTTGATGTTAAGGGGGCTGCCTTTCAAGGTAGCAAAAGGAGGTATTGTTTTCCATTTAACACCTTGGAAAACTTATTTGCATTCTTCCCAGAATTCCCTAGTGGAGCATTATGGCTTTAAGTCTCCACACGCCTTTAAGGTGGCCTTTATTGGCATTGTCTCCTTAAGGAGAACACCTACTGTCTGTCCCTAGTCAATAGCCTCTCACAAAGCCAAATCAGTTCCCTACGCTGTACTGAGGAGACCCAATCAGGTCGAAACAGTGCTGTCTACAGTTGGGAGTCTGTTCCTTATGGAATAGATATACTGGTTTGGCTTAATCCCACATCATATTTTTAGACTTCTTGTAAGTCATACTTGATGTTAAGGGGGCTGCCTTTCAAGGTAGCAAAAGGAGGTATTGTTTTCCATTTAACACCTTGGAAAACTTATTTGCATTCTTCCCAGAATTCCCTAGTGGAGCATTATGGCTTTAAGTCTCCACACGCCTTTAAGGTGGCCTTAATTGGCATTGTCTCCTTAAGGAGAACACCTACTGTCTGTCCCTAGTGGCTTTCTTGGGAGTATCTTCTCCCTAAAACCATTAAGAAAGGATTTTAATCAGAACATTAGTGTGTAAGAAAAATGCCCCATCGGGTAACTCACCACACCTTCATTACCGGAGTTGGGTTCTTCAGGGGTTCAGGGAGCTCACGCTTATCCGCCATTCTCCTGGCCCGCGCTGTAAAGCACCGCATGCTTCCTGTTGCATGGCACTTAAATTGAAACCAGCCAGGCCACACCCCCTTCCGGTCCACAGCTGACGTGTTGGCTCTGGTTTTCCTTCTACATATACACATATGTATAATACAAAGAGCCCAACCTGTCAGCTATATCCCGGTGGACTATCCCACCGGGGCTCCCGCCTGTTTTTCTGCCTTTGCCTCTGGTCCGGACAGTACGTCGATGCGACCCGGAAGTGAAGCGTGACCACTTCCGGTCGCGCGAATCCCGGAACTTGGTAGCGTGTGAGGAGAAGGCCGCGCCAGGACAGGGAGGAGAGGCTCGCGTGGAGCCGGGGTTCTTCACCGGAGAGACGCCCAGCGCCCCTCAACCACGGTGAGTCTGATTCTATGGGCACCTGGCGGAACCAACCAGGGGTTCTCACCAGCCCACGCTCAGGTCCCTTCCAGGGAAAGGGTAAAAATAAGAACTAGGAAAGAAGAAGCGAGGAGGAATGGGGGGGGGTATGATGAACGGTGGAAGCTCTTAACCCCTGGGGGCGGATCCCTCTCTCTGGTTGGTGCCGTCGTGGTGAAGGGGAAATGAAAGTGCAAGCTTAAATCAAATGGATGTTGATATTCTGGAAATACGAGAATTTTTACGAGATCTAAACTTAAAGGGGTTGTCCGAGTTCTGAAAAAAAACTATAGGTGGCCGGGAGCGGGCTGCATAAAACAATAAAGATGTACTTACCTTCCGGTGCCCTCCGGTATCCAGCGCTGCTGACGCTCCGGTCCGGGCGCCATGTAAACAAACATGGCCACCGGAGCAGCGATGGATTCAGCTTCCGGCCGGACCCGACGACCTTCCGGCCCGCATTCACAATGCTGTGAATAGGGACGGATAGGCGTACCTGGCCACGGGCGGCCGGAAGCTGAATGCAACGCTGCTCTACGTGTGGAACCAGCCTAATAGAAATGCTCCACTGGAGTTTAAAAATTTGTTCCCATTTACATTGGTTTATTACTTTTACCTGGGGAAGTTAGCAGAGAGCACATTATGTGCAGCCTGCTGTTTTTATACAAAGATGACATGTAGCAGTGATCTAATGGTATTAGGCCATTAGATCACGGTTACCTGTGATCTGTAGACAGACATGGATAATGGATGCACAAGGCTTTTTCCCTACATATCTATTAGGGTGCGTTCACACATGGCAGTAACACATGCGTTTACAAATGCATGAGAACACGCCTCAGGAATAAGACTTTGCATCCTGCATAGTCACTTACTATGGACATAGGCAAGTGCCACTTACCCCATTGATGTCAGTAAAAGGCGTCTGTACAGAGTAGGCTGCACAGGAAGCTCAGTAGATCCCAGCAGACATGAGATGGAGCCCATTCCCCATCCTCACAGTCAGCTGCTGCAGGAGAGGGTGAGGCACAGCTCCAGCAGTGAAAAAGGCTCCAGGTACTTGGTCATGTGACCGGAGCATCATCGGTATGTACTCAATTACAGGGCTTCAGCTGGACATAAGGTATTCTCTATAGTCTTACCCAGAGATCGCATTAACGCCTCACCAAGCGTCATAGACGCATGATGAGGCGCCATTACTCCCCAGAATAATTGCCAAGCGTAAAAGTACGCTTGGCAATTATCCCCTGTAGTGTGTGGCTGAGCGGTCCGGAGCGCACAGCAATGGTGTGCAGGACATTACAATGGCAGCGCCCGGGCCGGCACTGCTCAGCTCACACTACAGTGCTGGTAGCCTCTAGAATGGAGCTGCTCCGGGTAGCCGTGATGTCCCGGGAGGGGCGGAGCCTCTGGGAAAGGGGGCGTGGCTTACTATGCAGTCTCCTCACAGGAAGTAGAGCTGTAATGGCTGCCTGCAAGTAGAACGTGTACAGCTACTGTGTGCATACATGTGTATGGAGGGGAGAGGGCCTGACAGGAGTGGATGTGATAAGGTCAGGGAAGACTTGTATGTTACATGGGACTGCATGTCTTGCAGGTGCTGAGTTGGCATGAGGTGTATTTTACATAGGACTGCATGTGTGACAGGTGCTGAGGGGGCATGAGGTTTATGTTACCTAGGACTGCGTGTCTGGCGGGTGCTGAGGTGGCAGGTGTGTTACGTGGGACTGCATGTTTGGTGCTGAGGTGGCAGGTGTGTGTTACGTGGGACTGCGTGTCTGGTGCTGAGGTGGCATGAGGTATATGTTACGTGGGACTGCGTGTCTGGTGCTGAGGTCTATGTTACGTGGGACTGCGTGTCTGGTGCTGAGGTGGCATGAGGTATATGTTACGTGGGACTGCGTGTCTGGTGCTGAGGTGGCATGAGGTATATGTTACGTGGGAATGCGTGTCTGGTGCTGAGGTGGCAAGAGGTATATGTTACGTGGGACTGCATATCTGGCGAGTTCTGAGGTGGCATGAGGTGTATGTGAAACAGGACTGCATAAACAGTAAAAAGACGCAAATTCAATTAATAAAAAACCTAAAAAAAAACGCCGCCCCCCTAACACAGACACCAAAAAAAATAAACCAAAATTTCTTTTTAAAAAAAGCATTTTACAAAGCAACTATCATGGATTTGCAGTGTCAGCTGCAGTCTGGTCACATGGGGAGGGGGATACATTGTGCGTTAGCTGCAGTCTGGACGTTTGGTGTCAGCGGCGTTAGCCACAATCGGGTGGTGGGAGGTTTCGGCGTGCCGCAGTGTGGTGGTGGGAGGTTTTCGGTGACTGTGGTTGGGGGGTTGGTGGCGCAGCTCCAGTCTGGGCAATGCATGATGTAACATCACTATAACTGCCTCAATTTGCTATTTAAACACAGAAGATATTGACACATTATTTTCTTATATAATTAGCATCTATCAACATTATTTACAGCTATGAGTTATATACTTGTATTACTGAAAATTTCATACTCCTTCCCGGCTAAAAATACTCCTCAAAAATAGTAAGAGGAGTATTATTACCCTTCTAGAAATATGTTAGTGCGACCTCTGGTCTTACCTCTTTCTGCTTTCCAACGAATCTTACTTTCCTGTAGTCACCTTCATCAAAAACCTAAAAAATAAATAAATAAATAAATAACTGTGGACATAAGCATATTTCCCCCTATTTACAGTGTCTTGTTCAGTTATATGAAGAAGTCAAACATAGACCTTGATGTTCCATTCACCATTTTTGAGAATGCAGCACTAGGCTGTTTTTGCTACTACGGTATTATAGCAAAAGATTGAGCTAGGAAATAACATTGAGCTAGATCCTTTTCATATTGTCTTTTATTATCAGCTTCCGTAAACCATATAATATGAATAAGTCTCCAAGATCTGAACTTTTTTTCTTTGGCCACTCATGTTTGCGGTCATTCAGTGGGGTCCTTTAGCAGTGGAATTCTGCCCATCTGTCACTTTTCATGTGGCTAGGTAAGAACCTTATTGTGGGGCAACCCTTTGACTAGCCCACATGCAAGGATGTCACATTTGGAGTCTATCAGAGATGGTAAAAGGTCCGCTTGATTTGGAGATATATTCAAGCTTGCATTAGAGTACAATATTAGAGAGACTGTGCCAAACAAAGATAACTTATGAGTTACTTAGAATTGCAACTACCATTACCAAACGATGTCTGCTCTGGCCTAAGAACATCCAGCTGATAGTAGGAAACCTAATTCCTATAATTTCACTACTCAAAACGCTATTTAGACTCTATAATATCAGATTAGTAGTCTTGGCCCGACAGTGTTAGACAGCCCCTATAAAAGAAGATGGCAGAAAATGACACAAATCACTCAGGAATGGAAAAGGATACAGAGAAAATTCCAACTTTACCAAAATTAGTGGAGCAACACTTATAAAATATCGTATATACTGTGACACCGTATATACTGCATGCTGTGACACAATGGTCCACATTTATTATGGCGTTTGCACAAGTTTTCTTTCTGACTTTGCACTGAAAAGAATGTGCAAACTGCTTGCACACGTATTTATAAATTGACAATGCCAGTTTTGTGTCACGGCTGCACTGTCTCCGACAAGACCGAAAAAATGTGCACTTAAAGGAGCGTGCCAGTGCTTAGAGTTTGCATCACATTTATTACTGACGTGCACCACTATTCTGCAGCATGTACAACGTGCACCAAATAAAAAAAAAGAAAAAGGGCACACTTCCAGAGCAGTGCAGGTTGCACAAGATTAATGAGACCGGGCACCAGTTTTGATTAATCTAGCGCACTTTTATCAATATTAGTGCAAACTGCACTATGTGAAGTTTGCCTGTGGAGTGTACATGTAAACAAATTAGCTGGCCTGGCCTGCTCTGAGTTGGAGTCTGGGGTTCAACATCAACCACGGCCCTCCCTGACAGGTCTGGAGCTGGAGTAAGCCCTGTCCCATTCTGGGGGGGGGGGGGTGGCGTTTGCCATGGGTAAGTCTGAAACTGGCATCGGTCTGGCCCACTCTGTAGGTTGAAAGGAGAAAATAACATGGTTGTGCACCACTTCTTAAATACATGTAATATTACAAAAATTGTCTCAAGTGGCTATTGACACTATATACGACTAGGAATTATATATCTGTATTCATGAAAATTTCATACTCCTCCGCTAAAAATACTCCTCAAAAACGGCAAGAGGAGTAATATTACCCTTCTGGAAAAATGTTAATGCTAACCCTGCATGCTGCAATCTGTGGCAGTAACATAAGCATAGCATGTGCCATTTCTACTGTGTAAGTACAGTAAATATAATACCATGCAAGGCAAAGGGTTTTTTTTATGTATGAGATGTAGCAAAGCAGACATGACAAACTTCAGGACACTTAAAGGACAGATTGCTGGTGGTAGACTGTCCTAATTAGCTTGCTCATTACCTGTAGGGGATGCGTGCAGTGTTTTTTTTTTTTGGCCTCCAAATTACAGAGAAAAGAACTTTAGCAATATGTAAATGAGCGTGAGGCGCTCAGGCTTACATCTCCTGAGCGCCTCATGGCCCTGCCGACCACCATTGTGCACATGTTTCTTGCCAAGATGTGAACACAGCCCCAGCTAGATTATCTTGATACTTTCTTCAATATCCAAGAGTGCGTTCACACATTCAGTTTTTCAAATGCAGTTCTCCATGTCCAAACGAGGAATGGAGTGAAAAAGAAGAGGAGTACTTGCACCACTCTGAAAACTGCTTCTGAAAAACTGAACGTGTGGATGCAACCTGCGGCTGTTTTCAGACACTATAGTCAGGGGACATTTTCTGATATAGAAATGTTTAACTTACAAGTGAAAAAAATAAAACCCCATCAGAAAGTTTTCTATTTTTCTAGTTTTATGTGAGAGGTGTTTCAACAAAATTTTAGCTACATTACATTAGCAGGGAATGTACATAACCGCATGCAGTTTTTTATCATCCAGACATGTTTAATATTGCATATTTATTGCTGCATATTTATCGTATAAGGTTTGAACTGTTCCCAACTATAATGTGCCGGATTGTTCTCTAGAGAACGCTATGCAAAAATCAGTGACCTGTCCAGTGTGGGTGACCTTCTCTCCAGTACTTGACACTGCGGTGCTGAGCTGTCTCCAGTCACGTATGTCTCCACAGGCAAAAGAACGAGGTACACACAGGGAACTAGTGCTAACGATACCATGGACACATCTGCGTCCTAGTGTCACCCAAGAGCCAGCCATGTTGAATGTCACTTCTGACTTTCCAAGCGAGTTCCGCCTTGCACTGACTTAACTCCGGAAGTGATATAGATAAAACTGGAATATCGCTGAAGCTGGAGCACAAGCTAGCCAATAAGAGAAGACGGAACGCGTCACATGCATAACATTCACCCGGACATGTTATTGACTGTGAAGGTCGTGAATTTTCATTCTCGGATTCGATTAGCCGGAAAGGTATTTTAAGTTCTCATGCAGTGGCTTTAAATGT
The DNA here is from genome assembly GCA_019512145.1 of Engystomops pustulosus. Taxonomy (NCBI): domain Eukaryota; kingdom Metazoa; phylum Chordata; class Amphibia; order Anura; family Leptodactylidae; genus Engystomops; species Engystomops pustulosus. The sequence goes on from WNYA01000087.1 coordinate 320,923, forward strand.
TGAGCTGCGGATTGTGAGCAGTCTCCGAACCAGGCGTCTACGGTAACCGGAGCTGAATCTGAATTTATGCACGTGGTGCGAGACACCATGGGCTAAGTGCTCTTGGAGCTTATTTATGATAATTGAGAATCATGGGCTTGAAAGTAGAGTGTGGGTTATTAATTTACAGACATTAGTATTAGCTTAGTACAAGTTGGACCCTTAATTGTAATACCCTTAAAAAGAACAATTCGTCTGGCAAAAAATAATAATTAAAAAAAAAACATTCTGCCTTCAGCTGACAGGCTGGAGGAGGGCACACTTCAAATGTCTATATCTCCTGAACCCTTGCACCTAGAAATTCTGAGAGTATCCCCTTTTAATATGGTATATGGATTGTGTATGGATACTTAAGGGAACTGGAGATAACCACTCTTAAAGTTAAAATCAGCATTAGAAAGCAGTCCATAAAAAAAAAAAAAAAAAAATGTTTGTACAAATTAAGGGTGGATTTCTCCAGTTCTGTTAAACATCCATACACAATATATATTTTAAAGGGTGGGGGGATTCCCACGCAAACACAGAGAACATGCAAACTCTTTGCAGGATGGGGCATGAACCTGGACCCCAGCATTGCAGGCTGTAGTGCTAAACACTGATCCCATTATTCAGAGAAGTGGCAGGTCTAACATATGCACTTCACTCATTTAAAAATAAATGTATATTTGGCTTGGAGTGAGGGACAAACAGAGGTGGGCAATGACGGAGGGCCCTGAAGGAGGTTAAAGGACACCTGTCATCAGGTCTCTGCCTCTAGTCCTGTCACCTCTACCTGTGGAGCAGCTCACAAGGATCCCATCCCAACCTTTATCTAGTTATTTCATACATTAATCATTGTAAAATCATCTATTCTTTATAATATAAATGAGGCTGGTCACATGGTCAGAGGCAGTGATGTCACCCCTGTTACCCCTCCCCTCTCCCTGCTCATGTCTGTGTGTAATGTATAGTAAAGTATTGCTAGTGTGAGTGCTGTACCTGCTGACATGCTGCATCCTCCAATATACAGGTGAGGGACATAGACATCAGCTACACATGAATCTGACATGTTCTGCTATACATATGGCTGCCTGGAGCTGCTGTATCTCTCCTATACACACACACACAGGCTGCCGGGGGCGTGGCCACCAGCACCAGGAAGCACATCATTATACAGCCTCACACCATTATACAGGCTGTCAGTCAAGCACTGGGGGTGTGGCTGTGCCTCCCACTCATGAATAGAGTGGACAGCTTGAATATGCTAATGCTTCATTGGACATTTCACAGGTCATTTGCATACAGCTTTAGGACCTCATTGCTTAGGTTTACAGGCATGTAGAGGGACAATAAAGGGATAGAGGCAATGCTCTCTAATGGCAGTTTATGAAAATATATTTAGTTTAGGGGGGTTATTTTGCATGACGGGTTCTCTTTAATGTATGGGGAATATTTATCAGTAGTGTCTGATAGCAGAACTGTTTTAGTTGCCCTAGGCAAACAATCAGAGCTCAGCTTTCATTTTATCACAGCTGTTTATAAAATGAAAGCTGAGCTCTGATTGGTTTCCATGGCCAACCAGAATAGTTTTACCTTAGACACTTCCGATAAATCTCCCCGACAGCATTTGTTTAATTCTCCCCCCCCCCCCCATACATTTAAATTCCAGAAACCAATTGCTGTTTACTACAGATGCAATCCGGCAAAGTCCAGGGCATTTGCATTGCATTCATAAATGTAATACAAACGTCTTGTGTGACTGCACTCCTATTGGCTGCAGCAACCCTAAGCTCACGTGTCAGCTGACATCACCAGTCCAGGAAGAACAATGGGTATAGGCTTCTGTTTTCCTTAGAAAAATGTCAGATATAATTGTTATTTTACATTTTGCATTTTTTTTTTTTTGCAGGTCTGATTATGGCATCTCTTCTTCTCAGGAGAGCTTTGTGCTCTTTGTCCAATTCTCTGACATTTGTGGGCAAGAACACTGGACCTTATTTTTCCATGTCAATGTGCTTTAGAGCGTGTACAAAGAATATTATGGACTTGAGAAACACCTTTCTTCTGCCCAGTAATGACTCATTGATTATGCAGCAAGTATCGGGGCTTAAAACTAAAGGTGTCCTCAAGAAACGCTGCAAAGACTGCTACATTGTGAAAAGACGTGGCAGATTTTATGTGTACTGCAAGAGTAATGGCAAACACAAACAACGATTGGCATAGTTGAATTGAATTTAATTTCTAAATTAGTACCTTCAACATCATTGACATACAATAAAATCCACTTGTTAGCACTCTGTCATGTTAACTGGGTAAGCCCATAAATTTGAATTGCCTACATCCTAAGAATAAGTCTATGATCACCAGTGAATATGCCATTTGCAGGAATCAGAATTACAGTGTTTGTATATGAGGAAAAGTTACTTGTAATTATGTAACTTCTAATCTTCATTTTATAACAACATTCTCCTCTGCTGTGCTTCTTTGTAACATTATTGCTGTTAGGAAACTTACCCTATTGTTAGGGATTTTTATGCAGGGCCCCAACAGCCCTCTTGACTTTTGTAAGGTGAGTCCTAATTAACCCTTTGAGGGAGGATGAGATGGCTGCCGGCAGCGAGATGACAGAGTAAAAGAAAGACACAGTCTGTCTTCCGATGCCCTCAAAGCCAACTGTTTATTAAAAAAAAACCCAGCTGTATTTTAATACAGAGAAATCAGCATTTTGGGTGTTGTATGAAAGGAGATAAGGCACTTCGATTCCATTGGACATCAGCACATTCTGGGAAAAAAGTTAATTAATTGTGCTCAGTTCTCAGAGACCTTGTACACAGATATTGTTTATACTAAGAAGAAGATAAGTGGACTCCAGAATCATAATATAATCAAGGACGGACTGGCTTCTCATTAAATGTCAAAGGGTATTAGCTGACAGGCGAGCAAACAGGTTACATAAAATGAAGTTTGAATCATGACATTAACTTGACAATGGTCAGGGAACATGGCTGCTGTATCTAAGATGGTGGACAGAAGTCAAGATGGCGTCCGAAATCAGTGCGATCTCCTTAACACTATATAAAACTGTATAAATCGAGGTACCTAATTTTACCACCAAAAACTGGTGAAAACCTATTGAATTGAAATGAAGTCTATATTTCAGTCATTGGGTCAATAACGATCACGAGGATAACCAATTGGGTAGGTTTTTATATGTTTTTTCATACCATTTACAAAAATTACCACCTCCTGTCAGAAAAAAAATTCTTCATTTGCCGTGTTCTTCTTGCTCTAATACTTTTTCATACTTTGGGTGTTTGGAGCTGTGATTGTGTCATTTTTTTGTCACTTTCTGATGAACTTTTTCAATGCTCTATTTTTAGACTGTGCGAACCTTTTGATCATTTTTATAGAATTTTTTCTAATTTTTCAAAAATGACACAAAATGTAGCATTTGCGACTTCGGGCGCTATTTTCCGTTACGTGGTAAACGCAGTGAAAAATGGTTATTATATTTTGATAGATCGGGCCTTTTCGACGCGACGATATACCCATGTGTTATGATTTTTTACGGTTTATGATATTTATATCAGTTCTAGAAAGGGGGTGAGGTAATTTTTATGTTTTTTAAATTTTTTTTTTTACTTTTTTTATTATTTTTTTTTTTACTATTCTTCAGACTCCCTAGGGTAACTTACCTAGTTGGCTGATTGATCCTAAAACCATATACTGCCATACTACAGTATGGGATATATGGGGGATTTTGCATACCATCTATTCACACAAATATCCGAGCTGTCATGCTCGAGGCTATCGATTACAATGTGCGATCCTGCACATTTTATGTTCAGATCGCCATTGTAATTGATAGCCTGTCATGACAGCCTCGGATCTTTGTGATCCAGGCCTGTCCTGGCAAACGGATCGCCGGCCCCCCGGTGACTTCATGGGAGCGCGATCGGAGCCAAAATGGTCGCGCCCACGCCGCCGCCGGCTCTTAATCTCCGCCGGCAGCTTTGCCCGGCGGCGATAAGGGTACACCCGTGATCGTATGCAGCACTCTCGCGGGTGTTAGCCGCGAACGGCATTTGCTTCATTTATGAACAATGCCCGGTTGAGTACCACTCCCCATTCGCAGTAAACTTAAGGGTACTCTTATTGCGCTATGTTGTTAATAGGGTGGGAAATGCATTGGTCACAACCTCCCCCCAGTCCTATTGCCAGCCTCCTGTAGTTATAATAGCGGGCACGGGGCCCCCTGTGGTAAAGCCCAGCCTTCCACCCCCCTTCCACCCCGCCCACCCCCCCCCCCATATATATAGCATATGCCCGCCCCCTTTCCCCTGTAGTATATAGCTAGCCCTGTGTAGTATATAGCCAGTCAGCCCCTTTTAGCATATTGCCTGCCTGCCAGCCCCCAGTATGGTGAGCAAGATTACAAGAAGCTTTTCTTGGGGGGAGGAATAACGAGTTTCAGAACTAACCCACTTGGCTTATGCTTGGGTATATTAAAAAAACATAAACTAAGTACTCACCATACCTTACCTCCAGTTATTCTCTTCTTCAGCACCCTTGTGATGTCACATGTGAGTTTTTTGAAATACCGCTGCCGTTTTTTTTCTAACGCAATCTGTTTTGAACATGTTTTACCAATTATCTTAATCTCTTAATGAACACTGGTCAACACTGATGAGTTTTCATTCAAAAAACGATGCGTTTTTGTATTGACTTTCTTAAGAACTGACCAAATTGGGGTTCAAAAAAAACGCAGTGTGGCTCACCCTAAAGCCTCTATTTAATCTGATACCTCATTGCCAAGGCAGTTTTCTGAGTAAAATGGATATAAAGTTGATAAGAGCTAGGTGATTGTTAAAGGGGTTATCCGGGTTTAAAAAATTTTTTATGGCCAGGCTGGGGAGGGCTAGTTTAAAAAAAAACATAATAAACATGGACTTACCTCCTCCGGTGCCGCTGATGTCCCGCGCCGCGGTCACTTCGATCCGTGCCCCTGTTTGTTTACCGCGCACAGGGAGCTTCCGGTCCGCGTTGTGGACGGCTCATCCCATCCGTCCCCATCTCTTAGCAGTGTAAGCGCTGGGAGATGGTGCGCATGGGAGCTTCCGGCCGGCCGAAAGCTCCCTGTGCGCCCTTGTACTGAAGCCGGCGCACGGAGAAGACTGGCCGCGGCGCGGGACATCGGCAGCACCGGAGGAGGTAAGTACATGTTTATTATGTTTAAATAGCCCTCCCCAGCCCAGCCATAAAAAAAATTTTAAACCCGGATAACCCCTTTAAAGGAAGCTATTAGTTCTGATGAGATATATCACAAAGTTACTTTTAGTCACTAGAACTACTGATTTATGGAAACTTTGTTTAAAAGTTAGTGACCATGTTAATCGCTTGCCACCAAAGTGAGCTTTCACCTTTCTGACGAAGCCCTGTTTTTAGAATCTGACATGTTGCATATATTTTGTAATGCTTTTATTATAGGTGATTTTAAGAGTGTTTTCTCGTTCCATGTTGGTTGAAAAATCTTGGTGATATGATTTTTCCCTTTTTTCATAAATGAATGCAATTTAAATAAGTTTCCAGGCAGATGGTCATACAACCCTAATGACTTACATTTACTAAATGTCTAGTTTATGTTGTCATGATTTTTTTAACATCCTCTCATTTTTATGTCAGAAGGCTTATAACTTTTGGAGCATTTTTTCACATTTTCATGAAAATTGCCAAATCTGGCTACAACTGGGACCATTGGTTTTGTCAATTGCCTATAATACAATTAAAACAATGATGCACTATTACTGCATGGAGCGCTTTAACTTAGTCCTCCATGCAGTAATAATACATCATGGAGCCATTGTCATCGGGAAACACTGGCTGTTAACTGCTTCTTACAGCTGACTTCCTGGTGTTACACCCAGCAGGTAGACAGAGCATGTATTGTGGTTGTTAACCCATTAAATGCCACAGTCAATATTTGAATGCCTGCAGGGCATCTCCTGCGGCATTTTTGGGGGGTTGCTGATTGTTGCTATGGCAGCCCTGGGTGTCAGCCTATGTGATTGCATAGGCTGACAGTGCTAATGCCCTGCAATACATTTGTATTGCAGTGCATTATAACAAACAAGCAATAATTGTTTATGTCCCATAGTGGGACAAGTAAAAAGTTTTTAAATTAAAAACTAATTTATACAATAGCATTCAAAACCCCTATAAATATAGAATTCACGTATAACATAAATAAGGGAAAATTGTCAAACAAACTCCAAACAAAATCATTCTTGAAGCCCCACATTGAACAGCATATAAATAAAAAGAAAAATTATGATATTTACCTATCTAGTCCTACATAAAATACAATAAAAAGTGACAGAAAAACGTATCCATACAAAAATGGTTGTAAAGTACAATTTGTCCCTCTCTCAACCAGCAATTTGTCCCTCTCTCAACCAGCTCTATAGACCAAAAATTAAGTATTATGTGACGCAAAAAAGTGATTTCTTTTCCCCCCACTTTATGTTTAATCAAAAAATATAACTCGCAAAAAAGGCCTGGAGATGGCCTCACTAAGACCCATTGGTCATGTACTTGGGAGCAATTATATTTCCCATAAAACTTAACTTTTATTAATTCTCTTTAAAATTGATAATGAACAATGACACTCAGGAGAGGGAATATATAGTTAAAAATCTACAGACAGGGACTCATATTAACCCCTTACCGACATGTGACGTAATAGTACGTCACATGTCGGGTCCCGGTCCATGGAGAGGGCTCGCGGGCCGAGCCCTCTCCATAGCCGGAAGTCTTTGCTGCATATTGCAGCAAAGGCTTACTGGTAACACCCGCGATCAGTGCTTCAAAGGCGCCGCCATCTTTCGTGGATCGACGCTTCCCCATGACGTCATCGGGAGCATCATGATCCGTCGCCAATAGTAGCTTCGTGTCTCACGAAACCCAAGCTACTTGGGGTTACCCCTTCATTACGCATGTTGCTGTCAGCACATGTAATGTATGAGTCGTAAAATCCCCAATATACTGCCATAGCTGTTGTATGGGCAGTATATGATAGTAGTGGTACAGACACCCCTAGGTAAAGTAGACCCTAGGAGTAACCTAGGATGCTGAAATAGGTAAAATAAAATTGAAAAAAATTAAATTAAAAAAAATTATAAATACAAAACCCTAAAAATCAATCACAATCACCCCCCCTTTCCCTCTAGAATTGATATAATAAACATTTAAAAATCATAAACACATAGGTATTGCCGCGTCCGAAAAGCCCGATCTATCAACATATGATACCGGTTTTTTCAACTGCGTTTAAACCCCGTAAGCGGAAAATCGCTGCCCAAAGTCGAAAATGGCACTTTTTTGCGCATTTAAAAAAAAAATTGTAAAAATCTATAAAAAGTGATCAAAGTCGTACATTCCTAAAAATAACATGTAAACGATCAAAAAATCCGCAAACACGACACCACCCCAGCTCCCATACCCAAATATGAAAAAGTTCATTGCCCCAAGAGATGCAAACTCCCCCAAAAATTTTGGTAGCCGGAGTTTTATTTCTTTAAATGTATGAAACCTTCATCAACCCTATATCAATTTGGTATCCCCCGCAATCGTAACCGACCGCAAAAGACTAACATTGTAGACGTGTCTTTGGGGTGCACAGTTGACATCCTTAAAATCCCAATGCCCGGCCAAACATTTTTTTACCAATTTCACTTATTTTGGAATTTTTTTCCCAGCTTTCCCGGTACAACGCATGACAATATTAAATACCATCATTTGAAGTGTTAATTTTTACGCAGAAACATAAACAGCCATCACACACACGCTCTGTACATGGAAAAAATAAAAAAAGTTACAATTTTTGAATGTGGGGAGTGAAAAAATGAAAACGCAAAGATCGAAAAAGAGGCCGCGGTGGAAGGGGTTAAACAAGAATATTGATAGGAATAAAAACCGAAATAATAGGGGCGAGAAGAGGACAAAAATAACGAAAAAAAAGAAAGACCTGACATAGGAGAATGGAAAAACCCCAAAAACTCTACTCTTTTATTTGCTACTTGAAAGGCATAAGATTTGATTATGTCCTTCGCATAAGCCTATGACCCTGATGTTAGTGTCTAGTGACATATGGTAGAAAAAAAGAAAAAAAAAACAATCAAAGTTGTCACCTTAGCGTTTCGGGGATAAATGACTTATTATTTTTCCAAATGAATGTAAGTTCATCTTCCCCATTCAATAGGTGGTAGCACGGAGTGGGCCAGGTTTTTTTTTATGTTCGTGTAGGTGGATATAACCTCTTTGTTCACCTTAGGATGTCCTAAGGGCGGATTATATTTATTCTGTAAATTTAGAGAGTTGTTACAAAATATTGCAAATTGCTTACTAGGCCATCCTAAATTCCCGAACATCCAAATCATTGGCCCTTTCTATTTCCACTGCATCCTCCAGGGACGACAGTCACCTCCAATTCCTTCTTTTATACTTGGGCACAGGGATCCGATGCCTATCTCACAAACACAATCACCATTTTTCAATTCCCAAGTCGGGAAGTCGTGTTTCTGATTGTGTGTGTGAGATAGCATAGATCACTTCATGTGCCCAAGTATAAAAAGAGTGAATTGGAGTGACTGCCATCCGGGAGACTGCCAGTGAAATATGCAAGGGCACTGATTTGGTGTTGTGACCATTTATTGATGCATTTATCAATCTTGGGCAACCATTGCAACGACTCTAAATTGTCAAGAATAAATATCATCCGCTAGTGGGACATCTAGTGTTGAACAAAAGTTATTTCGGGGCTAAGCCCGGCACCCCTGAGGACGCCATGGAGTGGCGAAACATGTCGGGGGGGTTTTAGTGTTCTGATAGGGTTTTAGATAGGCAGCAATACTAGACGCTAAACACATACAAACGTGTTCCCTGAAACTCAACCAGCTATTTAAACATAAACGAAAAAAAAAAAAATAAAACCGGGTTAAGGCCGGAAGAACTGAAGAAGCCCTTTCCTGTTTTTGTAATGTCCATTTTTCACTCCCGCGCCTTAAAAAATCTTCTATAACTTTTTTATTTTTAAACCAACCACGTAACCGAAAGCTGATCTTTACGGGCTTTTTCTGCGTAAACAAATTGCACTTCATAGCTATGGTATTAAATATTCCATGCCATGTACTCGTAAGCGGGAAAAAAATTCCAAATGCAGTGAAAATGGTGAAAAAACGCATTTGTGCCATTTTCTTGTGGGCTTGGATATTATGTCTTTCACTGAGCGCCCTAAATTACATGTTTACTTTATTCTTTGGGTCGGTACGATTAAGGGGATACCAAATTTGTATAGGTTTTATAATGTTTTCATACATTCACAAAAATTAAAACCTCCTGTACAAAAATTATTATCGTCCCCCATGACGGCCCCCTGGAGGTTGCTTCCCCTTCCTCTGTAGGGACAGGAAATTGAGAGCATTAAATGGCCCCACCCTCAACCTCCCATCAGTGTTTTTCTTGTCCCTACAGGGATAGGACTGAGAGTAAAAACCTCTCTCTCCTCCGGGGGGTGGGGGGGTGGAATCTCGTACCCCTCGTGGGTGCCTGTTCCCCCGGGGCTTCCCTCGTCCGGCCTCTTTAGGGAGTCCTACTTGGGGTCCTCAGGCTCCGGTTGCCATCGGGCAGGTGCTGGCGGGTCTACGGCTCGTTCGCGGGTCCGCGGCAGCCGGCACATAGCGCCTCCTCGGTGCGCGACGTCACTTCCGGTTTCGCCGGAACTGACGTCTGAGGCCTCAGCGTCACAGCCTAGGGGACGGGCCGCGGAAGATGACGTCAGACGCCGGCGGCAGGTATAAAAAAAAAAACGCGGTGTAGTTGCTGTCTGCTGAGGTCTATGGGAACAAGATGGCAGAGGAGGCTGAAAATCGTTCCATATCCCTGGGTTCTGTGAGTAGGACGTCTGGCTGAACGCCAATGTTTGCTGGCACTATATGCTGTGTTTGGGAGTTGGCTTTTTAATTAATCATCACTCCTGTGTTTTTATAATTAGGAGAAGGACATGTTTGTCAAGGAGAAAGTTAAGGAATGTGATAAGGAGAGACCAAAAAAGGCACTGTCTAAACGCTGCCAGATGTGTAATACAAAACTTGATGTGTCATATAAAAAGAGCTTGTGCAAGGATTGTTTGGACAAGATATTAATAGAAGAGAAATCTTCATTTATGGATGAATTA